>CM055128.1:295119562-295439562 GCA_029206835.1 Rana muscosa | reverse complement strand
TAACATTAATTTGAGCTCCAAGTCTGCCCTTGTATACTCCTTCCTCAGCATCCCACAATGACCTTCAGGTGCCAGAGTGCCCAAAAGATGTGGGGAATCCAGACACAGCATGCACCTGTGTCCAGATGCTTCTATTACAAACAGGAGAATCTGTCCTGTGTACAGCTGCTTGTCCGACAAACTGATCTCACGAGTGTGGCTTTTGTCAAACGAGCCTGCTGGAAAACCAGCTGACCAGCGCTTGCAGCCAATGGCTGCAAGCGCTGACCGGTTTATTCTGGCAGAGGGTGGTCCCCTTGTCAGAACACACAATAGTACAGTGGGGGAGATCGCTGTACTAACATTGCATAGTTAGTAAAGCGACCGGCTTTTTTTGTTCCGTCTGCTGGGTTGAATAAAAAAACGTAGCACGTATACTAGGCACAAGGTTGCATTCGCAGTATAGTGTTTTTAAGATGCGTGTAGGTGCACGTTTTTGCGTGCCATTGTGCAACACGCACAAGACGGATTATTAATTTCAGTGGGCTTCTCTACATGTCTACGCGTGACAAAGTAGCTTGTGCACCTTTTCTGAGCTTTGTGCATTTGTTATCCTCTTTAAAAAAAAAATATGTTTTTGTGGTGCCATTAACAATAAATGGCATCATAGTATCGTAAGTGTGACATGCTTTTTGCTGCTTTATAAACATGTGTAAAGATTGTGTTGCATTAAATTGGGTACCAAAAAAAAAAAATCTTTTGGTCTGTTCAGGTTTGAATTCAGCCCAAAGTTCACCTTAAACTGTGAATGGAGATGCACTGGACATCTGCTGTGAGCCGCTGCGTGTTCCAGTGTGAACCCAGAAATGATCGCTTCCTTAATCTACATGCACAATTAAACACTTTTTATTATAGGTATTACATAAGCCTGAACAGCAGCCAATGAACAGGGTAGTCAATAACAAACCATTTCTGTTATCTTGATTTTGTTTTTATTTGTCACATAGCAGGCATACCTTCCAGCACACACTAGCCTGACTCTGTTAATACAAAAACCTTGCTATACAGAAACTTTTATTTTCCTTTTTTTTTTTTTTTTTTTTTTTTTCTTGTAGCTGAGAAAACAGAAGAACGTGAAAAGAAACCAGAAGTTGCTGTTCCTCCTCCTGCTCCTGTTGCTGTTCCTCCTCCTGCTCCTGTTGCTGTTCCTGCTCCTGTTGCTGTTCCTCCTGCTCCTGTTGCTGTTCCTCCTGCTCCTGTTGCTGTTCCTCCTGCTCCTGTTCCTGCTGCTCCTCCCGTTGCTGCTGCCGCTCCTGCTCCCGTTGCTGCTCCCCCTCCTGCTCCCGTTGCTGCTCCCCCTCCTGCTCCCGTTGCTGCTCCCCCTCCTGCTCCTGTTGTGGTTGCTCTTCCCGCTCCTGTTGCTGCTCCTCCAGCTAAAAAGCCACCACCCTCTCCAACATCTTTGGTGATGAAACCGATCTCTGCTCTGCCCCGGATCCCCATGCTGAAGAAGCTCCCCCTTACCCCAGTTTTAAGCAAGCCCCCAGCAAAGCAGTCTACCAGTACTAGCAGCAGCAAACCTCTGCCTCTCAAACCTCTGCCTCCCAAACCACACCCCCGACCCCGTCCCCCTCCACCTCCCACTTCATCTGCTATTGGTAAACTTCCAAAGATACCCAAGAAGATACAACCTTCATCCTCTACATCTGAGCCAAGGAAGGCGGCGTTTTCAAACAGTGTTATCAAGAAACCAGCATCTGGGATCTCTCCGTCCCACTCGTCTTCCACGTCTGCACCTAGCTCCTCATCCTCGTCTGTGCCTAGTGCTCCACCTAAGCCAGCGTCCAGCTCTTCTCATCCCATGCCCAATAATCAGATCAGGCAGAACATCCGCAGGTCATTGAAGGAGATCCTTGTCAAAAGGTGTGGGAAAACTTTGTTTAGGTGCTTTAGGCTGCGGCTAAATGTCGTCAGTGTGAGCTGCACAACACAATGTTTTATTCTAGTCCATAGTGTAATTATGGTATAACTGAATATTTTGGGTTATTTTTTAAATGTTCTGTAGGAAAGAGATGTGCTCTCTGTTTATGTAGAGTGTTGCTTGATTTATGCCTCTCAACTGATGGCTGCATGAGGTCTGACCTGTCATCTCAAAAAGGCCTGGCTGTTACAGGAGAAGCCACTGTACCTACCTGCCTACCTTGAGTCTTGCCGATTGGGCCTATTCAGAACAGCTGATATTAGATGGGGGCTTAGACTTGCACAGCTCTCTAGCCAAAGCAACCTTAGAAGCTTAGATTATTCTTGGCACCAATGTATGTTCTAGTTAGGCACATATCTTGGTGCCTGCTGCCACTAACCAGGAGATGGATCCTCTGTGTTTTGAGATATTTCACTTCCTTTAAAATTTCTGCAAGCTCCTTTGCAACTTCCGTTGTAATGCAGTTTTTTCTATAGTGTTATTTGTGGTTTGAAATACCTCTTGAACCCTTGAAAGAAGCTGAGCTCCTACAATACTAGATCATACAAGACAAGGCATGTTTACTTTAAATGTGTCAGCAAAATTGGCTAGATGGTGGTGTGTTAAATCAAGATGCACCTTTTTGAGTGCATCCAAGTTTTCTGTATATATACTGTGATTAGGGTTCACATGCATGGTTTTTCTCTAATAGTTGGTTGCTATTGCTGTATTCCAGGAGAGTACCTGTAGTAGGGATCTGTAGTAATAACTAGGTTTGTGTTCTATGAACTTAGTACTGCAGAGTTTTCATGACTTTGGCAAGCCATAGATTATGCGATTTATTTTATTTTTTTTCTTTCCTGCAACCACAGTTTGCAGGAAATAAAATCGTTCCATTTCCCCATCAACACAGCGTTGATGGGGGAATCCCTCCTGCGGAGCTGTTGTGTTCTCCTGGCAGGGGGGTGCGGGGAGAAGACTGCTGGGAGAGCACGATTGCTATGGCCTCTGGCAAAAATCGCGTGCTAAAAATCTGACATGCTGGTTGATTGATGGATCAACTTGGGTACAATCATCCTGCCCATAGATGGATCGAATCTCAGAGTCTGTACCAGCCGAGATTCCCTCCATCTATGACTGCTTAAAGCTTTGCTTAAAGTGCAAGTTCACCTTTTACAGAAAATCTGTAAGGTGAACTTACACAAGACCTTCTCATCACACCTGGTCCCACTAACCTGGAGTCCGGGTATCACCCGCTCTGACAGATTGTATCGTCGCTTTACCAGTCCGGGGATTTGAAAGCCCCGTGGCTTTCTCTCCTCTTCGCCTGCAGTGACAGGACCGGCAACGTGGGTTCTGATTGGTTGGCGCCAACCAATTAAAATGCTCCTAAATGTACCTCCTGATGAGTTACATTTACATTTAGGAGATTAAGCCAAGGGAATTTTTAAGCCCCGGACCGGTGAGGTGGCTATACGAAGTCTCCTAGCGGGTGATCCCCAAGCTCCAGGTCAGCGGGATCAGGGGGGGTCAACCCAGTGTAAGTTCACCGTACACATTTTTCTGTAAAGGTGAACGTACCCTTTTAAATGTAAATCTGGCAATGAAAATAAACATGTGGTTTAGGACTTTAGAGCAAACCTCCTATTGTTATGGCTTTTGTTCTGCGTGCATCTTGTATATGTACATTGTCTTTCACTTTAATGTGGTAACCTGGTGTGGCTTCTTTTGTGATATAGGGTGAATGACAGTGATGATCTGATGATGTCGGAGAATGAGGTGGCGCATGTTGCGATAAGCATTGAAAAAGAGATGTTCCACCTTTATAAAGACACTGGCAGTGGGTACAAGAGCAAGTATAGGACCATCATGTTTAACATGAAGGACCCAAAGAATCAGGTAAGATCTTGAGGATACAGCACTTACAACTTCTGGGTTAGATCGAAAGGGGATCAGAGGACATGTAGCATTAAATGCGTCTCGTTCCAGAGTCTTGCCAAAAAGATCCTCTCCTTTTATGCTGGTAGTGCTGCT
Source organism: Rana muscosa (assembly GCA_029206835.1). Taxonomy (NCBI): domain Eukaryota; kingdom Metazoa; phylum Chordata; class Amphibia; order Anura; family Ranidae; genus Rana; species Rana muscosa. Next base: position 295,435,589 of record CM055128.1, on the reverse strand, counting down.
TGTCAGGGACTTTGGCCTGATTCACACTTGTGCAGGTTGCAGTTTGCATATTGCAGGTGCATTTTGCACCTTTTTTTTGCACCTGGCCCTTTCCATAAAATGCACAGATGCGAACAACATCCATAGGAAACGTTAAATGGACTGTAGTGTGTTTCTTCAAAACTGAAAATGCATAGATGTGAACCAGGCCTTCAACAGGGTAGGGAGGTGATTTTTAGGGCAAACTTTCATAGCTGGCTTACACACACACACAATTATACTTCTTCTTTTTTTTTTTTTTTTTTTTTCAACAACTGCTGTGTCTCATTTACCATAGTTCCCAGGGGCAAAACAAAAATCTATGTTTTACCCTCTAATATCCAGTTGGATTCCAGGAATTCCAGAACTTAAATGTCCGTTTCCTGGAAAGGGTTTTGAACTTGATTTCTGTTTTTTCAGACACTTATAATGATGCTGACATACATTTTCAGCTTGTATTTAAACCTTTACAAATGTCTAAACTTGCAAGTCCCCATGTTAGTATAAAAAAAAAATCACTAGACGCTGGGTTGTATAGTAAACTTTGTCTCGCTGTGGTGTCCAGGGTCTGTTCCAGCGCGTTCTTCGCGGAGAAATCGGACCGATAAAATTGGTGCGCTTGAAACCCGAAGTCCTCGCGTCAAAGAAGCTTTCTTCCTGGAAAGTGACAGAGTCAAAAACGGTATGTCGGAGTTATCTTATGAATTGTTTTGTAATAAGCTTGTGACATTCGTGGGGATATAATATGAATTAAAGTAGCAAATTTTTCCATTAATATGACAAACTAATTTTCCAAGCTAAAACATTTATCACTATGCTTTTAAAGCACTGTTTAATAATGCATAGCTGCAGGGTGGTATTGACAACTGTTTTGTTGTGCAATAGCCCATAGAAGCCGTTCTCACTTTTTTTTGTTTTTTTGTTTTGTAGTCAAGTCACATCACACATTTCGTTGGATTTAAAGGACTACTGCAGGATGTAGTTACATAGTTTTACTTGGTTGTAAAAATCTGAAATCAATATTTCCCTGCTTAAACCTACATAGTGTGGATGGGCTATTGCATTTGGGTGCAGGTGCTCTTCAGTTGAAAGCTTTCCACCCAGCATCTTACATTTTTTTCAATTGAGTAATGGCACCTGGGAGGCAGCCAACTGGGTCACCCACTGAATGAATTTCAGCCTGCTAAGAACCAGGTGAAACTTGGAGTGTTCGGGATTAATGCAGGCCTAAGAAATTGGTGCAAATAAACAGAATTATAGACATGCAGGCCTCTTTTGAAAGAAAAAAAAAAATAGGAACTTAAAGATGTTGCTGTCTGTGTCATTTACCTGATAGTACTTCTTTTTTTTTCTTCTACAAAGAAATTAAATGATCACTACCCTCTGTGTATTTTTTAGATAGTTTGGTAACAATGCCGCTCTAATTTCTCATCGTGCTGGAAAACAGCATTGAGCAATCATGATCATGTCTACTGCCCATGCTTGCTTCTTTCTAAGGGCATCACTTCATACAAATCATTGGCCACTCCTAGGACCATGTCACACTATTGATCCTGTTGCTGACGGAAATTCACCAGCAACTGGATTAATAAGAGACCACTTTCCAAATGCTACAGTGTCCCTGTATTGCTGCTCCTTATTAATGAGCAAGGTCTTGTCATGTTTCTGTCAGCATGAGCGCACTGTGGAGTTATTTACTAAAACTAGAGTGTGCAAAATCTAGTGCAACTCTGCAGAGAAACCAATCGGCTTCCAGGTTTTATTGCCAAAGCTTAAGTGAACAAGCTAAGGTTAAGCTGGTTGGCTACCATGCACAGCTCTGAGTGCGCACACACTGTCCATAGCCTCATCAGTGTGAGCAGGTCCTTACCATGTATGAGTATTTATGCACATATGCAATAAATTGGAGCACGGTTTTTAAAGAAGTACTGGTTAGGCAAGCACAGTTAATATTGCATGTTTTGCTAAATGAGCTGTGTATTTTTTCCTTCACTCCAATAGACTGCGGTTCTGAAAACCAAGTCTCGTATGGAACATAGAGCCCCCTCAAGACATTTCTTAATAGATATGGAGGAATCCCCTCCCATGTCCGATACTGACACGGTGGGTTTCAGGTCTTTTGTAGCATAGCTTGTATAATTGTGTGGAATCACATTTGCACTGGCCAACTGTCCCAGACCCTGTTGTATTGTAGGCCAACCTGAAATAGACATCAGCTGGTGTTTTTCATTTTGGTTTTGAAATTATTATACACTCTCTTGGCTAACCAGAGATGAGGGGTCCGTTTTTCTTTCAAAGATTTAATCTGCGAATGTTTGCCATTATGTTAATGTGACCCCACATTCAATGTGCTTTATGCTACCTGGCTGCCTTGAATCACTTTTCCAGCACTCACCCACTGCTTTGCACACTTAAACTACTGTGGGGAACACTTTCCTGCCACACTGCTTCCTTCCATGCTGAAATGTCACTTGGGTTTTAGCACTGTAGAAAAACAAAGCTCATTTCCTAATGAAAAGGCATTGATTGAAACTTCTTGTCCCCTGCTCTTCTTCTTTTCCTTATTCAAAATTTTGGTTTAGGAGCAGCAAGAAACGGCTCGTGTTCCTCCGGAGAAAAGCACCTCGGCCCTCCCAGACATTTTCAGCAGTATGTTGGAAGACACAACAGGCCAGCATCGCGCCCATCTGTTTGATCTCAAGTGCAAAATCTGTACAGGTATATTATAGTGGAACTCGAGGCTAAATACACAGTTGAAATGCCTAAATGTTTAGAGTCCATTTACACATCCATTTATTTTTAATAGGCTGCCTTAATGCAGTGCACAGTAACGTACATCAAGTAAATGGTCCCTTGTTTTACCTCCCAAAGGATTTGTAGTTTGGTTTAGCCAGCTGTGAGATTTACACGCATCTGCCACACTGCACAAGACAGGAAGTAATGTGAAGTTGGTCACAAGAGGAAGTGATCTGAAATCTCATCAATGGAGACAGACTGCTACAGAATACACAGGAGTTGATTTACTAAAACTGTAGAGTGCAAAGTCTGATGCAGCTGCGCATGGTAGCCAATCGGCTTCTAACTTCAGCTTGTTCAATTAAGCTTTGCGAAAAAAAAAACCTGGAAGATGATTGGTGCAGCTCTGCATAGAAACCTTTTTTTTTTTTTTTTGCAAAGCTTAAGTGAACAAGCTGAAGTTAGAAGCTGATTGGCTACCATGCGCAGCTGCACCAGATTTTGCGCTCCAGTTTTAGTAAAACAACCCCATAAGTATGGTAAGGGACAGGTTATTACTGCTTTTGTGGCTTCATATTGGACAGATTGTTAGCAGGAGCCATTGGCTGCTCCTGCTGCTGTCAATCAAATCCTGTGACGCGCCAAATCCTGTCCCTCGTCTCCAGGTGCAAGCACTGGCAGCCTTACTAAGGCCCCTTTCACACTGGTGTGGGAGGTGCGGTGGCGGTTTTTAGCGGCGCTTTAAAGTCGGAATTGCGGCAGTGTTCGGCCGCTAGTGCAGTTTTATCCCCCCCGCGCTAGCGGCCGAAAAAGGGTTAATACCGCCTGCAAGTGCACATTGCCGGCGGTGTCCAATTGCTTTCAATGGGCAGGAGCGGTAAACACACCGCTCCAAAGATGTGGCTAGCAGGACATTTTGGAGCAGTCCTGCCAGCGCACCGCTCAAGGGCTTTCACACTGGAGAAATAGCAGCCGCTGTTTCAGGTCAGTTTGCAGGCGCTATTCTTAGCACAAGAATAGCGCCTGCAAACTGTCCCAGTGTGAAAGGGGTCTTGGGGAAACAGGAAGTGAAGCCTTGCGGCTTCACAACCTGTTTCCTTCTGTGCATTCGCTAGTCGCACTGCGTGTTCTGAATGGTCCCTGTTGTCGTCTCTCCCAGAAGGCAGCAGGGGGTGGACATTATGTAGTTCGTCACATAGAGTGCAGTGATCTTTCACCGGAAGTGGGAGCAGATACCTGGATTTGACAGGTATCCGCTCCCCCCTGAAACGTGCCAAATGTGGTACAGAGAGGGGGGGAGGAATCCAATCTGTGGAAGTTCCATATCTGGGTGGAACGCTGATTTAATCCAAAATCTCTATCCAGAACAAAAATGTTAAAGGTAAACGAAAAAAACAAAGCATCAGTTAACCAAAAGTGTATTTTATTTCTGGATCTTGTAATGGATGGCACCCCAGCTTCTATTTCTTAAAAATTGTGCTGTAAACTTCTCATTATTTTTACTGCAGTCTTGCAGCTACATCCCAAATGGTTGTAGGAATTGTATATGATTGTATCTACAGCCTAATAGCTTTATATCTGCAGTGTAAGATTTAGGACACTGCTACCTCTAGCTGCTAGTCTTGTGGGTACTGCGGTATCAGTGTTTTCCTTGCTGAGATGAGGAAGTTCTACTGCTACCATGTTGGCCATCTCCATACAGCAAGAACAAGGCATGCTAAGTCAGTAATGAGGAGATACTAGCAGAAGGGAGACCACAGCCAGTACTGCTAACTCTTCCTGACATTTTTGGGCATGGCATCTAGTTTTCAGTTGCTCTGTAAGTGGACATGCTTTGCCCTACCAAGCCAGAACGCTGGTTTGTTTTAAGCTGAATCTTTGTGTTTCTCAACAGGTCAGATATCTGCTGACGATGAACCCCCACCTAAACGTCAGAAGACGACTACCACTACAACGACCACTCCAGCCGTGAAGAAACCAGAACCTAAAATAAAACCAGAAGATGATGAGCCTCCTCCACCTCCAGAAGAGGACTCTGATACACCAATGGAGACTAATGAGATCAAAGACAGCATTCCCCCTGTGGTCCCTGAACCAGTTTCATTGCCCAATTCTTCTCCTCCACACCCTCAGTCCTCTGTAGCTAGTCAGGCTCCCATACTTCCTGTTACCAACCCTGTAACCACAGTCACAGGTTCTGGCAGGGACCCCAGAAGAGCGATTAATCGGCCACCTGTACCAGCTGCCGTGGCGATACCTCCAGAGAGCAGCCCCAGAATCACCCGGGATAATGAAGAAGCTTCAGCACCATCACAGCCGCCTCCTCCACCACCTCCTGTTGTCTCTGCTCCAAAATCAATCTTGATGAAGCCAACCACCTCCGATATTCGATACCTAACCGCGTCTTCACCAAACGTAAAGTGCGTAGTCTCAGCATTCATGTGGAACAAGTACAAAGCCCGCTGTTTATTGAAAAATATTGCAGATTGCATTAGCATTTTCAGACACAACTGAACAAAATACAAATACACAGTAGTGAAGTCTTTAGAACTCTGTAGACCAGATACATACAGTAGTAGGCTTATTCAAATAAATCCATGCAAAAGGGTGTCAAAGTACAGAGTGCAGTAGGCTGTAACAAGTGCCTTGAGATATTTCATATTGCTGTGGGTTACTGCACTGTGTTCCCCTTTTTTTGCTTTGCTTTTATTTTTTTTACTTGAAGCGTAACTCCAGCATGCTCAGAAACCTGCTGGGTACAAGACACTGTGAGGTGCCAGGCTCTGCCATTCACACTACAATTGTCCTTTTAACAGCACTGCCTGAGACCTGGGGTGTGTACAGAGAGTAGAGCGGCACATGTGGGTGAGCACCTATGATTAATAGAGAGCCTCTGTTTGATAAGGAAAGGTTTAGAGCTGTGCCCTCATGGTGTCTTCTCTTTGGCAGTTGACGTTGCATTCTGTTTTTACCCCACTATGGGTACATTTGAAGGAGAACGCTGTCTGCATTTCAGCTGACTACATGAGCCATTTCTGTAAAAGAGAAATAGTTTGGTGTCTTTGTGTCTGTAGCAGTCATTAAAACAAGCAAAAGATTGCATTACGACCTGGCTGGCAAACACACCACCCGTATTGCTGAACGAGTGATCACTGTAACGTGGATATAGATACCTGTAATTCAGGGAAATTTTGGAGGGATTACAAATTAGTGGAGACTGTGACTGAAGACCCTTGTCGGAGCCATGTGAGGACAGGTTATTTGCACATCTTTGGATAATCCTACTCTCAACACACATGTACCCCGTACACCAACTAACACAGCATCCAATGGGAGGGGGATATTTATTTCATTGCACTTATGTTACACAAGTAACATTTACCTAAAAGTACTTTTGCTGTGGTTCACATTGTGGCTTGCTGTTATAATTTTTTATAACTGCATTTCATATACAGATATAAGGTTCATGTTCCAATGTCTTTGTGTATGAAGCTCACAGCAAATCTTTTGGCCATAGCAAGAGTATTGCTTTCCATCGATCAATCTGAACAGACTGGTGGGATGGAAAGACAGCAATACAGTCATAGCACAAAGCAGAGCCACTGTATGTCATTTAAATATGGTTGCTCACATGAACATGTAAATTACAAACTATATTTAGAAATATTAAATGTGTTTTAATATTGCTAAATATAGTTTGGTAATTTTACATGTTCATGTGAGCAACCATATTCTTTACAAAAAGCCAATTAGCTTCACATATGTCCTAGTGTCCAATGGCATTTGTAAATTGCTAAATGACACTAATGCCTGTTAGATGAACATTCCAAACACTTGAAGATCACACATTTACTGTCATATACATGCAAGTAGAACATTAAATATAGTCAAGTCATCCTACAGGAAAGACACTACCACTATAGATACTCTACATCTGCAGAGGAAGGATGGACATTTATTGCCCTCCTTATTTCTTCACATTTGAGATTGTAACAAATGTTCATCGGTTGTTGTACATCCACTGGGTGTTGCCTGACGTGTGGACATCAAGAGCCCCTTCTGGATACACAGGCTGATCTGGCTGCTTGACATCTGATCCAGTCATAATAAACAAGATACAGAGGCAGTACTCCTTCATGTGTCAGAACTATGTGTACATACCAGTAGAGTTAGTGCCGGTTCACACTGGGGCAGCGCGACTCGGCAAAGGCGATCTGCACACGACTTCAGAGGCGATTTGCAAAATGACTTCTGTATTGAAGTCAATGGACGTCGTCCTAAAGTCGTACAGGAACCTTTTTCTAAGTCTGAGCGACTTGAGTCGCACCTATTAGAACAGTTCCATTGTACAGAACGGAGCGTGACTTGTCGGGTGGCTAAGTCGCCTGACGAGTCCCGGCACTTAGGCAGAAAAAGTTTTTGCTAATTTGGAAGAAAGAAGGCAATTGCAAACGCTTTTTTAAAATGGGCAAGGAGTAATAATCCCATTTATGGGGTCACATTGGTTGCCCGGGATCAGTTGCTTTACTGACAAAGCCTGCCAGTAATATCTGAAGACAGCATTTGATGTATAAAAAGAAAGCCACCTAATCCAAAGTCACTAAGGGCTCCTTCACACAGGCTTCAATGCAAGAAAGCACATCTAGCATGGTGCACCGTTCAGGTGGCATTTGGCCATGCTTTGTCCCCCTCCTAGTTATGTAGGGGGTGGGGACTGTGACTATTTTGAGGAGCAATAAGGCAAAGCAATGTTTTGCATTGGTATTTTAGTACAGTCAGCTGTTTTCAGCCAGGTCTGGTGTTCTATGGAAGGAAGACACATTCTAAACACCCTCTTTAAAACCTCTGCAATCAAGGCCTTGTACTGGACACGCATCCACACGCATACGTTGTTATTACATGAAGTATAGGGGTTAAAAGATTCGGTAGGAAAATAAGTTTAAAAATACACAAAATTGTGCTCTAGTCTTAAAACCAAGCCTGCATCTTCAATTTGGCATTTATATTGAAAATCTGGTCAAACATATTCAGCATGTTTCTGCAACACACACACACACACATTTCCTCATGTTCTTTACCTTGTTTTTTTTAAATACTGGCAAGTACAGAAAATACCAGAAAGCCAGTGTGCTCCTGACTCCCTTTTGCCACTGATAACACCTTGGGGTTGATGTACAAAATCCGATACAGCTGTGTATGGTAGCCAATCAGCTTCTAAGCCTGTTTGACATGGGCTTCAGCTTGTATAGGAGCTGTGTGAACAGCAAGTTATGACAAAGCATTTGCAAGGTTTTCTGAAGCTTTTAAAGTACCATTCAGCTCCAGTTTGTAAATAGTGAACACAGATTCTGAGGCCTGATTCACACCTATGCATTTTGCAGATTTGCACTACAGTGCATTTTAACATGGTTTCCTATGGAACATATTCTGTAGTGCAAAATGCATAGGAGTGAAACGGGCCTTATGGGGATGCTGATTGCTGCTGTAAACAAGCTGCTAGCAAGCTTGCTTAAAGTGGAAATCAATGCTCTTAATTAGGATCTGTGTTCAAGATTTTCAAACGGGTTAAATGGTACTTTAAAAGCTTGCTTAAAGCTCTGGAAATGCTTTGTCAAAGCTTGCTGTTCACACTGCTCTTATACAAGCTGAACCCTGTGTAAAATGGGCTTAACTTCCGCTTGTTTAATTAAGCTTTGAAAAAAACCTGGTGTAGTAAATAAACCCCTTTTCCTCTGCTGCTCTGAGGTCCCAAGCAGTGTTGTCAGCCCTGCGCTGTTTTCTTCTGATGGGCCAGAGATCATTTTACTCTGTTATAGAGAGTATGAAGAGTTCTGTAGTCCAGCTGGGGGGCAGAGCTGACAACACTACTTGGGATTTCCCTGCAGCAGAGGCAGTGTTGTCAGCCCACTACATTAAGATAGGAGCTCACTGGATTTCTTGCAGATCCCTAGAGAAACGCATGTATGAAAGAGACATACTAAATGTGGTGTTTACTTTATTTTACCCAGACCTACTTGGTAGGAAGTGGGGATGAGCTCCGGCGTGTTCGCATTAAACACGTGCAGAGCCCGCCAGGAAGTCGGCACCTGCGCTACGCTAATCACAGCCAGGGAGACCTTTCCCAATCTCTGCAGCCGAGCATCGGGAAATGTCTCGCAGCCTGTCATTAGCGCGGTGCCGACATCCTGGCGGGCTCTGCACGTGTTCAATGCAAACACGCCGGAGCTCATCCCTAGTAGGAAGCAAATCGGTTCCTTTGCATACAGCTGCACAGTAGTCCGTTCATTTCAGTGTGTCAGTTATATACCTGTATCTCTTGAATAGATTGATTGCAACTGCTCAGTCCTTTTACACTTTAATATTCTACTTTTTACAGCATGCCTGATATGAGGTCACCTCAAGATGGAAGCACCTCACTCTTCCTCTCTCGTCTCAGCCCAATCTGGAAGGGATTTATAAACATGCAATCCGTAGCCAAGTTTGTCACTAAAGCGTTCCCAGTGTCTGGTTCTATCGAGTACTTGAATGAGGTTTGTTCTGGTGCTTTTTGTTTATTTTTCTGTCATGACTATACAACACACTTTTTTTTTTTTTTTTAAATGTAATTTTGAATGGTTACAAAAGCAAAGACCAGTTACAAGCACAAAGCAGGTTCATTTGTACCTAATTCAGCAAAGAACTTTGCTAAACTTCAACAAATTTGCTCAAAGAAAATGCGTGATGTTGACTTTCCTTTTTGGTGACTTTTATGGTAAATGTTTCTGAATTCATAGTTATTTTACGGCTAATTATTGAACATTGATGAATTGCTTATCTCTGAAATTGAAACTAAAGTTTGAGACGGCACATACAAGCCGCTAGAACCTAACTGGTTACAGTTTGCAACACTTATTTAGTCTTTCTGCATGTAGCATCATAATGCACTGAGCTGCCTAACTTTCCCCAGTCCTTGGATATGGAAGCGGTGCCCGAACAGTCACATGACCACAGAATAAAAGTTTTTTTTTTGTTTTTGTTTTATTACACTTTCAGCTTTTTATACCATTTGGTATCCTACATGATTTCAACAGGAATGATTTACATATACATTAAGGCCGGGTTCACATATGAAACCCGCATCCAATTCTCATATATGTAAACCCAGCCTAAGAGAATAATTGTTTTTATGTGGACGGTCCAGTGGGTCATCTCTTCTTGAGTGATGACATTGAGCTAGTCCATTTAGCGGTTTGTAGTGTTTTTCTGCTACAATACGATAGTGTGTAATACTGAAATGTCATTTTATTCAGGACTTGCCAGACACCATCCACATTGGAGGAAGAATCTCCCCAAAGACTGTTTGGGATTATGTGGGAAAACTCAAATCATCTTTATCAAAGGTAGGTGGAGCTTGGAACGCAGTAATCCCATATAAGGCTATTTAATATTTTTTATGTTCTTATGTACTTTAGTCCTGCTTGATCACTGCAGACTGGCCCCTTTTGCAAGTATAGCTAAAAAAAAAAATAGGTGTCTATACAGTTTAAAATTCAGTAATACACGGTTTTGCTGTGCAGATGCTCAGTTGCTCTCCACTTTTGTTATTGTGCCTAAAATCAGATCCACTAGAGGCCAATATGGAGGCTCTGGGGTTTAGCAAAATGGCAGCCTCCATCAAGAGGCACAGGAGCAATGCTGGAAGGCATTTTACAGCACACACTAATTTTGGTAGCATAACTATTAATGTGTAATGTATGTTTATTGCTTAAGAACAGTGTGTTTGTTTTTTTTTTTTTTTTTTTTTTATCAAATTATGTTTTAGATGTGACTGTTGGGATTTTTTTCCATCTACAGGAGCTGTCATTAATTCGCTTCCACCCAGCCACAGAAGAGGAGGAAGTGGCCTACATATCCCTCTACTCGTATTTCAGTAGTCGTGGACGTTTTGGGGTAGTGGCCAATAACAACAGGCACATAAAGGACCTCTATCTCATCCCTCTGAGTGCCAAGGACCCTATTCCATCAAAATTGTTGCCCTTTGAGGGACCAGGTAAGGAGCTTTGTTCTTTAGAATGAAAATAAAATGAGCTTTCCCCAAATTCTAAATAGTTGATGGCAAAGGGTAAGTATTTTCCTGTATTTTGGCAGGATCCTGCATGCATAATTTAACATTTGATCCTTTTTTTTTTTTTTTTTCTGTGATTTAAAAAATAAACAATTTCTACAAAAAAAAGTTTGTCTGTTTTGAGTATTGGTATTTCGCTGACATACTTTAACATTGCTTGCCTATGGTATGTGGAAGAACACATGGAATGCCTGAAGACTTCGAGGATCCGCCCTGCGAAAGATGAATTGTCAGAACGTCATTTGTGTCTTCTGCTAAGCAATCTTCATCTGGATTTAGGCTTTCAGTTCTGCATCCACATACAGCCTTTCCAGACTTGATGGAACCTAAGCCACTGGAATGAAAGCTGTCAAGTAGCAATCAAAAGTACCACAAAAAAAAAAGATAGACATTGTTGGTTGCACAAGATGGTAGTGGAGCTTATTTGGCCTCTCAAGTGTCTGAAAGAAAAAATGATTGCCCTTCCATAGCAGTGTTTGGTTTCCGAAACGGAGTTGATCTTTCAGATGTGGCTTGTTGGCACAAGCTCATTAACTCTGCACACATTGTTATACACTCACTGCACTTCATTTACCTAAATTCAGAACGGGAGACAACCTGGAAGTAAGAATCAGGCTCACACCAGCACAACAAGGAACAGATGTAAACAGCATCACACAAAGAAAAATCAACATTTAGAATTTGTATAATCCCAGTAGAGACTCAAGATCCTAGGCTTTTATACTTAAACGAAACTTTGGTATAGTTACATATTAAAAACAGCCAAGCGCATTTCAAACACTGCTAGCATAACTGTCTGAACCCCCTTTATATTATCTTCCCACATATTCAGCTGAGAGTGGGAGATCATTCACAAAGAGTAAACCAGGCTCTTTTACAATGCATGGTGCTGCCCATCTAGTTTTACCCCAGGAGCAGCAGGTGGAGGTGTGTAGGTAAACTACAGCAATTGGGGGGCACTTCAACAATGCAACACTTAGTTTAATTAGCTGGAAATCTGCATATGACCTGCCAACGGGTGTGATGAAACCAACATGCTGACTTTCTGAAAATGTCTGTCTGCTTTTGATCCACTGCCTTCAACACCGAACAACAGACCCGAAGGAAACCTAAGTTACAACTTCCTGGGGTGGTCATTTAAAGTTCTGAGGCTGAATGTTTAGCCCAACAGCTAGGAAACTGACATTTTCAGAAAGAGGTCAGCAATGGCAGACAATTTTTCTAGCTTCTTTTTGAGGACACGCAGAAAGCCACATAACCTGGTTATCACTCTTGCATAAAAGAGAAGGAAAAAGTACACAATACTTAACAGGCTGAGCAGTCATCCCATACCCTTCCTATAGATATATTGCCCTCACTGAATGTTCAGTCAGTTCCTATCCCCCTCTTTGTAGTACCTTATTGACCAGTTTAATAAACCACATTTCCTCTGATTTTTACGATGGCTGTCTTCTCTATAGGATAGATTGCCCAGTTAATGATACAAGATATTTTGTTCTACTGTCCTCTTTACAGTAGTATGAGGAACACAAAATACTCACATTAGATATCCACCTCACTGGACATACCTTCCACATGACCTCAGTAACACCAGCATGTGATGTATAATTTCTAGATTACACATAAATTCTACTTTACTACACATCTCTGCACTGAGGAAGATAATAGGCTACATAAAGAGTGTTGGAAGCCTGGTTTCCACAAGTAAAAAAACATTAAAATTGTAGTGAGATTTTAAATGGCACTTTTTTTTTTTTGTCAGCATTGGGTTCCAATGTTCCATGAACTTTACTTTCACTATGTTCATTGTTTGTTTAAGTTCTAACATACCCTTGCAAGTACTGATACATTAATGTTGGCAGTGTTATGCTTGTCCTTGTCGACATTCACACAGGAGCTGACTTAAAGTTGCCTTTAGCAATCAGATTTTGCTTCACGTCACTGTTTGTGCAACAACCCTAAGATGGGTTAACATCTACAAGCCCACAGAAACGATAAAAGGCAACTGGCATTTGTTACTGCCAGCTCTGTTTCATTTGCAGTTTTAAAGGAAACAACTTTTGATGGAAAAATGGCAAACCTTTGCTTGATAATGCTAGTTACCTGGCTGTATCTAGCTTTTGTGGGTGTCGCTAACCTTAAGCATGCAGCTAACAAAATCAGGGTAATGTCAAAAAGAGATGAAGACATTGGGGGTTGATTTACTAAAGGCAAATGGGCTGTTTGCGTGGCAAGGGAATTTTCCCCAGAGCTTGGTAAAAGTGCTGAAATACCATGCAAGGATAATTTTGTTTGCACACGATTGGATGATGGAATCCAACAGAACTTCACCTCATTCACTAAGCTGTAGGGAAATTTCCATTGAAAAAACGGCTTCTTTGCCTTTTAATCATTGCTTTTGCATCACCATGACAGCCAGGTAGTTAACATTTACAAGGCAAGTAGTGTCAGCTGCTACAGTTCTCAGGACGTTTGCTTTAGAAAGCAGCCCCTGCTTTTGTTCAGTGTAATGCATACTTAATTACAAGTGTGCTAATGTAGCTGACTTGGTCTGTGGGGTAGGACGATATATCAATTTTCTAGCATTGTGTAATATACAAGTTGATTTAACTACAGAATTTTACACCAACAATGTGGCACTCACAAATTTTTGTCATTTTGTCTTTTGCTGTTTTAGGACTTGAGTCCACACGTCCGAACTTGATTCTGGGGCTAGTGATCTGTCAGAGAAATAAACGCCCTGGTCCTATTGAGCCAGAGAAGATTGAAGAGAAACGTCCAAAAGCTCAAAGCCAGGAGGAGGCGGACATCCTGACATATACCAAACTAACCACCTCCGTTTCTCATCCCGAAAAGAAGAAATATCAACCACTATCTACTGACATGAGAAGTACCACACCCCCTGGATCACCACCACCAATCTCTGAGCCAGCTCCAAAGGTTGTTCCTCCCATTTTTACGCTGCCATTTACCAGAATGGAGAGTGTTGTCCCCACAACCAACATACCAAAGGGTTTTTCTCCACCTGCTGAACAGTCTATGTCATCCGGAAAAACTGCCACTCCATTGGAGCACATTTTGAAGACCCTCTTTGGAAAAACAACTGAAACTAAAAATGAAAATGTGAATACTCCTGCCCCTGTTACTGCTGTTACTTCTACCATTACTACTTCAGTAGAAACTGTAACTGAGAGAGGCTTTGTAGATCCCATTGTGCAGCAGTTTGGACAGATGTCTAAGGATAAAGCTTTTGAGGAGGAAGATGATAGACCCTATGACCCAGAAGAAGAGTATACTCCAGAAAAAGCTTTTGTCCCTACAGTGGTTTTTGACAATAATGATACACCCTATGAACCTGAACAGCCTTGTGAAAATTTATATGACGATGAGGCCTATGATCCAGAGGATGAAACTATACTGGAGGAAGCCAAAGTTCCAGTTGAAGATTTTCCCAACAGGATGGCTGCCCAAAATAAAACCAAAACTTTGGAGGAATCTGCAGAATTTCTAGCAGAGTCTTCTGATTCGCCATCCCTTCTAGAACAGCAAAAAATGCTGGAGGAGTTAAACAAACAAATAGAAGAGCAAAAGCGACAACTTGAAGAACAGGAAGAAGCTCTTAGACAACAAAGGGCAGCAGTAGGCGTCTCCATGGCTCATTTCTCTGTATCTGATGCTTTGATGTCACCTCCACCAAAATCTTCCATTTCAAGCGCCGATCTGTTTTCAAATGAACCAAGTATAGCAAATGCTGGAACCGATACTGATATTCATGTAATCCCAAGACGAGATCCTAGGCAAGCAAGAGACCCTCGACAAGTAGTAGCAAAAAGAATACTGCCAGACACAGATAATGTTCCTATTACACAGTCACAAACTGAGACGCCACTTGTTCCTGTTGAAGCCCAAAGAGCCTCTCCAATTACAACATCCTCTATTAGTATCCAGAATGAGACCATACCTCCTGTTAGTAACCTGACAACAAAGGAAAGTATCTTTGAAAAGGCTGAAACCGTAGACACCACTAAACCCGCACGTAAAGTCCTACTGCCAACACCTGTGTCAATTCCACCACTGCTTAGGCTATTGCCACATGTGGAGTTAAAAACCAGCCACTACCAGCAAGAGCCAGCTTGGGAACCTAAAACCAATGCTCAAGCTCACTTTTCTAATCAGGCAAAGTCTTCATTAGAAAATCAGACAGATGATTTTGAACCTAAAAATGAAATGTTTCCGCATAATGAGCAGATTCACAGTCCAACGAGTCCTTATGTAGACCGTATCAATCCAGTTAATCCACAGGACAATAATGGACCTGAACCACAATTTCCAATGAGCCCCACAGTAGGCCCACCTCAATCGCAGCGTGAAGTTCTATCTGTTTATAGTGAACAAAGACCACCTATTATACCTAATCATCCAGGGTTACGGGCTTCCCCTGTCTATCCTGAAGAAAAAATTGCATCTAATGTAGATAATTATAGGGGTATGCCACCTGAACGAAACATTGAGCCCACAGGACCTGGACAGTTTGGACCCCCGGTTCATCACCCATTTGGAGACAGAGGCCCTCTCCCTCCTCATTTTGCTAAAGCAGGACAGTCCCCTACTAGATTTGATAGACAAAATAGTCCACAAATGGAGTTCCAAGAACCTCATTTTGGTAGGCCAAATGATGGTCCTCCTAGATTTCACAATCCGCCTAGGTATGATGGTCCATCGCAGTTTGATAGTCCTCCTCATTTCGATGGTCCCCCACAGCATGACAATCTGCCTAGAGGACCCATGCAAGCTCCATTTCTGGGTAGTCGAGGACATTTTGAAGTTCAGAACAGACCACAACCCTTGCTGTTTAAACCTTCCAAAGATGCTCCAATTCATCCTTCCTTTGGTGGACCTAGAGGCCCAGCCTCTAGCCTCTTTGGTGGTTCTAGAGGCCAATATGCAGATGAATTTGAAGATTCGCGAGGCCCAGCCTCCATTCCTTTCACTGGACCAAGGGTTCCAGCACCTCTTCAGTTTGACGACTCAAATAGAAACTTACCACCCAGTCAAAATCAAAGAGGCCCTAATGCTCTCTCATTTAGTGTACCTTCCAGGCCTTCTGAACAACCTCAGCCCATAAAACCTCAGCCACGGCCTTTGCTTGAACTCCCAACTGTTCCTCCTCCACATAGAAGTGAAGCTTGGGACAAACCTAGACCTTCAGAGTTGATTCAGAATTATGCAGATCGTAGGCAAGAGCCAGAACCACTCTGGGATTCTAACAATTTCAGGCAAAATAAGGATCACAGAGGCTTCGAAGGTAGACCTCGCAACTTAGAAGGACGTAACGATCCAGAATCATCTGACCTTGTACCAAATCAAGGATCTGAGGATAGACGAAGAGAGAGAGAGCATGATGTACAGTGGGACAGAGATAGGGGAAGAAATTGGAACAGAGACAGAAATAGAGACGTTGATAGACAAAGAGGAAACGGACGAGATGGAGACAAAGAAACTGAAAAGAGGGAATGGGACAGAAACCGAGACAGAGACAGAGACCGAGACCGAAACCGGGAACGAGATAATTTTAGACTCCGGGACAGAGAGAGAGAGCGGGAAAGGGAGCGAGACCGTGATAGGGAACGGGATCGAGATAAAGAAGGGGACCGAGATAACAAAGAACGTGAGAGAGATCGAGAAAGGGAGAGAGACAGAGATCGTGACCGGGAAAGAGAAAGGGACAGAGACCGGTTTAGAGACCGTGATCGAGATGTCTATAGACGTAGAGACCGATCCAGAAGCCGGGAGAGGGATAGAGATCGGGCCAGAGAAAGATCTCGAAGCAGAGATCGTGATAGAGACAGGGACAGAGAGCGTGATAAAGGTAGAGACAGGGACAGAGATAGGGATAGGGATCGAGGAAAAGATCGCTCTGCACGTAGCGGAAGCAGAGATAACAAAGACTCTAAATCTGATCGCTCAAGAGATGTTCTGAAGAGCACATCACAAGAGCCCACACCTTCCAGTCACATGTAATGGACTTGGCAAAAAGAAAATTGAGTACTTGGACTTGTAATAATATAAAATAGTGTACATATCTGTAAATATTAAATTTTTATTTTATATGTCTAATCCTTTAATGGACAAGTTGTTTCCGCTGTGTTTAAAACTCGCTGGTTTATGAAGACTGGTTAAAAAAAAGTCGGTTGCGTAACACAAACAGTAGTACATTTTTACGTACTCCATCACTAAAGAGGACAGAAGTTCGTTTTTTTTTAAACCGCACTATGTTGTCATTTTTATAAGTAGGCAGTAGCTTGATTAAGTGCTGCCTTGCACTGAAAATCTCACTGTATATGTACGTTGTTATTAGTTGATGAAGTATTTTGTTTATGGCATCTTCCAAGAAAGCATCGGTGCATTTTTCACTTCTCGTATACAAAGGAGTGCTCTGTATATGGTGATTTGGGGGGGCAAAAAAAATGTGCTTGTTTAAATACCGACATATAATCAAAGCAGTCTACCCTGTAGGAGTCAACACCACTTCTGAGACTAACAATAACATGGACATCATGATCTCCAAATTGGTTCATTTGGGATTCTAAGCTTGCAGCCTATGGAAAACTTTAATGGTTGGGGGGGGGGGGGGGGTGGCTTGTTTATCTGGAGTTAGGCAAAAGGGGTCCTTCACTACTACAAAGAGGTCTTCAGAGATGAGGACCCTATTACGTCATGGAACTCTCCTTTAATGTGAACCAGGCAGATTTATAATCTTTATCTTGCTTCCCTACCTTACACCAGTGGGAGTTGCTGCTAAGATTTCAGTTGAGTGAAATTTCACGACCCTCCGTTAGGAAACCTTTAAAAAAAAAACAAGCCCCCCTGCAATTTTTATACAGCACAATAACAGCACATTTTCTTCAGGGTTAAACAATTGTGATGTACAGCTGATCGGTTATTTGAGAAGCATTTATGAGTCAACAATGTGTTCATAAAATTCGGTTACTGTAAAATAGCTTTTTATATGCAAATGAAACCCTTTATTGTACACTAACTGTAAAATATATATATATTTTTTTCTAAGTAGAATAAAAACCTACTATGTGGTCAGTTTGTTTCCCTGCTTTTTGTAAACCATTTCTCTTTAAATTATTTTATAGCGGTACTATAAGAGATTTGTTTTCTGACACTTTATGAGGGAAGAGATAGACGGATGTAAAGTTTGTTTAAAAGTCAGTGATTTTAATGTCACTTTCGCATATTTGGAAGCTTGCTGTTTTATGATTTTAGGATTGTATTATGACAACGTGTAGAGTGGCTATCTGCTGCCACAACGATCGCTCGGAGGATACAACCATACAATGTCTGGTTTATAAGTAATTTTCACTCTGTGAATTGCCTTACATTACAGTTACATTAGAGATGTATGGGTTTATTATGTACTGAAGGCAAATAGACTGTTCAATTTGCAAACTGAATTAATTTCACTTTCAAAGTTATTTGCCCTGAGCTTAGTGAAAGAGGTGAAGCTTTGCTAATTTTCATCATCCAATCATGTTCAAGTAAGAATAGATTCACTTTCCTGATTTGCAGCTGATCACATGCTTGTGATCCTTCACCAGCATTCCAGATGGTCTTTACTAGAAACCTCCATAGGTACCGCGTGTTTCAAAACCACATGGCAGACAGTGTGCCCTCTCCAAATGCCTTCTCCATCATGAACAGGACCTCGGTAGGCCTTAAGGCTGGTAGACATGGGCTTAATACTTGCTGGTTTAACAGAAACTGGACCAGCATCCAATCAGCACGGTAACTGGTGTGTTTGGGTGAGGGGGGACAGTCTCCCTGTCAGAACACAATAGCTCAGCAGGGAGATCATCGCATACTTGGTACAGTGAGCGCCTCGTTTTTTTATTCATGCCTGCTGGGTTGAACGAAAAATAATCTACCTGCGTGTGTACCAGGCTTTAGGGCTGCCAATACCTGATTTCTCTTGTTCAAGGGGAAAAAAAAAAAATTATCCATCAATTCCCCTATCCGCGCCCCCAATGTGTGCCTCTCCACTGCCTGCTATTGTATACAAGTAGCTGTGTTTGCCCGGATACCTGACCAAAAAAAAAAATTATCAGGTGGCCCTGCAAGCAACACCCAGCAACGAAGGGTTGAGCAGGATTGTACTTGTAGGGTCACTCATGCCTTGATATTTGGCATATAGCAAGAAGGGGCAGACATTTTGAGCTGTCTATGTGGTCCTTCAGGCTTCTTACCCTCCACTAGTGCCCCTGAGATCTGACAGTCATGCCCCTGTCTGATCGGATGCTGATAACGATTGCTCCCGTCTTCCAACCCTCTTAACTGCAGGTTCTGCTACTGGAAACTTATGCACACTCTGAAGATGACTTGTCATCACGAGGTCAGGCAGTTGACAAAGCAGCAACTATTAGATATTTAGGTGACCTTTGAGTGAGGGCTAGTGTACACATGCTTTGGAGATCAATTAAAGGAAACCTCAAAAAAAAACAAAAATAGAGGTCACCATTCACTTTCTGAAAATTCAAGTTCCTGGTCTTTTCTGCTAAATCTCTTGCTTCATTTCTAAATCACTGACCTGGAACCAATGTGACAATATCTCCTGACATTAAAAGTAAAAATCTCAAATCCAGCACTAAGGTGAATCCTCAATATCCTCTCAATATAAATACTATATACAACAACCCCCAGCAGCTGGAATGGCCCTGTGCCTCTGGGCAAGTAGACAATATGATTAACACCTTGACCTCCGGAAGGTTTTTCTCCCTTCATGATCAGAGCATTTTTTGCTATTCAGCACTGTGCTACTTTTAACTACTTCCCACCCGGCCACTGTACATATACGGCCGGGTGGGCGCTCTCTCCTGAGTGGACGTTCAGGAACGTTCCTCAGAAGGAGGGGGATCGCGCGCGCGTTCCCGCGCAGCGGCGCGATCCGGATGCACTCGTGTCACCCGGACACAGCGCATCTCGAATCGGCAGGAGAGCTCTGTGATTGGCCCTCCTGATCACATGACGGCCATGTCCAATCACAGCCGTCATGTGATGTAAACAGAGAGCCGGTTGCTAGGCAATCGGCTCTCCTCTCCTCACACAGAAGTCGTCGGTGAGGAGAGCGGATCGCTGCGGCTGGTGATCAGTGAGTATGAGCTGTTTTTTTCAGCTTTTTACTCGCTTATCACCAGCCTAGTGTCCCAGACAGTGTAAAACACAGAAAGTAAACAAACATGTCCCCACACACACATGTCCCCACATAGAAAAAACACCTGTCCCCCACATATGTGACAGGAAAATTATATGTCCCAATGATCATTTGCACACATATGTCCGTGATCACCTGCGCACATCTGTACATGATCATTTGCGTACATATGTCCGTGATCACACAAACCAATTATTATACACTTAACGGATTTTTTTTTTTACCAAAAACATGTAGTAGAATACATTTTGGCTTAAATTTATGACAATTCAATTTTATTGGATTTTTTTTTAAATAGAAAGACGAAAATATATATTTTTTTTCTAATTTCCGCTCTTTTTTCGCTTATATCGCAAAAAATAAAAAACGTAGTCATGAATAAATACCACCAAAAGAAAGCTCTATTTGTGTGAACAAAATGATAAAAATTTGGGTACAGTGTAGCATGACCGCGCAATTGTCATTGAAAATGCGAGAGCGCTGAAAGCTGAAAATTGGTCTGGGAAGGAAGGGGGCTAAAGTGCCCAGTATTGATGTGGTTAAAGGAGAAGTCCAGCCTGAGGTTTTTATGCTGGGCTTCTCCTCTCGGTCACAGGAGTGCAATTCATTTTGCAATCCTGTGACCCTTTTTTCAGCGGAGAGCGGTCTGAAGTCTGCTCTCCGCTGACGTCACTGCCATCAGTCGAGGCAGCGCGTCCTCACGACTTCCAAGTCGGGATCCACCAGCTGCCTTGATTGATGGCAGTCACAGCGTCTCAGCGAGCCGCTGAGATGGTCGCTAACCGCCCCTCCGCGGCTCAGCGATCCAATGAGCGCTGAGAAGTAGAACAGAAGCTGCTGACTGACAGTCAGCATCGCTCTGCTCGGGGAGGAGTGAGAACCGAGCCATCGGAGGTGTTTGGTGGCTCGGTTCTCAGTGCAGAGACAGCGGGGGACAGATGCAGCATCGGTCTGATGCTTGATCCACCGAGGTAAGTATAACTAGCAAAAAAAATAACCGTACTTCTCTTTTAACTGGTAATTGCATGGTCATGCAACACTGTACCCAAATTAAATTTATTTTACATAAAGCTTTCTTTTGGTGGTATTTGATCACCACTGGGTTTTTTAATTTCATAAAACAAAAAAGACAAATTTTTTTTTTTACTTTGTTATAAAACCTATTCCTTTCTACAAACAATGGTATAGATGCGCACGTTCCTGTGTGTGTGTACTGTAATACTGGTGTTCACCAACATAGTGTGGTGGGCAATCTGGCGCTAACAGACACTATCTGTGAGGGTCACTGACTTCATGACTAGTGACAATTTGATCCGAATTTGATCCGTTTCGATTGCTCAAATTCGCAAGTCATTTTACTAACCTAGTTTTCCATGAGTGGCGTTCAGATCAATGCGTTGCGAATCTAAGCTGCGTTTAAAAAAGGGTTATGTGCGATGCTAATTCAGCTCTATAGACTGGCATTCCCTGAAATTGCGGCCGCAAAATTGCAGTAAAGTCGCAGTAGTGTGAACTGGCCCTAATACAGTGACAATACTGTACTAATAACACTAGCTGGGAAGAGGTTACCTTTGTGCATATCAATGTGTAATATGTGCTGTTCTGTGTGTGATTGGACACAGCTGATTTCAGCCAAAATCATTGGCTGAAATCTGCTGCCAAACTCGTGCTGTGCCCAGTAGCAGCATGGGTCAGCAGAGGGCATGCGCCACAACCGGAAGAATGCCATCGTGTACACCTGCTGCCCACCGTTGTATATTCTCTCCAAACAGTACACCACATAAAGATTGTACTCCGACCAAATAAGAGACTTAAAAAGAGCTGCGTAGAATTGTGAACAATTGTGTTTATGACCACTAATATAAGGACACAAGTACTATATAAATAAAAAATTGCATTTAATTTTGAGTGGGATCACTGTTTTGACAATAGAGAGCTGGTATTTTTTTATTTCTTTTTTAAATCATATCTCAAAGCATGCCCATTGGTGCCAGAAATTGATGAGCAAGTTGGCAAAGACATTAAAGATCTAGGTATCAGTCTAATCCTTAAAGGGTAAAAATAAATAAAAAATGGCAAAGTAAAAAACAATATAGCGTATACAATTGACACAAGTCCTATTGTAATTAAATGTTATTAAAAATTACCTTTCCTTTTCAATCTGCAGCCGCTGTAATTTTCTGAAAATGCATTATGGCTACCTGGAGGTGTTCTGTACCCAGAATGTATACAAGAGCGCCCCCCCAGAAACATAATTTCCTGCTTGTGTGATTGGCTCACTGATTTTCCCAGAAGTCTACACTAAGAGCCCTTTTACACTGGCAATGAGTTAAAAGCACCCGCAAAGCACTGCTTTGGCGGCGCTGCCCAAAGATGCTGCTTGCAGGACCTTTTTTTTTTTTTTTACGTCCTGCCAGCGCAGCGCCTCAGTGTGAAAGCACTCAGGCTTTCACAATGGGGAGCATTGAGAAACGTTTTTCAGGTGCTTTACAGGTGCTATTTTTAGCCCTTTAGCACCTGAAAAACGCCCAGTGTGAAAAGGGTCCAAGATACAAGTCAGATTTCAGGCAACCCCAGCTTTCCTAATTAGAGCTTTGCAGGTGCTGCAGCTGGTTGACAATTATGAAACCACTCACATTAAGCTGGCCATACACCTATAGATTATCTGCAGATTTTCTATGGTTAGATGGAAAAAGTGAAACCGATTTCTGCATGTACGCTAAACTGTGTGGATGGAGGAATCTCCCACTGGGCCAAGCTTCGGTATCTTGCTAGTCGGCTCCACTGGCGCTCAACCTAAACAATGCCTGCACCCAATCAGAACGTTCAGGTATTGTGAGAGCCAGCGGAGCCGACTAGAGAGATGTGGAAGCTTGGGCCAGTGGGAGATTCTTCCATCCACACAGTTCAGCGTAGATGGAGGAATCGGTTCCACTTTTTTCCATCTGACCATAGAAAATCTGCAGATAATCTATAGGTGTATGGCCAGTCTAAAGCCTCGTACCCACGGTCAGACTTCAAACAAACTTTTCTGTGGATTTTTGTTCGAAGGGAGTTGGCCAGGAACACCCATAGCATACCACCCTTTGGTCAACTTCTGCTATTGTTGGTTGATTTTAACATTATTTTTTTTGTCCATAGGACAAAAGTCCGATGGATTTCTGTACACACGGTCGGACTTTGCTCCATCAGACTTTTGTTGGCGAAAATTTTGTCCGTTTGCAGACCGAACATTTGTCCGATAAAAACCAAAAAAGTTTGTCCGATGGAGCGTACACACGGTCGGATTTTTTTGTCAAACTTGCTCAAAATGAAGTTTGTTGGCAAAAAGTCTGACCGTGTGTACGAGGCTTTAGATTCACTTTACCACAGTAGCACAAAATGCACAGGAATTTCTTCAGAATAACAAAAGGTAGGAATCTGCAACAAAGTTTGTTAAAATCATTGTAAGGTACATAGATCACCCAGGGGGAAATGTTTTTTTTTTCTGAACAAAAGTGGAGTTACTCTTTAAAAGTCAAGTTCTCCTTTGGGTGAAAAAAAAAATGCACATATTTTTGCAGAAACAAAAATTATGCATTTTATTTCCCCCTCCCCCCGGAGCCTGCAAATCCACAGACCAGGGGTGCAATGTCAGGCTCCTGCGGCAGTCACGTCCTCCAGTTTCGTGCCTGTAACTCTGTATGTGCTTTCTGTTACAAAGCTGGATGAAGTGTAAATGAACTACAAGGGTGCTCATCAGTGCCCCTGCGGTTCATTTGGAACTACAAGTTGTCTGCTGCTGTGGCAGACAGGAAATTTAGTTTTCCCTCATTCACAAACTCCGGTAAATGAATTACACAGCCCAGCGGGTGGAGCACCATACAGCCATTCCGAATTTGAAATGTGACAGTGGGTAGCCACCATATAAAATTTGCAGAAGACCTCCACCTCAAATTGTAAATGCACTCACCTTCCTAGGGCCCGTTCGCACCAGAACGCGGTGCAGGAAGCGCGCACGGAATGCATGCACAAAATACACTATGCGTGTGATCTGCTGCAGGTATCAATGTATTCCTATATACACCCCAAACGCAGATCGCTTGCCTGTATCAGATAGAATGGTACCGCAGTATCACGTGATTCGGTTCCACTGCTTTTAAAAGTAGTGCATGTACTACTTTCGGTGCGATCCAGGGTGATTTCAGCCCATTCAAATAAATTAGCGGCAGAAAGTAGCCACATTCCTGTTTAATACAGGTGTGAACTAGCCCATAAGCTGGCCATAGATGTAGGGCCATCTTTAATATTGATTGGACTCTTTTCTTGGGCCCTCCCAAATCCACTTGTCAACTATTTCCAGGCAGTGTAGGCTTAAGGGGCAGCTGCTTTGGACCCCACAACAATGACTGGGCCCGGGGCAGCTTCCCCTTTTGCCCTGCCTTAAAGACAGCCCTGCATAGATGGATAGGTTTATTTTATATTTTTAAAGCCAGCTGGCTGATCAAAAAAACAAAACATCTATGCAGGGCTGTTGGTAATTCCCCCATCCACACGTTAGAGGTGGAAGGAGGAATTCTCCTAGCGGCACTGTTGTATTCTGACAACGGGGAACCCTCCTCTGTCAGAATACACTGATCTGTGCTGCAGGCGCTAATCGAGTGAAAAATTACCAACATCCCTGTTCACAAGAAAAGCCAAGCATTAGATCAAATTTTCTCTAGGGGAAGTGCCCATAGATTGATTGAAAATCGGCCAATCCCTACCGAACTGGACACATTTCTCTCCATGTATGGCCAGCTCTAGCTGACCTCTCTGTCTCAAGATAGACGTGAAAATGAAATGGCCATTCCCAGATAAAATCATTGCTGGGCTTCTGCCTGCAAACATGTGACAGGTACTTTCTCCCACCCCATAGGATCAATGGATGGCAGGTCCAGAAATAAAACAGAGGTGCAAATTCAGTAGTATCATTTAAAATGAAATGCACTTGCTGGTATCCAGATAATAAAAGCCTCAATTATAATCAGCATTAGCGCTGGTTCCCAAAAAGGTAGCTGTACTGCTTGGCTGATAATCACAGATAGGTAAGTGCGGGCCTGCTGAGTGTCCTCTCCTGCAGCTGGGCTATCCACTACTGCCAAACACCGCACCCAACGCATTTCACCATGGAGTGACTTTTTCAAAGGGATATTTTGGTAGTGGTGTATTCACATATATAGCTATATAGTCCTAATTTGAAAGCGTCTGAATGGCTAAACTTCTAACCTCGCCTCTCAAATTCAAATAACAGAATGTGGATCCAGGGGCTAAAGCTATACACATAATAAATGCATTATGGCACCAATATAAAAAATATATACAAAATGGTTAAAGCAATATACTATAAAAGCAAATCTACCACAATCTATACAGAAGAGGTAAATAGTGGCACTAGCACCTATTGATGCACTAAAAAACACCCAGTGATAGAAAAGGTGCAAATGTTATAATTAAAGTCCAATATAAATATGTCCACAAATGGAACAGCATAACAGGTGAGTCCATGCAGGCTCAAGAATGGAAGATGGCCACTCCACACCACGTGTCACGCGTGTCACCACTCACCAACAATAATTGCCTCAAATTCTCATGTTTGGCAATAAGGCATTGTACCCTTCAGGGTTGTGGGCAATCCCAACATCACCGCCACTCTCATGGGGCAATAAAAAACACCTGTGTGTATATATAGGATAAAAATAATGTCTGATACAATTTTTAAAACACCATAAAACAGATCCACGGGTAATTGCACTCACATTTGGTCAAACTATAAATCGCATTGGGTATAGAGCATCAAGCATATCATGGCCGCAGCGGGCCCAAGGCAACAGCTCCGTGTCTCACCCCACCAATGTCGATCTCCTAAACAGATATCACTACTGGTTGCCGTAAGCCATGTACTGACGCGTTTCGTCATTCCGACTTCATCCTGGGACTTGCTGTGTGGCACGGCAACCAATTCTAATATACGCCCTCATATGTAAATGACTGGACGTTGCGCAGGCGTTCCTGCAGTGTCCCCGTAGCCATAAGCAATATACTCAAAGAGTGTACACAGCAGTCGAATTGAGACATTATGACCACCTACCATACCATAACCACCTAAGATAGTAGGTGCCCCTTATGCCGCAAAAACAGCCCTGACCCATCAAGACATGGGCTCCACTAGACCTCCAAAGGTATGCTGTGGTATCTGGTACCAAGCCATCAATAGCAGATCACTGCTTTCGCCAGATAGCATTCTCATATTGCATCCATTCCTGGTGCCATCTCTTCCCCAGGTAAGTAATGCACACGCACCCAGCCATTCAGATGATGTAAAAGAAAACGTGATTCATCAGACCAGGCCACCTTCTTCCATAGCTCTGTGGTCCAGTTCTGATGCTCACGTACCCATTGTAAGTGCTTTTGGCCATAAGCACGGGTCAACATGGGCACCCTGACCAGTCTGTGTACGCAGCCCCATATACAACAAACTGCAATACACTGTGTGTTTTTACACCTTTCTATCAGAACCAACATTAAAGTGGTTGTAAACCCTCCATTACAACTTGCATCTACAGGTAAGCCTAGATTAAGGCTTACCTGTAGGTACAAGAAATATCTCCTAAACCTACACGGTTTAGGAGATATTTGCCCAAAAATTTTACAACGTTGTCTACGGCGCATGCGCATTCACAGGGTTAATCCTCATTCACAAATCCGTCGTTGCCGGATTTTACGTCTCCCGCGCGCATGCGCGGAGTGATGTCTTTGCCGCTCCGGCCAATCACAGCGCCTTCCGGGATAACCTTCTGGGTATCTGTGGAGAGATGGCTGCGGCTGGAGGGGGAGACGAGGATGGCTTCGGGAGCTTCGATCTAAGGTAAGTAATGCATAATGAGCTAGTATGCTAGTCATACTAGCTCATTATGGCTTTGTCTTGCAGGTGTTATTTTTTAATTCATTTTTAAAAACAGGGTTTACAACCACTTTAACTTTCTCAACAATATGATTTATAGTAGCTCTTCTATTGGATCGGATTACACAGGCCAGGGTTCGCTCCCCACGTGCATCAATGAACCTTGGCTGCCAATGGCACTTTCACTGATTTGCCGGTTTTCTTCCCTTGGACCACTTTTGGTAGGTCCACTCCTGACTAATCAGACTGGGAACATCATCCAAGAGCTGCAGTTTTGGAGTTGCTCTGACCCAGTTGTCTAGCCATTACAATTTGGCCCTTGTCAAAGTTACTCAAATGCTTACACTTGCCCATTTTTTCTTTCAACACATCAACTTCAGGGACAACATGTTCACTTGCTGCTTAATATATCCCACCCACTTTTAGTTACCATTGTAATAAGATAATACATGTTATGCACTTTAGCTGCCAGTGTTATGGCTAACATGTGTATACAAATATATATAAACATATATCAAATATACAGTATATTTAAAAAAAAAAAATATTATATTAATGTAAACTATTTGGTGACACAAATAATATATTATTTATATATATCAAACGGCTAAAAATTTGCAACAGCAATCATTCCATAAATATCTGATGAATTATATACCAAAAAGTACCGGTATATGTGAAATAACAATTATATAAACGAAACACCAAAATAGACTTGTATCTGTGTTAAAAAAATTGACAATTGCTACTAATGAAGCAATTATTATCTAGCTCTATATTAAACCGTTTAGGATATTAACAAGCCTTATCAAATATTGTTTTTTTTTTGTTTGTTTTTTCTTTTCTTTTTTAAACACTTCTCTCACTAAATTGAACGTGTCCAGTGACCCCCTCACTCTCTCTATTCCCCAAAACTGATATAAACCAGCATTTCTATTGTTCTATTTACAGAAATAAAGAGAGAAACTATGATTTTATAACCTATTTCAATGTTATGTATACTGTATACTCTGCTATGTGTTTCTTTCCTTTCCTTCCTAGGTTTTCAGTGTAACCAATATATTGGAGGCCACATGGGCATTGTAGTGCATATACTACAAATGTTGCTTCACAAGAGATGAAATCCCTAAATTTGGTTCTTGGTGCTGTTTTTCATATTTATGTTGTTTATTTTTTAGTTAGTCGTTCGCTCCTATTGTGGATTGCATGTACTTTGGGTTCAACTCTATAGTTCATCAGACCTTCCCATTGTAGCGCTTAGATTTTCTATCATGTTTTCAGATTGCAGTGTTTTGTAGTCTCACGATTGGTCATATTTAACATTCTGGCTTTTTGGTGTGCAGAATCTATTGCTTGTAGGAAATTATATTTGATGTAATTGATTTGGCCAGTGGAATCTGTGTTGATTTGTGCTGATGAAAGACCACTGTTTTAGTATTTGGGATTAGTGTTGGGTGTTTTAGTTGAAGATCTCCAGTGGACAGATTTTGTCTCCATTGAGTAAATATAGTCCTAAGACACTTCTAAAGTGCGCTCCTCCATTGGGTAGATATTGTCCTCAGGTTCTTCTTAAGGCTGATGTCCATTGGGTAGATATTTTCCTCAGACTCTTCTAAAGGACAGGCCTCTATAGGGTAGATATTTTCCTCAGGCCCTTCTAAAGGGCCAGTTTCTGTTTGGTAGATATTATCCTCAGACTCTTCTAAAGGCCAACCGCCATTGTGTAAATATTGTCCTCAGTCTCTTCTAAAGGCCCAACCTTCATTGGGTAGATATTGTCCTCAGACTCTTCTAAAGGGCCAGACTCCATTGGGTTGAGTTTGTCCTCATATCTTCTCGATAGAGGTCAGCCCTTTAGAAGAACCTGAGGATAAAAAATCGAAGTCTTCAGACTCTTTTAAAGGGACAATCTCTATTGGGTAGGTATTGTCCTCAGACTCTTCCAAAGGGCTGGCAAATTCAGAGGAGGCATCAAACCTCCAGGGATGTGAACTTTACTGCCATGGTGAAGATGCCTGAATATACCCAACTGTGTAAGAGCGTTTACTTGCAGGTAGATCGCCAGCCTAAAGACGTGGGATGGAGGCCACTGTTAGGGCAACTTTTCACCTGGCAGTGGTCAGTACTTCCTCTGATATTCCTTGGTACCAGTCTATCATCCTAACAAGCCAAAGCAGCTTCCCCTACACTATACCAGCCAACCGATGCTTATGCCTAAACTCAGAATGAACCCCGATTTTGACTTTCAGGAGATAAGAGTGAACCTAGCATGCATTTAATTGCACAGCTACCAAAGAGTGTGAAAACGATCCTCAGGGAAGTGCACTCTACAAGTGAGGAAGAGTGGCATCACCACTAGAATGGATGTGGAAGACAAGAATATACAGTAGCTCACATCTGATTCCAGACTGAAATGCATGTTTGTGTACATTCAGAGAAAGGATTTAACAGGATCCAGTCTGGGGATCAGAAGACACAGGATTCATCTAGCAAGTGAGTAATCAATATTTTACTGTTTTGAAATAGATCATACAGTGTGCATTTCTGTTATGTGGTTGTATGTTATTTATAAGAGTTGGGATCACTCCTATTGCCACATCCGTAATAATTAGATATAGGAGGGAAATGGGAAAACCTTAAGGTTTGAATTTTAGAGGCATTGTAGACCACATGAAATGTGTAAAAATATATAAACTTTATTGGTACAATACATTAAAAAGAATTTGCCTAAAGCAAAAACATTGAGGTTTAAAACGTGTTCACATATGTGTGAAATGTAGACAACATGAACATAATACTATAAAAGTATGTTGTTACACCATGTAGGATGAGTGAGCCCCTGTGCATCAACATGTTTCGCTGGTTCGCTTCATCAGGACGGACACAAGGGTAGTCTGAGAGAAACAGGTCTCACTTGTCTGCATCAAAACACACACGCATTTAGAAAGGTCTCCTTGGGCAGACATCGGAGCAAAGAAACAAACCATCTAATTCCAATACATGTCGCTGTGAGCAAGAGGTGAGCATTTAAATCACTGTATATATAAAGGAATTTAGCACCGATTATATGTATAGATGAATGAAGGACTGTGATTTAAAGGGGGCAGACTGTGTTGTGAAGGAGGAACTAAGGACACTGATGTAAGGGGGGGGGGTCTGTGATGTGAAGGAAGGCTATGTTGTGACGGGGGGACTGAGGACACTTATCACTGAGGTTTGAGACTGTGATGTTAAGGGGGATGTGATTTAAATGGGGAGCTGTGATGTGAAGTGGTGACTAAGGACACTGATGGCCATGATGTGAGGGGAGTCTGTGATGTAAAGGGGGTGAAGGACACTGATTTTAAGGGGGGCTGTGATGTGAAGGGGTACTGAAGACACTAATGTAAAGGAGGGCTGTTATGTGAACAGGAGGACTATGATGTAAAGGGGGGCTGTTATGTGGATAGGGATAAAGTGGTGTAAAGGTGGATTGCTATGTAAAGAGGGGGCTGTTACCTGTAGGGGTGCTGTGATGTCAAGGGGGGCCTCTTGTAAAGGGGGGCTGTTATGTTAAGGGGGGACTCTGATGCAAGTTAGACGATTAGCTGCAAGATAGAAGGAACTTACATTTTCATACAAGGTCTGCTTTAAACCCTTTTCAAAACACGTTAAAAGCTACAGATTTTTGTTTTGCCTATTTATATATTTAGCTGACTGAATCCTGCATACTTCTTAGATAATATTTTCATAGCCTAACAATTTAAGACACAACTGTTTGATTTTATGACAGACTTTGCTAGAAAATGGCGAAAAAAATGTTTTCTCTCTCTGAAAATACTGCCTTCTGTTTTCACTCTGCACTGATCTCTGCCGGCAGAGCTGAGTAACAGCCACACCCATTAATACAATTGTCCTGACACAGAAGTGGAAGGGAGTGTGGCTGCCCAGGTCTGATCCAATACAGCATACAGGAGTCTAACTGGTTCCTACTGGACTAGGGTGACCAGACATCCCTGGTTTCCAGGGACAGTCCCCGGATTGAGGACACTGTCCACGGATTGAGGACACTGTCCCCGGACCAAGTCTGTCCCCGGTTTTGTCCCCGGATTGAATTTGAACAGGGACTGGGGTAATTTCAAAGACAGTCAGTGCTCCGCTGCTCCTACTAGCTTAGGGGGTGTATTTTTTCTATTATCTATGCCCCTTTCTGATGATCGTGTGCTGATTGGAGCGCAGGGAATATATCTTCAGTTTTGAGTGCATGCCCATTCAGCTCCGCTCACATGTTCTTCTGCCTTGGCTCAAGTCCCGGCCAGCCGCCTGCCTATCTCCTTGCCTTCCCTGCGGAATGATCTTCCTCGGCTCCCCACCCAGTAGTAGCTGGGGGCCCACAAAGTAAGACTTGACAGGCTGTGAGGCAGGTGGCGACGGGCAGAGAGTCGCTGTTTGACGCCATTACTAGTAAGAAAAAAAAAATGTCCCCGGATTTCATTTTAAAAATCTGGTCACCTTATACTGGACTGACAGTCATATTAAAAAAAGCACAAGCACAACCGCTATAACAGGAAGCTGGAGGATAGACTGTGAAAGTGGAGTTTGTTCCTCTGTCTGGCTGCAGATTTGTTTCTGTGACTGCAGTTGAGTTTTATCATGCTGGCCTGCCAGCTTGGCTTTTAGGGGTAAAAGGCTACCCAGGGATCTTGCAGTTGCTCCCTGTCCAGTCTTATACTGACTTCTGGTTCCTGAGTGTGCATAACAGCATTAAATAACAAAGACACAGAAACACTGTTACTTAACTTCTGAGTGTTCATAACTGTGAAATAACAATGAATCCTATTACTGGACACATTTATGTACTCAGATTCTTGCCTAAGTTGTGATTTTTAATAAAAACCACAATCAAATGGGTGCTGGGTATAGGTGTAGTATTGTTGACAACACCTTTTTTCTGTCTCCCAAATGTGCTCCTTCGTTATCACCCTGCCACATGGGCATCTGATAGATGCTACAAGTGGCTATTTTATGTTTCAATGATGTTTATTAAAGAAATTTTTCAGAACAAATACAAGAGTATCACAGTGCATTATCGTACAGTAATAGAAAACCTCTGGAGGGTAACTTGCTATTGCTCATTGTATAACACAGACCTTTCCCGTCCTATAAATATTAACTAATAATATCCCATTATGGGGATCAGTCGTCTAGACCAAAGTAACCAGTCTTATGCAAGCCACCTCCTTAATGGGTTCACACGTTATAGCACATAGTCCCGGCCCGACAAGCAAACCCCCCCCAGGGAGAGCCCACCCCCCACCCAACAAATGGGGGAAGCGGCCTCCCCCCCACGGGAGCGAGCCCCCCAAGGGCCAGACCACTCGCTGTTTAAACTTCACGAACCCGTATGAGGATATACTGTAGCATTCTAATAAGTACTCTAATGTGAGAACGTAAGGGGAAAAGAAGACGTAGTAGAGAAAAAGAAACACGGAACAAGAAGGAAAGGAAGAAAAAGAGAGAGGGGGAAAAAAAAAAAAAAGAGGAGAGAAAAATAAAAAAAACAAAAAAAAAACAGGTAAAATAATATAGGGGGGGGGGGGGGGGTAAGGAGGAGCTGCGGTCCAGAGCCCAAGCACCCAGCACTAGTGAGGATAACTAAGTAGCCAGCGTCCTCAGGTCATTGGTAAGATAATCGAACCATGGGTCCCAAACCTTATGAAATAGTTCCATCTTGTCCTGGACCAGGGCCGTCAATCTTTCGTTCAGCATTCACCAGGACAATTTGCTTTTCAGCTGGCTGAATGGCAGGGCAGCCGATCTCCAGTTCCTGGCTATAGTTATTCTAGCCGACAGAAAAATGAAATTTAGTAGCCTCCTTTGGGACTTGGAGATTTCCGCCACCCTGTACAAGTGGCTATTTTAACACACATTACACAGTCATGGTCCACTGTTGTCACCATCTGGAAACCCATCCTGAAAAACACCATGCAGCCATCACAGTGCATGTAGACAGCAAGCCCATGTTACAGGCTGACAACGTAGGAGCACAATTGGGAGACATTGGCAGTGTTGTCAGCCTATAACAGGAGTCGCCAGAAGAAGGACGTTTACAGCAGTGTCACCAGGCGGCATTTAATGAAAGCTGCAGTTTTAAATTGGGTTTGGGCTTCAGAACCAGTTATATATAAAGGGCGAGGAGTACATTTGGGTCTTGTGGGTAATTAAAATATTTTACACAGTCTGTACAGTCATTAATGTTATCACAGTTCTGCCTTCTGTATTTGGTTGTCTAAATGTTTTTTCTATTCCTCTTCTAGCCCTGTGACCAACTTCCACCATCCATCCTCCCCACATTGAAGCCCAGCAACACCACAGGCATGGCTCTCTGGTGAAAAGTGAAGGTTCAGATGACACAGGTTTCCATTTTCTCTGCAACAGCCCTCCTGGCAGGGCTGGTTCCTCCCACACACACAGGCAATCCACCTTTGCAGTGGCATGTTGTGCCATTACCAATCAATCAGGTTTTGTTTCTCCTAGGAAAACAAGACCTTTGATTCATTGCCGTTTTTTTCTCTATTTTCCATGAACGGCCTTTACGTTGTCTTATCCTGTTTTCAGGCCTCCTCCAGCTGCAGACCCTCCTGCCCCATGATGGTGGAACCCAAGTACCAAGAGATGTCACTTCATAGGGACTCCTGTCATTGTTACCAGCAGAAAATGGAATTCATGAAGAAGAGCAGCAGCTCAACTAACCTACTGATACCTGAGCAGGTCTGGAGTAAAGTTAAAGGTGAGATTTGCTGTTACGTTTGTGCCAAGTGTCCATTACTGATGACCATGTCTTTTTTTCTCAGACAATAGGTGCAGGAACTCCCCTTTCCAAGTCACCCCTTTTCTCTGCCCCTACCCACCTCCCAGTACCGCCCCTTTTAGACAATATAGAACCAAGTATCATTTTGTGGTGCTAAGTAATTTGTATGGAATTTGGTAATGATATCAAGAAAAACAGTAAAATAGATCCCCTGCAGCCAGCAACAATAGATCCCTCTAACAACATTGGATCACCCACAACAAAATCCCCCCCCCCAGGAACAATAGACTCCCGGCAGCATCAACAGATCTCCGCACAGCCAGCATTAATAGACTCTCTGGCTGCCATCAACAATAGACCCCCCTCCCAACAGTAGATCTCTTTCAGCAACAACTGATCCCCAGCAACATAATACCCTCCTCAGCAACAATAGACCCCCCCCTGCAAAAATAGAGCCACAGCAGTGAGCATCCATACCCTGCAGCACACCCCAGCACCCCTTGCCATTCAGGAGGTGCCGGAACTGCATTCCCCCGCGTTCCCGCTGAAAAAAGCCCTGCTGATGACTGATATGCCAGTTTAGAGATCACACAACCCCCTGGTGCCTGTGAAGTTCTTGGCTTGTCTGAGATGGAACCCTGCTGCAGCCTCTTACCTTGGTTTGGATAGAGTAGAGAAAGGTTATGTTTTGCTGTCTGTGTCCTCTTAAGTTCAGCAGAGCTCAGCTCTGAGCACAGTCTGTGCTTGATCAGATGTAACAGAGGGCAGGGGAGACTGGTGTCATAAAAGTTGGTACAGCAGCAAAAGGGTTAAAGTAATGCCATTGTAGGCCATTTTCGCCTTTGGTTTCCTGCATTTTAGATATTTAGGGCGTTCTATGGAGTCCATTGCTGTCAATACTGACTTTCATTTGGAGAGAGCAGTGTGTTTCTTGCCATTAAATGTTATTTTATTGTCTTATTTATTCTTTACACCTTTAATGATTTGGGTACATGGGTGTTTGTGGTAGAACTACCTACCTTTTTATAATGCACATAAATTGGAAGGTAAACAAAGCTCAGTAAGGCCTCTTTCACACTGAGGCGCTTTCCAGGCGCTATTGCGCTAAAAATAGCGCCTGCAATGCGCCCCAAAAAAGCCGCTCAATTGTATCCAGTGAGGGCTTTCACACTGGAGGGTTGCGCTTGCAGAAGTTTTCGGACCGCATCTTTGAGGTGCGATAGGAGCGGTAAAAATACCGCTCCTATAACTCCCCTGTCCATTGAAATCAATGGGGTAGCGCCTCCAAAACGCCGCAAAGAGGCGTTATTGCGGGCGTTTTTAACCCTTTTTCGGCCGCTAGCGCCCGCAAATCGCGGCAAAAAATACGGTATAGCGGCGCTAAAAATAGCGCCGCTATACCGCCAGCGCATCCAGCGCTTCAGTGTGAAAGTAGCCTAAGAGGTCAGAAGCAGCTCAAGAGGATCTCAAAAGCATGTCAAATTAAAGCCGAATTACCCTGAAAGCATGCTGAACACCAGTGGTTCCCAATCTTATTGTGACCAGGGCCCGGTAAATTCTTTCAAAACCTTCCATGCCCCAAAATTTAAGAAAAAAAAGTTTATACTCACACAATAAAAGTATGGGAATGCAAAATATGTATTGAAATGTTGGAAGGCTCCAGGTGGACCGATGTGTCTCTGTAGGGGGAGATGGGTGCTCTGAAGGGACTTAGGGGGACTCTGCAGTAGGCTTGGTAGTACTCTAGAGTTTTTTGGAGGGGGTTGGGGGTCTCTCCAGGAGGCTGGGGGCTTTGCAGGGGCCCTGTGGAAGACTGGAACACATTGCAGGGGCTAGGACACACTGTGGGATGCTGGGAGGCACAGTGGGACACAAATGGGGGTTGAAGGTACTAATGGGGGCCAGAGGATCCATTTGCAGCAGGCTGGAGAGCACTGTACGAGAATGGGGGGCACTGTGGGAGCTTAGGGGGCAATATGGACCTGAGGGCTATTAGGGGCCTGGGGGCACTGTTGAGGGATGCAGGCACTGTGGGCAATTATGGGAAGTTCGGGGCACTATGGGAGTTGGGAGGTACTATGGTAGGTTAGAAGAACTCCAGCTGGCTGGAGGCCTGGGAGGAGGGAGGCCACGGGCCACAGCCTGGTGGTTGAGAACCACTGGTCTATACAAGCCCTTATGTATAACTAGTGAATGTAACCCCTGGATATGTTCAGAACTGAATTCTCACCAGGTACACGGAATGTTGTGTGTAGACCAGTATTCTGTACATAACTGTACACAGAACTCCACAATTATACACATACATTACTCTACAACAAAACTTGAACCTTTTTATGGCTAGCTCAAGAGCATGGGAGTAACTACAAATCATAGAGCTCCATAGGGAATCCCAATTTTTAGGCCATTAGTTATCTATCTCCATGGTGCCCATCATTTTTCATTGATGGACATTGGCCTACATTGCAGACCTGTTATAAGTCTGGTTTAGCTTATTTCCCCTTCTCAACAAAGGTTCCTCCAGGGGTGGGCCAGGGTTCCTGGAACAGGGAGCAGTGTCAGATTGATCTTCTGCCTGAGTTTGCATGGTTCTTCTAATAATGTCACTCGGTAGAGCCAGCAGCAAGGGACCGGTGGAGTCTATCCTCTCATTAACCAATAATGCACTATACCAACCTTCAATGTAAGGGGGCATTTCTCTACCGGCCATCAATTTAAATGTAATTGTTTATTTGTTTGATTTTATGATTATTACCAAAAATTATGCTGTATTATAGAGCAGGAGGTGATATAACGTGACCTGCACTGGGTGTCCAATGCCCCATGCCTTATACTTTTATTTAATATTATGTATACAACTTATCATGTTGTACTGTAGACATAACCATTATGGGTTTCCAGAGGCCTCTATATAATTTCAAGGGTTCCGCATTGGAAAAAAAGATTGAGAAAGGCTGTCGTAGATGAATCCCTATAAAATTGTTGGTGACTCATATAGTAGGGTGACCAGACATCCCCGGTTTCAGGGGACAGTCCCAGGATTGAGGACACTGTCCCCGGACCAAGTCTGTCCCCGGTTTTGTCCCCAGATTGGATTTGAACAGGGGCTGGGGCAATTTCAAAGACAGTGAGTGCAGAATTTAAAAAAAAATCTGAATTGCACACCCCGCTCCGCTGCTCCTCCTAGCTTTAAAGGTGTGTGTATTTTATTCCATTATCTGTGCCCTTGTCTGATGATCATGTGCTGGTCGGAGCGGAGGGAATATTTCTTCAGTTTCGGGCGCATGCCCATTCAGCTCCGCTCGCATGTTCTTCTGCCTTGGCTCAAGCCCCGGCCAGCCGCCTGCCTGTTTATCTCCTTGCCTTCCCTGGCGGAGTGATCTTCCTCTGCTCCCCACCCAGTAGTAGCCGGGGGCCCGGAGAGTAAGATTTGACAGGCTGTGAGGTGGGCAGAGAGTCGCTGATTGCCACCATTACTAGTAAAAATAACCAAATGTCCCCGGATTTAATAAAAAAAATCTGGTCACCTTATCATATAGTACCTCTACTAATAGCTGATAACATTGAGGGGGCAGTGTTAAACTGAGGACAGTCACATCATGCGTATGCTTGCTTTGCAAAGCTGCTTGAATGACTGAAAACCCCCTAAAGACCCTGATTAACCCTCTGAACAGTTCAAACGCTGTAGTAGGTAATGCATAGAGCAGGGATCTCCAAACTAGGGCCCTCCAGTTGTTCATGAAGTACAATTACATCATGCCTAGTCATATCTGTGAATATCAGACTTTTACAATGCCTCATGGCATGTGTAGTTCCGCAACAGCTGGAGGGCCTTAGTTTGAAGATCCCTGGAATAGAGCATGGAGGGAAGGGAAGGGAGTGGGGTCAACCATTTGAGAACCCCAACAGGCCTCCTCCATAGTAGCCTACGAATATAGTTACATCTATGATCCTGTGTTGTCATGAATGTTAACAAGTGCTAATTAATGTATCCATTATATTGTATGTATTTGTCTGGAAGGTTTAGTGTATTGGAGCTACTCATAAAAGCTGTTGTCTTTCCTTCCAGGCATAGGATATGGATGTATTGTGATGCGATGAAGCTGTGCCTTCCCTTTATTAACACAAGGATGGATAAAGCCACAACACTAAAGTGAGCAGAGAGCTTTCTGAAATACACCCAAGAGCAGCATGGGGATTCCCTGCAAAAGGTACAGAACTTTTCACTTATCTTACACCATATGACCAAAAAGTATGTGGACAGCTAACCATCACACCTTTCCAAAACCACAGCCATTATGATGGAGTTGGCCCCTTTAATAGCTTTCGCTCTGCTGGGGAGAATTTACAGAAGATTTTGAAGTGTGCTTGCGGGAACTCATTTAGCCAAAAGCCCACTTGTGAGGTCAGGTACTGAGGTTGGACAAAATAAGTCATCATCACACCATGTCTTTATGGAGCTGGGGAGACACAGTCATACTCCAACAGAAAAGGGGCTCCCCCTAAACTGTTACTGAGCAAGGTTGGCAGTACACAATTGTCTAAAAAGAATATCTTGTAGCATTAATATTGTTATATTTCCTCCTTCACGCCCCCCCCCCCCCCATGACTTTACCATTAATATCAACAACACAACCATTGGTCCCTCCACATGCCAGGGAGCTGGGTGTAATCCTTGACTCTGAATTCTCCTCCGGCCCCTATATCCAATCACTGGCTAAGTCCTGCCGCCTTAACCTCCGCAACATCTCCAGAATTCGACCCTTTCTGACTAATGACACCACAAAGCAACTTAATCACTCCTTGATTATTTCCCACCTTGACTACTGCAACTCTCTGCTTAATGGCCTACCCTTAGGCAGGCTATCCCCCCTTCAGTCTATTATGAATTCTGCTGCTAGACTAATACACCTCACTAACCGATCCGTGACTGCTGCTCCTCTCTGCCAATCCCTTCACTGGCTTCCCCTACCCCACCGTGTAAAATTCAAAATGCTAACCATAACATACAAGGCCATTCACAACATCGCCCCCATCTACATCACCAACCTCATCTGCAGATATCACCCAAATCGTCCTCTCCACTCTTCCCAGGACCTCCTGCTCTCAAGCTCCCTTGTTACCTCCTCCCATGCTCGCCTTCAGGACTTCTCCAGAGCCTCTCCCATCCTCTGGAACTCCCTGCCCCGGTATGTCTGATCAGCCCCTACCCTGTCCACCTTTAGGAGATCCCTGAAAACTAATTTATTCAGGGAAGACTATCCCACACCCACCTAACACTGTCCCCGAGCCACCCCCATCTAATCATTCTCTATTACCTTTTGTACCACCACCCCCTCCCTTTAGAATATATGCTCTATGAGCAGGGCCCTCCTGTACCTTCTGTATTGAACTGTACTGTAATTGTGCTGTCCCCCCTTATACATTGTAAAGCGCTGCGTAAACTGTTGGCGCTATATAAATCGTGTATAATAATAATATAATAATTAATAGTACCCTTCACTGGAAACCTGTGGACTCAATATGGAGGGGTGTCCACAAAGTTTTAGACATATAGTGTATGCAGGGCCGCTGATAAGGCAGTACAGCCAGCCCTCCTGTACCAAGCCCAGGCCCCATCAGTTCAAAAGGGGGGCCCAGGCACCTGCTGAGCAGGAGCGATTGCTGTACTGCCTTATTGCCAACTCTTGTGGCTCCACTGCAGCTCTGCCTGCTTCTCCTTTTTCTTCCTTCGGTTGCAATGCAGGGGGATGAGAATCTGCATCCCCACCCTCCTGCTGCCTGGGCCCCTATCCTCTGTGGGCCCCCTCCCCTGCAGCGTTGCCAGCTTCCCTCCTCTCCTCTGCCGCCAGCAGCTGCTTAGGGCACACAGAGGTGTGTTTCAGGATAGAGAGGTGGTGTGCGCAGAAAATATGTCCTATTTACCAACCTCTTCCCTTCCTGAATTGACACAGTGAGTGATTGGCACGGATCACACATTGTGTCCATTCATCACTGAAGCGTAGTAAATCGTGTTTACTATGCATCCGTTTGTGAATGAACAGGGAGCCTCAGAGCGCTTCCCATTTGTTCACTGTCCAGTGCAGCTGAGGCTGCAGAGAAAAGGTCTGGAGAATCTCTGTCATCAGTGCCTTTCTCTGATTCAAAGGGGAGCCATCAGAGGTCGGTTTAGACCCCTGATATTTCACCAAAGGCCCTTCCATCAAGGCTGTAAAAAAAAAAAAAAAGGAGGGCGGGGCCCTGTCAGGTAGGCTGTACGGAACCCCGTGATTTCTAACAGCAGCCCTGAGTGTATGTTTGACTGTGTGACACTGAACTGTGATTTACTCTTACTATCAACTCCTGTATTGCCTTCCCACCACAACCAGGAGAATGTTTATAGCTGAACTTCTGTACACAGATGAAATACATACATAAACATACCTGGTTTATATGCTAAGGGCATATGTATTTCTCTCCATCCTATCCTGAGATTTACACAGCTCTGGCACACAGCACAACCCTGTCCAGCAGTAGAGGAGACTTGATTTTTATCTACTGCAGTTCAGTAAAGCCCCGTACACACGGTCGGACTTTTGGCCAACAAACTTCATTTTGAGCAAGTTGGACCAACAATCCGACCGTGTGTACGCTCCATCGGACAAACTTTTTTTTTTTTTTGTTTTCATCGGACAAAAGTTTGGTCTGCAAACGGACAAACTTTTGGCCAACAAAAATCCGATGGAGCAAAGTCCGACCGTGTGTACAGAAAACCATCGGACTTTTGTCCGATGGACAAAACAGATAATGTTAAAATCAACCAACAATAGCAGAAGTTGACCAAAGTGTGGCGGTAAAGAGCAGAAAAGAGCAGAAAAACCACGCGATGTTGGAAGAAGTTTTGGGAAAGTTTGCAGAAAAGTCCTGTGGTGTGTATGCTATGGGTGTTCCCGGCCAACTCCGTTTGGACAAAAATCCACAGAAAAGTCCGATGGAAGTCCGACCGTGTGTATGGGGCTTAACACTTACAGGTCCTATCCTTCCCCCAGTCTGTGACTGCGCAGTGAAAGGAGAAGCAGTAGATTGATGAGCTCATCCCTCCATCACTCTGTTCTCTCCTCCTATTAGCATGTTCCTTGTTTGCAGAAGAGCTCTGTAGCGTAACTTGTGCTACTTCTCCTTCTCCCAGTATAAACACAGCTCTATATGGGAAAGCGGAAGGATGATACCAACTCACGTTTACATACTTACCCTTTTTGCTATTATAAAATACATTTAATAATATAATATTGAATACAGAGCTGCATTCATTTGTCTTTTTCTGCTTAAAGCTTAGCTCAAAATGGGACTTATACTCAGATGTTAAAGGAAAGACAAACACTCATAACATTTTGCCATGCTATAGTAGACTCCCTCCTAGTTAAAGCAGATCCTAACCTGGGGCCAGGACAAGAGGTGGGCAGGCTGGGCGGCTGCCCTGGGCACTGTGGTATCATGTGAGGTGGGAAGGATTCCTGAGGAGATAGAAGGGGAGTGGATTTCCATTGGAAGGGGGAATTTGAGGGATGGCAAGGGGTAGCAATTGTTCTAGAAGGGTAAATTTGGGTGTGCATGCTAGAAGTGGTGATTTTAAGGGATCTGTGTTGGGAGGGGGGGTGACAAAAGAGGATTTGTGCTGGGGGGGGGGAAGGGGGATTGTTTTTTTTGTGCTAGTAGAGGTGAAATGGTAGAAAGTGTGTGTGTGTTTGTGGGGAGGGGATTTTTTTTTTGGGAGGGATGATTTGTGTTAGGTATGATTGGGGTGGGGGTATTTGTGGTAGGAGGGGAAATTTGGGTCACTAAGATGCAGGATTTAGCAATCACACAGAAAACCAATATATATTCTTAACCTCTAAATGCTTTTTGCTCACCAAACCCAACAAAGAAAGAATTTTCAGTGTTGGGTATTTTACCAGTCGGCCATGCATTTAAAAGAAGCCTGTCCTTTAAACCCAACTTCGGGAAATTTGAAAATCCACCTTTGCGGTGGGGCTGTGCCTGCAGTGTAAGCGTAAACTGTTCATTTAGTCTAGGGAAGGGGGGAGCATTATAACTTACCTGATTCTCCACTCCTCCTGCAAACGGCACTCCCCTATGCCCCAGGGGTGGACTGTCCCTTGGCATCATCACACCAAATGCAGAGCATTGGTCTTGATGACACTGCATTGGTCTTGTTGACATCAGGACCTTAGACCACTGAGCGTAGCGAAGAAGACGCTGGGACTTGTCTAGTAGTGAGGAGTAGGAGGTATGTAAGTCCTCTTTTCTATGTTCCCCTAGACCTAAAAAAGCAATTAACGCCCTTTGTTATATGATGTGTGGCCCTCGGACCTCAGCGGTCTGACATGGGAACAGTAATTAGGGTGATGGCATTGATCTTTACTAGCCTCATGTAACATTATTCCAGTTTCATATCGTCTTCTGCAACATATCCCCACCCAAAAATGTACCCTGTCCACACTCACCAAACCCTCATTTCCTCTATTAGGTCTGCAGTCTCTGACAGTCCTCTCGAGCATTACATATATTGAACAACATGTGTGACTGCTTCGTCTGGAGCTTCTGTAGTACCTTTACATACAATATCACCCTTAATGATTATGGTTCCAAATAATCCCTAAACCCCTCCAGGAGGTCCGATCGGGGAAGTCTGTGCCAAGAGCAGGAGGGAAGAAAAAATACCCTCCAGTTGAGCCTGTGTGTCTTAGAGAAGGGTGCTTAACAGATTTAATCAGTCAGTATCCTTTTTCTAGTGAGAGTTTGAGACAGTCACGGCAAATTTCAAAGTGCTTGTGCAATCTAAGTGCTTCCTTAACTTTGAATTGCCTCTGTTCCTTAAAGTGGTTGTAAACCCACTTAGACAACTTGCACCTACAGGTAA
Source organism: Rana muscosa (assembly GCA_029206835.1). Classification (NCBI taxonomy): domain Eukaryota; kingdom Metazoa; phylum Chordata; class Amphibia; order Anura; family Ranidae; genus Rana; species Rana muscosa. The sequence goes on along the minus strand of CM055128.1, from coordinate 295,392,903 downwards.
GCCTAGATTAAGGCTTACCTGTAGGTGCAAGAAATATCTCCTTAACCCACACGGTTAAGGAGATATTTGCTGAAAAACACGGCACCGATGACGTCACATGCATGCACACTAGCGGGCCGGCATCATTGCTGGTTTTCTGAATGGGATCTTGCCGGCCCGAGCGTGCATGCGTGTGACGTCATTGCCGCTCCGGCCAATCACAGCGCTGGAGCGGGGATAACAGGAAGTCACTCCGGGACAACATATCAACGGCCGGAGGGGGAGACGTGGACCGCTACAGGGGCTTTGATCGGAGGTAAGTAAAACATAATCAGCTAGTATGCTTTGCATACTAGCTGATTATGCCTTTGTCTTGCAGGATCTTTATTTTTTTCGTTTTTGAACGGAGAGTTTACTTCCTCTTTAATTCAGTGTCAATAAAACACCTGTTGGATTGGATCAACTTTTAGCCCTGGTTTACACTGGTGTGTTCTGACATGCGATTTGGCCGCAAATTGCCGGTAATGGCACCGTCCTAATCGGTGCGACGCCGCATCTGCGGCGCTGCAGCGATTTCAAAAAGTAGTTTCTGTACTACTTTTTGCGATTTCGGCCGCGATTTACATTGACATCTGTGTCAGATGTCTTTGTAATCGTGGCTGAAATCGGGACTGCCAGCGAGAGTGAAATCGTGCGAGTTCAGCTGAACTCGCACGGCTTCACTCCCGCAGCCCAGTGTGAACCTGGGCTAATGCTGATCTTCCCAGTTGAACAGGTTTTTTATTGACACTGAATTAAGGAACAGAGGCAATTCAAGGTTAAGGAAGCACTTAGATTGCACAAGCACTTTGAAATTTGCCGTGACTGTCTCAAGCTCTCACTAGAAAAAGGATACTGACTGATTAAATCTGTTAAGCACCCTTCTCTAAGACAAACAGGCTCAACTGGAGGGTATTTTTTCTTCCCTACTGCTCTTGGCACAGACTTCCCCGATCGGACCTCCTGGAGGGGTTTAGGGATTATTTGGAACCATAATCATTTAGGGTGATATTGTATGTAAAGGTACTACAGAAGCTCCAGACGAAGCCACGATTGTGGTGAAACATGTAGAGGCAACCATTCTTCTGTATTGTAACCACAGGGCTGTCTTTGCCCGAATATTTTATAGTAATTTTATATTGTCTATGTAATATATTAAAACTTTGATAATTTGATGTTGATCAATTTTTCTGTACCTCCAAACTCCATCTTTCTGCCCTTTGGGTATTCTTTGTTCTATATAATTAGGAGGTGGTGCGTTTATAATATCACCAAGCTCCAATATTAACATAATATCTAAACTTATGACTTTAATGCCGCGTACACACGGCCGTTTTTCTCGTCGAAAAAAACAAAATTTTTCCCATTCGACGAGAAAAACGGCATTAAAAACGACGAGAAAAATTAGAACATGTTCTAATTTTTCTCGTCGTTTTTTTCGACATGTTTTCCGCGGCAGTGTTTCCCATAGGGAAACACTGCCGCGGAGCCCACAGACGGTCGTTTTTCTCATCAAGAGAAAAAATGACGTGAAAAACGACCGTGTGTGGGGAACAAGCTGTTCCCCCCGTTTTAAATGACATTATTCACGGCGTTTTTTTAACTGCCGTGAATAATGATCGTGTGTACGCGGCATTAGGGTCAGCCATTTACAAAGCATTGAAGCCACAGGGTTTCCAAAGAAGGTTTTCTCTGCCAACCATTCCTCCTTCCACTTGTTTTTTTTTTTCATGACAGGTTCCCTTTACCCAGTGTGGTGGTGTTTCGCTCTGCACTGACTGGTGCTGGATTGGATCCACCATCCAGGAACTGAAAATTCAGAGACTACATCTAAGCTACATCTTCTTAATGAAAGAACAGCAGTGTTTTTCAAAGACATATTTTAATATATTATTTATTATATTACATGTTTATCTTTTTAGCTATGGCGCCCTTTTGTTGTATAGGTTTTCCGCCGCACTTCACAAGCCTGTACCCCTGTAGTAAAGTTTTCAGTTGTCAATAAATTGCAAAGATGTCTTGATGGATTTCCGTGTGGTGAAAGTGGCTTTATTTCATTCTTACAACAGACGGTGCAACAGCTTTCATTGTACACAAAAGTCACCAAAATAAATACTAAATTTCAATCACCGATATTCACATTGTTTGTTTGCAGCCGTTTATTTGTCCGCGGTACGCTAAAACAGGACGTGTTTAAAAATCATGGTTTTAAAAAAAACAATTCTTTATTTTTTACAAGACATTTTTTACAGTACGCATCGCATCTAGGTTTCGGGAACAGTTATTACAACACGGCAGTCACACCAGTGGAATATCCAAATTGTCTTCTGTGGAAAGTTTTCTATGTACACTTACCTCTAGCAAGGCAAGGCTGTGAGAGGATTGCATGTGCTTGGCCTGGCTAGTCTGGATGGTAGGCTTATTGTCACGGGCCTATGAACTTGGGATGAGCAAGCCAAGCACAGAAGGAAAAAAAGAACGCTAAAGATGAGGGGGTTTCCAAGAGGTAACAAATAAATGTAGGTTTCAGGGGAAAGGGGGTTATAGTTAATGTATAAACAAAATAAAATCATCACCTAAGGTACTTTAATCAAATGTTCTCCTGTTTTATGGAGTTGATGTATTGATGTTGGTCCTCCACCATTCGTTTTGGGGATATGATACAAACCCACCCTCTCTGAATGCTTGGGAAGGTCTTGCTTACGAAAGAGGGCTGTATTAAAGACAGTTCCTTTTCTTAGTTCACTGTCATGTTTATGACTTTCTGGAACCTGATTTTTCTGCAGCCATGGCACCTTGACAAGCGGAGGTGTCGCATATTCCAGGGGTACCGTGGGCTCCTACAGCACCAGGTCTTCCAGGCTCTCCAGGGTAACCAGGCTCACCGTGGGAACCATCCCGACCATCTACACTTACACCAACAGCTCCTAGGGCACCTGGAAATTAAAGAAGAGAGTGTTATCCATTACCAATATATCTCCTACACTCATGATACTGTAGAAGGATTCTGTTTACAGTCAAACAATCTTCCTACAACCTCAGTAGGTAGCGCTTACAATACTCTTGTGCTCCTGAAAAAGAAGTATGTTTTTAGAGGTAGTAATGGCTCATGAGCTAACAATCACTACATGCATAACCAGTGACGAGGTTTGACATGCCAATGGTGCTTTATTTTTTGTGGGTTCTTCTGAAATAGAACAAAGGCTGTTGCCTTTCATAGTTCCAAGACCTAAATCTGAAACCTTCCATAATTAGCTTGTGAGATTTTCATTTGTGGCCTCAATGTGCTTTCTGAAATACAATGTGACTGAGTAGTCATGAAAGCTTGGTGGGTATATAGTTTATGATCATTGTGATGGAGACTTGGCTTTGATTCACTTTGTCTTTTCTAGTTAGCGAATGCCATATATTTCTTGAAAGCAGGTGATAGTTTTGAGGGTAACCGTTCTGATTTAACTGCTAATATACTCCATAAACCCAACCTAAGAAACACGGGAGGTGCTTGTTGGAGATGTTAATTCTCGTTTTATGACGTTGTCACTTTGATGCAATAGCTTTCCCCGGTGTGCCGGAGACCTGAATTTAAATATATTATTTGTCTGTGTTTTCTGACTGTTGAATGTCTTTGTAAGTCTGAAATAGAAGAATGACCAGCTTGATGTTTGAGCATAGGTGTAGCTCAGTGGGTAAAGGCCTCTGACTGGTCTGCTGAAGGCCTGAGTTCAAATCCCTCAGAGGTTGAGCTTTGTGGTGTTGGACAAGCTGTGTCAGGTACTGTATGGTAGTGGGACATGTGCCAGGCCCAGAAATTGGGGTTTAGGGAGTACATGTTGTGAGTGAAGAGGAAAAGGCCATAAAATGTGTTAAGTATTGAAAATTTTCTGGGCTGCCCAAGTAAGACAGCCCATTCCAAATGTAGTTGTTGCATTGATATTACAGATCTTGGACCAAAGGAGGTGGGTCCTCAACCTAATGTGATGCCCACACATGTTACAGGCCTGTGGGGGCCTGGGACTTGAGCAGACTGGTGGGTTGTCCATGGCCACCAGGCTTTCACTCAGAGATATGAGCTTGGGGTCTTCAGCACTTTTGGGTATTTGCCCTCACGTGTCTACAGTGCATTGGTGGATTGGCCCTGTTGATCTGCTATGCCTTTATTGCTTGGCCCTTGGGGTCTACAGGCATGTTCATAGATTTGAACTTGGGTTTAAGGCTCCCTGGTCAATACCCTTATCCTCTGAGCTACTTGCCTCTGCTCAATAATTTGTGTGTTTGTTCTCCTATTTCAGGAGTATAACATCTTCTAAGAATCAAACAGATAAGTCCAGATTCGAACCGGTGACTCCAAAATCTATACTGGCCCATGGGCTGGCTGCTAAACCTCCACACTAGAAAAGCTATGGCTTTTAGAAGCCAGTCCTTTGAACATTACATGGGAAATGAAGAGTTAGTAAATTAGCTGCAACAAGATGAACCAGGAATCAAACCTACAACATCAGAATCACTGCTGGGTCATTAGCTGGCTGCTAAACCTCTAAACCAGACCACAGCTCTGGTTCTCAGCTCTTAATGGGACTTAGAGTTGTTAAATCAAGATTTAGTAAAATAATCACTAACTTTATCAATTAATAATGCACACGTGTCCTTGTACGTCACATAGAACATTGGCCAACTAATGAAGAATTAGCAACAGCTGATCCAATAACCATGTTCCCAGCAACAATAATGGTCTTATAAAGGTTGGAGAAAAGATTTGAGCTTGGGTCTACAGTGCTTTCATGAATAGGCTCTTGGGGGATAAAGCACTTTATGGATTTGAACTTGTGTCTATGGCGCCCTGGTCAACACGCTTATCCTCTGAGCTATTTGCCTCTGCTTGCTGGCTTGTGTGTTTGTGTGTTTGTTCTCTTACTTCAGGAGTAAACATTAGCAAGTCAAAAAGAGAAACCAGGATTCAAACCAACAACTACAAAATCTCAGCTGCTCTGTGGGCTGGCTTCTAAACCCCTGAGCCAGAGCCCAGCTCTGACCTAGCTTTAGTATCCAGCCCTTTCAGCTTCAAACTTGGTACATAAAATGTAAATCAAGGATTAGTAATAAACTGATCACTGACTCCTAATAGTTATTATTAGACATGTGCAATTCGTTTAGTTCCGAATTCGTTTTTTAACAAATTTTAACAAATTCGTTAATTCCGAAATTTTTGAATTTTTGAATTTTCGAAATTTCGAATTTCCGAATTCTGAATTTTCGAATTTCCGAATTCCAAATTTTACAAAGTTTTACGAATTTCTGAAATTTAGAAAAAAGCTAAAAAAATCAATGAAACGATTGGTGTAGGCCATCATAACTGATACAGGTATTCAAGGGAATAGATCAGACCACTTGCTTGCTGACCCACTGAATTTGCATGTCTGATCAGTGTGTTCCTATGGCTTTGGAGGACTAGAATCTTATTTGTAACTTATTATCCTTGTGGTCAATAGGGTTCAGGATGACTTGTGATATTATTTTGCAGCTTCTTGTATGAGGATGTGGTCAAATGGGCTGTTAAGCTCCAGTTTGGACACACAGGTTAGGTAGAAATGATAATAAAAGCAAGATATGTTTATTTTGAGCACCAACTCAGGTAGTTAGTAACCAGGGTAGTAGATGTGGCGTGAGAACATACTACCAGTGCCTTAAATTAGAATTTACATAATACAGCTAAATCGAAGAGTCTCACTTTTTCACATTTAAGAAAATCCCATGTGTAGAACATGTTATGTTACAAAAGAGTTCAGTGGTAATTGACCCTTGGAGATCTAATTTAAGTTCTCCACCAAAGAAGAAGAACTATTACCGCCTGAGCCAACACACCTACATGTTACTGTTCCATGTTGGTGGTCAGTATTGACGTCGAGTTGAGCGCATATGGAAAATCTGTGGTCTGCACCCTGAAAACTCACCACATTAGTTCAAGCTCTCACTCAAAAATGTATTTCTTTTGCAAAGCATACATATTACAGGCCTGACATAAACATGTATTTAGTTGCTTATATCAGTTGTGATTATTTAAAAAAAAATTTGGGGGTGTGTAATGGACAACCCACCAGTTTGCTTAAGTCCCAAGCCCCTTTTAATGCCTGTGGACTTCACATTAAGTTGTTGACCTACTGCCTTCATTCCATGATCTTTGATATCAATGAAACGGATAACAATCTCTTATGATGTGCAAAAATAGCAAACACACAGCCATTCATTTCTAAACTGCTGGTAACAAAAGTGAGTACACCCCTAAGTGAAAATGTCCAAATTGGGCCCAAAGTGTCAATATTTTGTGTGGCCACCATTATTTTCCAGCACTGCCTTAACCCTCTTGGGCATGGAGTTCACCAGAGCTTCCCAGGTTGCCACTGGAGTCCTCTTCCCCTCCTCCATGACGATATCATGGAGCTGGTGGATGTTAGAGACCTTGCGCTCCTCCTTCCGTTTGAGGATGCCCCACAGATGCTCAATACGGTTTAGGTCTGGAGACATGCTTGGCCAGTCCATCACCTTTACCCTCAGCTTCTTTAGCAAGCCAGTGGTCATCTTGGAGGTGTGTTTAGGGTTGTTATCATGTTGGAATACTACCCTGCGGCCCAGTCTCCAAAGGGAGGGAATCATGCTCTACTTCAGTATGTCACAGTACATGTTGGCATTCATGGTTCCCTCAATGAACTGTAGCTTCCCACTGTCGGCAGCACTCATGCAGCCCCAGAACATGACACTCCCACTGCCATTCTTGACTGTAGGCAAGACACATTTGTCTTTGTTCTCCTCACCTGGTTGCTGCCACACACGCTTGACACCATCTGAACCAAATAAGTTTATCTTGGTCTCATCAGACCACAGAACGTGGTTCCAGTAATCCATGTCCTTAGTCTGCTTGTCTTCAGCAAAATGTTTGGGGGCTTTCTTGAGCATCATCTTTAGAAGAGGCTTCCTTTTGGGACGACAGCCATGCAGACCAATTTGATGCAGTGTGGGGCGTATGGTCTGAGCACTGACAGGCTGACCCCCCCACCCCTTCAACCTCTGCAGCAATGCTGGCAGCACTCATATGTCTATTTCCCAAAGACAACCCCTGGATATGACGCTGAGCACGTGACCTCAACTTCTTTGGTCGACCATGGCGAGGCCTGTTCTGAGTGGAACCTGTCCTGTTAAACTGCTGTATGGTCTTGGCCACCATGCTGCAGCTCAGGGTCTTGGCAATCTTCTTATAGCTTAGGCCATCTTTATGTAGAGCAACAATTATTTTTTTTAGATCCTCAGAGTTCTTTGCCATGAGGTGCCATGTTCAACGTCCAGTGACCAGTATGAGAGAGTGAGAGCGATAACACCAAATTTAACACACCTGCTCCCTATTCACACCTGAGACCTTGTAACACTAACAAGTCACATGACACCGGGGAGGGAAAATGGCTAATTGGGCCCAATTTTGGACATTTTCACTTAGGGGTGTACTCACTTTTGTTGCCTGCGGTTTGAGTTATTTTGAGGGGACAGCATATTTACACTGTTATACAAGCTGTACACTCACTACTTTACATTGTAGCAAAGTGTAATTTCTTGAGTGTTGTTTTTTTTTTAATTATATTTCTTTATTGATTTTTTCCAAGTAAACATCTTTACGTTGAACGAGTTTTTCTTCTCGTCCTAAACGTACATAATTGAGTTACACCATACACAGTATAAACCAAGAGACCGTCCCCCCCCCCCCCCCCCCACCTCCCTATCCTAAAACCTCCCTCCCATTTTTTTTTCTCACATCGAAGCGGTCATGACTTATGCTATCTTATGCTCTCATCATTTCTGGGAATTTCATTGATTGCTTGTAGTCTACCCATCGCTTCCATTTCTCCTCATACTCCTCTATGCCCTCTGCGTCACTATACCTTAGGTATTCTACATTTTGTATTTCATATATTTTATTGCACCATTTCCCCACTGAAGGGCTTTCCCTTTCTTGCCAGTGTCTAGGTATTAAGCTCTTGGCGCCATTTAACAGCTGTGGGAGCAGGGTTTTCAGATATCGCTTAGTTGGAATTCTAATCCCATGTTGTAAACATCCCCACGGGTCATCTGGAACTTCGATGTTAGTTATTTCTGTTATTATTTGTCTAATCTTACTCCAGTATTTCTTTATTTTGGGGCATGGCCACCATATGTATGCCATACTCCCAATTTATTTGCACCCCCGTCAGCAGAATTCTGATGTTTCCTTTTGGTATTTATGTGCCTTGTCAGGTGTTATATACCTGCGCGCCAAACACTTATAGTTTAACTCCGTTATGTTGCTATTTACTGACGTGGAATGTACCCTCTTCATTAATTGCTTTATCTCTATTTCATTCAACTGTGCCCCCAGTTCCTCCTCCCATTTCCTGATGTATGGCGGTATGTCCAACCTTTTCGCGTCCTTCAGTATTTTATAGATCCCAGAGGTTACTCCCCTCCCTCCTTTTTTCTCTGCATAGTTTCTCCAGGGGGCGTAAATTCTCTGCCAATCTGATTGGCTGGGGTAACGTCTCAAAGAAGTGTTTTAGCTGGGCATACCGCCATTTATCTATCACCAATAACTCCCTTTTGTTTTTTAGTTCCTGATATGTACTCAATTTATCCTGCGTCATTACATCTTTTAATTGTGCATTCTCTTGTGTGATCCCACCTTGTGCCTATCCCTTTCTTATAGGAGCACAATCTAGGAATTAAGATGTCCTTAATATTTTTATAGTAGAGTGTCGTCAGACCATCAGGTCCTGGACTTTTCCCACCCCGTGAAGTTTTTATAATTTCCGTGATCTCCTCTTCTGTTATCGGGGTCTCTAAACAACTAGATTTATCTTCTGGAATTTTATTAAGTTCTATTTCCTTTAAAAATGCTTTTATTTTCTCCCCTTTTTGTTTTGTACGTTCTATTGTTTCATTCTTATTAATTGATAAGAGTCTCCCGTTAAAGTCTTGGAAGGTTTTCGCTATTTCTGCTGTTTTATAAACTACTTCCCCCGTACTCGTTTGTATTTTTTCTATATAGTTTTTTTTCTTTTTTAGTAGTTTCGCTAAATATTTCCCAGGCGTATTGCCCCATTGGTACCTCTCTTTCTTTATTTGGTTGTAAGTTTTTCGGGTTTCCTGCTCTATTAATTCTCTCATCTCCTCTCTTTTAATATTCAATTTTAATAGGGGTTCTTTTTCACTAGTTTGCTTATGTTGCTGTTCCAATTCATATATTTCTTTTGTTAGAGTTATTTTTTTCACCTTAGTTCTTTTTTTTTTCTTCCCCCCGCTCCCTTATTAGCATTCCCCTTATGTATGCCTTGTGGGTTTCCCAAACAATTTTTTTTTTTCCAAAACTAAAAAATTGTTCTAATTCCTCTTTTATTCTCTTTTCTACTGCTTTATCTTGTAAGAGTTCTTCATTCAGTCTCCATCTATTGCTCTTATTTTGTGCCTCTCTTACATTCAGTTGGAGTGTCACTGGCCCGTGGTCTGAGAAGGTCACTATTCCAATTTTTGTACTACTGACTGCTTCCAGCAACCTATACTCAATCAAGAAAAAATCTAATCTAGAGTACGTCTCATGTACAGGGGAGTGGAATGTATAATCCTGCTGCTTATTGTGTTGTGTCCTCCACACGTCCACCAGTTGGTGTTGATGCATTTTCTTTTTTAATTTATTTCTCAGGGCCATTCCAGTCCCCTGTACATGTAACATACTGTCTATCCCAGGTTCTAAACATAAATTGAAATTGCCTGCTATTATAGCCCCTCCTTTCTTGAACTCCATGAACTCAGTTATTACCCCCATTAGATATTTAATTAAATTTTTATTTGGGCCTTATATGTTTGCCAGTGAGATTTCGGCTCCGTTCAGTTTCCCTCTCAGAAACAAGTAGCGCCCTTCCGAGTCCGCTTTTCTTTCCTCAAGAGTGAACCTAATCTCCCTGGCAAACCCTATGGCCACTCCCTTTGCTCGACTGATAGGCGAGTCTCCATAGTACCATAGGGGATAAGTCTGAGATATTATTCTACGGTTTGAACCTGCAAAGAAATGTGTTTCCTGTAATAGAACTACCATATTTTCCGGCATATAAGACGACCTTTTATGCTTAAAAATATGTCTCAAAACTCAGGGGTCGTCTTATACGCCGGTACCAGTATGCAGAGTCTAAGTCAGACCGTGGCCGTCCATTGTTCAAAGCCGCGCCTCCTTCTCGTGCTGTTCCGTGATAGGCGGAACACTCATTTTCAAGCAGAGCCTCTGTTCAGTGTTCCGCGGCTTTTGAACAATGGACGCCCGCGGTCTGACTGACTCTGCATACAGGGATAAGGTATGGGATCGTCGAGGTGAGGCATGTAATGGCACAGTGAGGCATGTAATGGCAGTGAGGCATGCAATGGCACAGTGAGGTGAGGCATGACTAGTCGGAAGGGGGTCGTCTTATACGGCGAGTATATCCCAAAACCAACATTTTAGCTGGAAAATTAGGGGGTTGTCTTATACGCCCAGTCGCCTTATACGCCGGCAAATACGATACATCTGCCTTCAGGGAGCTTAGTTCTTTCATTAAATTAGCACATTTAGTAGGAGCATTTAATCCTCGCACGTTGTATGAAATTATGTTTAATTTAGACATTTTTGCTTATATTCAGCTCTGCTGACCCGATCATGACTTCTCCTGGAGGTCTCCCTTCCCACCCTACTGCTATCCTTTCCCCCTCCCTCTCCCCTCGCCATTCCCCCCCTCCCCAATCTCTCCCCCTCCCTCAGCCCCCCACCTCCCTCCTCCTCCTCCCTCCTGCCTCCCTCCCCTGTGAGGGAAATTTGGCCTACCCGAAGCCCAGTGAACCATGGCCCTCCTTGTTGAGTGTTGTCACATGAAAAGATATAATAAAATATTTCCAAAAATATGAGGGGTGTACTCACTTTTATGAGATACTGTGTGTATATATATATATATATATATATATATATATATATATATATATAGTGCCCTACGAAGCAGACTGCAGGAGATGTGCCAGTCATGATAAAGATGGAATAAAGACTGATGCATGTGTCCCAATAATGTGATAGTTATACCTTGTTCTCCTTGATCTCCAGGTGGACCATCGATGCCTCTTCCAACAGTTCCTTTGTCTCCTTTGTCACCCAGGTTACCTAAAATTGTAGCAGACAGTTACAATTAACTGGGAACTCTGTGTAAAATTGCCTTACAGGTTTACACAGTATTTCGTTGCCAGTAGTTTAATAACAGATGGTGCTGACAAATGGCAACAGTTGTGTTGTTCATGTGGCCAATCAAAGTAAAAATAAACACAGGTGTATGAGCAGCATGCCCTCACCTCTGGGACCAGGATCACCCAGTTCTCCAGGTGGCCCTCTATATCCTGGAGGTCCACGAGAACCAGTATGTCCAACTTGTCCAATGGCACCTTGAGGTCCAGGTGGTCCAGGAGAACCTGGTCGACCAACTGCCCCTGGAGCCAAAGGCCTTCTGAGATTAGCAGCTAGCTGTGCAATTTGATCTAGGAAGACATAGAGAAGACAAAATGTAAACCGTTATTATCCAAAACAGAAGACGACATCAAAGAGCAATACAATCAGTCCACTACTAATGCAGAATATTATACAGTTTGCCCAGCAAATTGATATTTGATATGTAGCCTCTACGCATACAATAAATTTTGAAGTCAGACAGCAGTGATGGGGAAAAATATGAATGATGAGGACTGATTTATGCTAAGAACAGGATGGACTTGAGGTGTGCAATATTAGAACCATCATGAAAATTAAAGCGGAAGTAAACCCATCGATTTAACAGTTTAAAAAAGCAGTTACATTCCCGGCATGTCGGGAATGCCAACTGTCACACTGGTTGTGCTCTCAACCAAACTGTCAAACCATCCAATGGCTGGTGTCATAACTGATCACATGTGTAGCATCATGGCAGTTGAAGGTTAAACAGAGGCCAAGATGGCAGCCTCCTTGCCTGAAAATGATAGGAGGGTTTACTTCCACTTTAAGGCATTGCGGAACCCTATGTGTGGGCTTAGGAACATGAACCTTTCATGTTTTTGAAATTTCAGGCTTGCAGATGAACAGGGAACATGGGTTTCTAGTGACCAAATGGGTTTGCAGAAAAGAAAATCTGCTTAGATCAAACTAGAGGCAGATACACGAGCCACATTGTTTGTGACTATCTGGCAAATTGTCCTGCTCGACTATGCAGGAGCTACAGGGGGCCCCATTTCAGGGCCCCCTTTTCCTGATTATTTTCAACATTTCAAAAATGAGCCTGCCACCTATATGGCCAATAATATAAATATATTGAATGCAGAATGACTCACTGATGGGGACATTTCATATTTCCTTATTAATATTGTCTTACATAATCTAAGAATTCATTCTAAACCTGGTTAAGGGGCCATAGACATATATGATGGTTAGTTTAGCTTTCTTCATATTAAAGGAAAGTCCTGTATATACTACAGCTAAAACTTGTAATAGGCAGTCTCATCTCAGGGCTGCTTAAATGCACAAGCCTGGTTTTGATCATCTGTACCAAGCCGCAATAGAAGGGACTCTTTGGCGAAAAGGCATCTATAGTTAAAGCGGAGCTCCACCGAAAAAAAAATATTAAAAGCCAGCAGCTACAAATACTGCAGCTGCTGACTTTTAATATTAGGACACTTACCTGTCCTGGAGTCCAGCGACGTCGGCAGCAGAAGACGAGCAATCGCTCGACACTCTGCTGCCCCCACCGCCATCCTCGATGAGGGAACCAGGAAGTGAAGCCTTGCGGCTTCACTGCCCGGTTCCCTACGGCGCATGCGCGAGTCGCGCTGCACCATTCTCACTGGTCCCCGCTGTGTTCTGGGAGCTGAGTGTTTCCCAGAACACAACGGGTATTCTGCGGGAAGTGACATACTACCCGCAGAATACCCGCAGAGAGGACTCCCGGAAGTGGGTGCAAATACCTGTCTTAGACAGGTATCTGCACCCCCCTCCCCCCTGAAAGGTGCCAAATGTGACACCGGAGGTGGGGGAGGGTTCCGATGAGCGGAAGTTCCACTTTAGGGTGGAGTTCCGCTTTAAAGCGGAGTTCCGCCGAAAAAAAAAATATTAAAAGTCAGCAGCTACAAATACTGCAGCTGCTGACTTTTAATATTAGGAAACGTACCTGTCCTGGGCGCCCGTGATGTCGGCACCCGGGTGCCGCCGCCATCTTCGGTAAGGGAATCAGGAAGTGAAGCCTTGCGGCTTCACTTCCTGGTTCCCTACTGCGCATGCGCGACTGACGCTGCGCGATTACACTGGTCCCTGCTGTCTTCTGGGACCTGTGTGTCTCCCAGAAGACAGTGAGGAGGGACGGAGTAGGTGCCGGACGTGGCGTAGGTCACCGTGATCACTGCGGTGATCTACGCCTGGAAGTGGGAGCAAATACCTGTATTACACAGGTATCTGCTCCCTCCTCCCCCCTGAAAGGTACCAAATGTGACAACGGAGGGGGGGAGGATTGCAAAAAGCGGAAGTTCAATTTTTGGGTGGAAATCCACTTTAAGTATTCCTGTTATATTTTCCAATAGTATTACATTTGTTATCTGTATCTGTCATTACTTAATTAAATGTTATACCTACAAGTGTTTGTGTGATCTCTCTTTGCACATCTCAAATAAAACCCCAAAAACAAACTTTTGCGTGACCATGACTCACCACTAATCATTCCACCACACAACTCCCGGATGCGCTGCTCACTTGCCAGCTTGCCCTAGAAACCAAAGCATATCATTAGTAATGTGCTACGATTTGGGCAGCTTAAGCAGAACATGTGCTTTGCCTATACAGTTTCCCTTTAATAAACGCCCTACCAGCAGCTTATACTTATCTCGCCTTCTCTGTTTGCCCTCCAGGATCTGCTGGTGGGCCCATAATTACGTTGAACCTGTTGCTTTGCCCTGTATGTTCAGGGTAACATATTTTATCTAACTAGGCAATTTTCAAAGTAATATTACAGTGTATTATTACTGGTAATTCCATGTTGGGCAAAGTCATGTTGAAAAACTAGGTAGTGTTCAGATGCAGAACATGTGGTCCAAGACTTAAGTAAAAGGTGCCAGAAAATGCCAATTTTTTACAACTTATACTGTAAATTGGCAATTGTATGATGAGCTTAGAAAGTAAAAGTAATCTGTGTGCACAGGAAGGACCCAACATCCAAGACCCTGACTGCATAGAGGGCCTTGACCCTTCTCCAAGTTAACAACAAGCTAGAAGCACCAACAGAGAGATACTTACTGGGACTCCAGTTTTGCCGGTTAATCCTGGAACACCTTGTTCTCCTTGGAGCCCCATTGCTCCTGGTGGACCGGGAACGCCTAGTACTCCAGATGTACCATTGGGTCCAGAGATACCTTTAGGACCTGGTTCACCTCTCACTCCTGGCTGGTAGAGACACAGAAGAGTAATGAAGAACATACAACCGTACTTTCAGTCAATTGGTCCTGTAGTGGCTGAGCAGTAAAACAAATACATTTACTATTAAATGTTTGCACAGTTTTCAGCTTTTATATGCTAGCATGAAGAGTACTACGCCAATGACTTACAAGCCTTCAGCAAGCTTCAAACTGCTTTTTGAAAAGATCCATTTTGACTACAGTCCTCGCGCGTTGAACGCATATTTATTGCTGGTGTTGGCTACAATTTTAAACAAACTTTTAATGCTACATCCATCACTCACAATAATACCATGATTAGCTTTGTTAATGCTTTGTAAACACTCGTTGCACACATCGCTGTTCATTAAAGTACAGTGGAACCTTGGATTACGAGCATAATCCGTTCCAGGAGAATGTTTGTAATCCAAAGCACTCGAATATCAAAGCGAGTTTCCCCATAGAAGTCAATGGAAACAAAGATAATTAGGTCCGCATTGACTTCTATGGCATGCAATACCGCATGTGGCCAGAGGTGGGGGAGGGGTGCCGGAGAGCCTCGGAAAGGGTACCATGAACTCCATGTTCTTTCCCAGTATCATACTGGCACTCACAGCCATTTCACAAATGCCCAACACAACCCCACAGAGAACACCACACAGTACAGTTGTCACTTTGTGTATAACAAGCTTCATATAACTTCTTGGTTGACATTGCCCATACCCATCCAGAAGGTCTTGTAAACAAGGATCATATTTATAAAATTACTAATAGTCATTCTTACCTCTCCTTTCTGTCCAACTGGTCCAAATGGTCCCTAAAAGACAAAACACAGGGAAAAATGTACTCCCTTATCTGGGAAAAAAATACCTGTATTTCCCACACCCTGCCATGCTAGGGAACAGTGGAAGATTGGGCAAGGGGGCAGTCTGGGGGTATTTCCCACCTGGGCCTAGTATTGATAACATATGATGGGCTGGTGACCGTGAGTGGAGATACTTCCCCATTAGACATTGATCAGAATGGGAATGACAGCTGATAGGCACTACTTACTGTATATAGCTATCTACTTTCCTTTGGCCTGTGACATTAAAGCGGCGTTCCACCCATAAAATCAACTTTACATAAATCCATAGCATTCTCCTTAAACAACAACATTTGGAAATGTTTTATTTTTTTTTACTCACTCAGTAACCACTGTTGCTATGGAGTCCCTTCTATTCTGCCACTTCCGGTCCACGGCGATTGATGTCATATCCCTCGGCGCCTGTGCTCCTGGGAGATGTGTGTCATCTTTCCCTAGAGTCAGTGGGCAGCGCCAGGGTTGCCAACCGCCAGTAAATTTACTGTCAGTTTGTAAAAATCAGTGATTTACTGATTTACTGCCAGTAAATATCAGCAGCTGACAATTTCATGCTGTGTTGACTTTTTAAGTGTAAATCAAGCAAATTAGGTATTGTCAGTGTTTCCATATCATGGTTATACTGTCCAAATATTCAATGTGTTCGTTTTCAATAGAAGTTCTGTAATTTCTCAGGTTGCCAGTAAATTTTCCATGTTTTGTCACTAAAAAATGCTGCGGGCGGTTGGCAACCCTGGGCAGCGCCGAAGGCTAGAATCGCGTTGTTTAGAAACCGGAAATGACTCGAGCAAAGGCTACAACGGGGCGGGCACTTCCTCCTTCGCCGACCGTTGTTATGGCAACAACATAATCCCTTCCCTGCGCCCTGTGTAAACGGCGCACGTGCGAGAACGGGAAGTGCATGCTGGGTATCCAGCATCACCATATCCAGGAAGAGAATGCTAGTGGGCTTCACATGCCCACACTAGAGATGGAAGCGCTCCGCAGAGCAGAAATAAAAAGTAAGTACTATATAAAAAAAAAACGGGAATTGAGCGGAGATTTCATTAATAACATGGATTAATAGGGTTTAAAATTGTTTAATAAAATAAATAAAAATTCTGGGTGGAACTCCGCTTTAAGAGGACTGACCTCGCTCTGACTCGGATGTGAAAATACTTTTAAATTTTTTCCTTGTTACACAAACAGAAGTATTACCATGATGTATTTGTTAAATCAGTTCTGACGAGTCTGATATATTATTGAATAAATTTGTGAATATGATTATTGATAACTAAAAATACAGGTATCATATTTGGCAGTGGTAGACTAGCTGTGCCCCTGGGCATGATACTCTTAATCCTGCCTCAGAATAGTTTTGAAATACAGATGGAGTAATATTGTATGTGTGTAAACAATGATGTCTTCTAAGACCAGGGATCTCCAAACTATGGCATGTAGGCCAAAGATGGCCGGGTGATGTGAAATAGGACTGTGATGGTGACCCTGATGTAAGAGGGGACTCTCATGTAAGTAAGACGCTGATGGGGGGGAGGCTCTGATATAAGGGGGACTTTGATGTGGACTCTGATGTAAGGAGGACTCTGATGGGGACTTCGATATAAGGGGGGCCTCTGATGAGCTTGAATTTCTTTGCTTTGTTTCTCTGATGTTCTATACAGGTCCTTCTCAAAAAATTAGCATATTGTGATAAAGTTCATTATTTTCTGTAATGTACTGATAAACATTAGACTTTCATATATTTTAGATTCATTACACACAACTGAAGTAGTTCAAGCCTTTTCTTGTTTTAATATTGATGATTTTGGCATACAGCTCATGAAAACCCAAAAATCCTATCTCAAAAAATTAGCATATTTCATCCGACCAATAAAAGAAAAGTGTTTTTAATACAAAAAAAGTCAACCTTCAAATAATTATGTTCAGTTATGCACTCAATACTTGGTCGGGAATCCTTTTGCAGAAATGACTGCTTCAATGCGGCGTGGCATGGAGGCAACCAGCCTGTGGCACTGCTGAGGTGTTATGGAGGCCCAGGATGCTTCGATAGCGGCCTTAAGCTCATCCAGAGTGTTGGGTCTTGCGTCTCTCAACTTTCTCTTCCCAATATCCCACAGATTCTCTATGGGGTTCAGGTCAGGAGAGTTGGCAGGCCAATTGAGCACAGTAATACCATGGTCAGTAAACCATTTACCAGTGGTTTTGGCACTGTGAGCAGGTGCCAGGTCGTGCTGAAAAATGAAATCTTCATCTCCATAAAGCTTTTCAGCAGATGGAAGCATGAAGTGCTCCAAAATCTCCTGATAGCTAGCTGCATTGACCCTGCCCTTGATAAAACACAGTGGACCAACACCAGCAGCTGACATGGCACCCCAGACCATCACTGACTGTGGGTACTTGACACTGGACTTCAGGCATTTTGGCATTTCCCTCTCCCCAGTCTTCCTCCAGACTCTGGCACCTTGATTTCCGAATGACATGCAAAATTTGCCTTCATCCGAAAAAAGTACTTTGGACCACTGAGCAACAGTCCAGTGCTGCTTCTCTGTAGCCCAGGTCAGGCGCTTCTGCCGCTGTTTCTGGTTCAAAAATGGCTTGACCTGGGGAATGCGGCACCTGTAGCCCATTTCCTGCACACGCCTGTTCACGGTGGCTCTGGATGTTTCTACTCCAGACTCAGTCCACTGCTTCCGCAGGTCCTCCAAGGTCTGGAATCGGTCCTTCTCCACAATCTTCTTCAGGGTCCGGTCACCTCTTCTCGTTGTGCAGCGTTTTCTGCCACACTTTTTCCTTCCCACAGACTTCCCACTGAGGTGCCTTGATACAGCACTCTGGGAACAGCCTATTCGTTCAGAAATTTCTTTCTGTGTCTTACCCTCTTGCTTGAGGGTGTCAATGATGGCCTTCTGGACAGCAGTCAGGTCGGCAGTCTTACCCATGATTGCGGTTTTGAGTAATGAACCAGGCTGGGAGTTTTTAAAAGCCTCAGGAATCTTTTGCAGGTGTTTAGAGTTAATTAGTTGATTCAGATGATTAGGTTAATAGCTCGTTTAGAGAACCTTTTCATGATATGCTAATTTTTTGAGATAGGATTTTTGGGTTTTCATGAGCTGTATGCCAAAATCATCAATATTAAAACAAGAAAAGGCTTGAACTACTTCAGTTGTGTGTAATGAATCTAAAATATATGAAAGTCTAATGTTTATCAGTACATTACAGAAAATAATGAACTTTATCACAATATGCTAATTTTTTGAGAAGGACCTGTATAATATCATACCAATTACAAAAAATAGTAAATTATACAATGTGGCCCTCATACTGAAAAGTTTGTAGAGCCATGTGTTCGCCAAATGACGATGTCTACGTGAAGGTGTACATAACATACCATCTCTCCCTTCTCTCCTGGAAGTCCATCAGAGCCAGCAATACCCTGAAGAAAGAGAGAAGAATAAACACGGGACCACAGAGTGGAGAGCAAATTAAGAAAATCACAGTTCCATGCAGAATATTTGAAATTGCATTAAAGTGGAAAGGCTGCACACAGAAACCAAGTTACAGCCATTATGTCTCTAGCACAGTTGAAAACCAAATGCTAACTTTTCATTGGTTGCTCCAGGCAACTTTTGTTTTTTGTTACAAATCTGAGCTCCTTTAGCAACATGAAAGAAGGTGTAACCAACTAAATAACACAAACCATCTACTAGATGGATACATGTCAAAGCATTACTTTGAAGAAAATCTACAATATTTATATAGTAGGGAATATAATTCCCTGTGGCCCGGTTCACACAGGGGCGGCACGACTTCGGGGGCGACCTCGGCGGCGCGATCTCAAGACGACTTGAGACGCCCGCCGAGGCTATTTGCATAATGACTTCTGTATAGAAGTCAATGCAAGTCGCCCTGCGTCGCCCCCAAAAGTAGTACAGGAACCTTTTTCTAAGTCGGAGGGACTCAGGTCGCTCCTATTAGAACGGTTCCATAGCACAGACCGGAGCGCGACTCCTCAGGTGACCGAGTCGCCTGAGGAGTCGCCCCTATGTGAACCGGGCCTAAAGAACCAGAGCAGGTAGTAGGCACTGTGCGGTGTTCTTCCAATAGTAAAAAGATTAAAGCCTAAAAAAGACTAAAAGGACTAAAGCCAAACTTTTTATTTCGATTTTGGATAGATAGTTAAAGTCAATGGAGGAGATTTACTAAACCTGGAGCATGCAAAACTGGCGCACTTCTGCATTGAAACCAATCAGCTTCCAGGTTTTTTGGTCAAGCTTAATTGAACAAGCTGAAGTTAGAAGTTGATTGGCTACCATGCACAGTTGCATTAGATTAAGAATGCTCCAGTATTACTAAATCTTCCCCAATGTATTTTTATTTATTTATTTATTGGTGGGGGGTTGTAATTTGTGTCCCATTAGGGATATTTCCAATTACTCCCTGTCCTGGGAAAATCCCATGTTAGACCGCTGTCACTGGAACAGATGTTAACAATGGAAAAATTCCCCTTAATTCTGGAATTCCCAACTCTTTGTATCCCAGTATTAAGGGCCACCAAGAAAAATAAAGGCATGAATTTCCCCAACAGGGAGATAGCAATGTAAACACAACAAGGGTTGTCCCTGACTGCTCTTTCTAAAACCAAAGAAAAAAAAGGTTTGGGCTTTACCTAGTCTACACTAATTGTGTATGCCTCCATAATTTCTACCTCTTACCATGGTACTGGTTACAGATTAGGGCAGTGTTTCTCAACTCCAGTCCTCAAGGCGCCCCAACAGGTCATGTTTTCAGGCTTGCCATTATCTTACACAGGTGATTTGATCAGTTTCACTGCGTTAGTAATTACCACAGCCATTTCATCTGAGGGAAATCCTGAAAACATGACCTGTTGGGGCGCCTTGAGGACTGGAGTTGAGAAACACTGGATTAGGGATTGGAAGAGTTCAACTTATTTTGATACACCACCTTCTCCACATTCCAGCTTTCTTGAAAACATAAGTTTTCTGCCATTACAAAGCATCAAAACACTTGTATGATTAGGTTCCAATGAAAGCCGGTAGATAAGAGGCCTTAATAAAGCCATATAAAGTCTTGGGAGGTGTAACTCCTCCATGCCTTTACAGTTTTTTGCCTGTTACAATGGTAGAGCTAGTGAACTAAAGGTATAGTTCATTTTGTTGCCACTCATCAAGTGACATGCAAGTTTTCCACAGCCTAACGTCTCTCATGGTTGCTTGTATATACCATGGTTTTGAGGCCTTAAGTGATAGCAAATCATTAGTGATTATGTTCCAATGAAAGCCTGCTCTTTCATCAGGGCTTACACGTGTCTGGCTTTGTACATATCTATTCATGCGAGAGCTGGGGTCTAAATTATATTTTATTTTCAAAATACACTAATGCCGCGTACACACGCTCGTAATTTCCGACAGCAAATGTTCGATGGGAGCTTTTGGTCGGAAATTCTGACCGTGTGTAGGCTCCATCGGACATTTGCTGTCGGAATTTCCGACAACAAAAATTTGAGAGCTGGTTCTCAAATTTTCCGACAACAAGAGTTGATTCTGAGCATGCGTAGAATTTTTGTGCGTTGAATTGTGTACACACGGTCGGAATTTCCGACCGTGTGTACACAATTCAACGCACAAAAATTCTACGCATGCTCAGAATCAATTTGACGCATGCTCGGAATCATTGAACTTCATTTTTCTCGGCTCGTCGTAGTGTTGTACGTCACCGCGTTCTTGACATTCGCAATTTCCGACAACATTTGTGTGACCGTGTGTATGCAGGACAAGTTTGAGCGAACATCCGTCGGAAAAAAATCCACGGTTTTGTTGTCGGAATGTCCGATGGTGTGTACGTGTCATAAGACCGTCATGCATTAATAAAAAGGGGCATGTCTATCTAGCCTATCCTTCTCCTTTGCAGCAAATAATTCACGTCATAATTCCAGGAGAACTTTATACGCAACAACTGCTGTTTCCAAACACATCGAAAGTTTTCCAAACACATTCAAAGTGTTCTAAACACAGCCAAAGTAAAAAAAATAGGGACAAGTTAACGTACATGAAGTAAAACTAGAAATCATCTTATTTAATATCTTTTAAGGCCTTTAGCCCTTACCTCGCTACCCTTGGGGCCCGAAGCTCCTACAGGACCCTGTTGGAGAAGAGAACATTGGGTTAAGGTTATGATCTTGCATGCACGTAATATGTAAAACATTCCTGACCAGCAGGTGTTCCCAAATGAAAGTCCTGAGAACTAGCACTAATTGATGACTAATTGGTCAAGTTAATTTGGGATCAGTGGCCCCTCTGTTGTAGACAGGGGAACGCTCAGCACATTTGACAGTGTGATAAACAAAGACTGTTGAGTCCTAATGGCGTTATTTCCAGATGGCTGTCTGACATCCGTTAGCAAAGTTCCCTTGACATCTAGAGATTTAACATTCACTAAGAGACTTGCTAAGGGTTCAACTAGACATGAAGGGGCCTGCACACAATAGAGCATGTTCTCCTGATCCAGACAATTTCCAAAGGCAAGGCCTGCTCAGGGGAAGAATCGACTGGTCATGATCCAGACAACATCCAAAGGCAAGGCCTGCTCAGGGGAAGAATCGACTGGTCATGATCCAGACAACATCCAAAGGCAAGGCCTGCTCAGGGGAAGAATCGATTGGTCACGATCTAGACAACGTCCAATGGCCAGGCCTGCCCAGGGGACTAATCGACTGGTCACATGATCCAGACAATGTCTAAAGGCAAGGCCTGTTCAGGGGAAGAATCGCCTGGTCATGATCCATACAACATCCAAAGGCAAGGCCTGCTCAGGGGAAGAATCGACTGGTCATGATCCAGACAACATCCAAAGGCAAGGCCTTCCCAGGGGAGAAATCGATTGGTCACGATCTAGACAATGTCCATAGGCCAGGCCTGCCTAGGGAACAAATCGACTGATCATGATCCAGACAATGTCCAAAGGCCAGGCCTGCCTAGGGGGACACATCAACTGGTCATGATCTGGACAATGTCAAAAAGTCAAGCACCCTCAGGGGAAGAATCATCTGGTCCTGATCCAAACAATGTCCAAAGTCCAGGCCTGCTCAGGGGAAGAATCGGCTGGCCACGATGGGCTTATTTGGCCAATCAATACCACTTTCTACAAACATAAAAATATTACCAATATACTGTAACTGTTTACAACATGCTCTTCTAGCCCTCAACAACCTTCCCCGTGTTGCCTGATTCTATTACAACAAATAGTCTACTATTAGCTGGGATTCTGTTAGTGACAGGCTTCAATACTATTACATCATTTCATCATTATATATTGTATGCAGCCAATAAATATATTACATACTTTCATATTCCATTTTCTCTGTGCTGCCACAAAATCTATTATATTCGGTCCTACAGGCAATTACCCATGTCTTACCCGCTCACCAAATCCACCACGGATGCCGGTAGGTCCTGGTAAACCAGGGTCACCAATGTTGCCTTTTGGTCCCTACAAAGGAAATAAGAGTAAAACTGATAATTTCCCCCATGCTAGTTACATGATAGAACAAAAAGCACCAATAAGATATATTTATTCAAAGACTGCTGCCATGCACACCTGGCAACTGAGCATGTGCACAATTTACTGTTTGTAACAAAGCAAATAAAAATGTACCTGGAAGCCTCTCACTCCAGGAACTCCAATGGGTCCTTGTAGTCCAATACCACCCTGTAGAAGCCATAAAGAAAAGTGAATATTTTCCTGAGGACTCTAGCTGGTCATAAACAGTTGGTTAAGTCTCATGGATAATTCACTGGATCAAAAAGCCAGTATGGATAAGTGGATATTCAACAAGATGGATAATCCTGCACTTGCAGAATTTGTTTGTACCTAGATGTTCATGGTCATGGACTGAACAGTATGTGGCCCCATATGAGCAATCTTTGGCTATAGTTGACTATAATAGGAAATTTACAATGACTCTTCTGGGTTTGGGTGGCTGAGGACCTGGACTTTACCAAAACATGAGCAGCATCACCACATGTCAAGGGAAGACCTAATAGGCTTTCATACAATTTATATCAGACAGTTCATTTGGAGTGGCATCATGAAAGAGTCAAATTCGTTTTGGTTTGGGAATGGTGGCTCATATGAATGTAGCTAATAGAAGAAACATAATTGGATGAAATTTTCTTGTGCTTCATGGACAGATCTTTCAGACATATTTAAGCAGGAGGCTCAATGTGTTTCAGTAGGTGTCTCTTTTGGGCATTCTACTTACAGCTCCTCCTCTGGGGCCGGCTTCTCCTCTCTCTCCTGGGGGGCCGGCTTCACCCTGGAAGAAGTAAACCTCATGCTTTAGACACACAGTATACACTTCTTGTATATGATGCAGCTAGTACATTCTAACCTGAGGTGAGATTTAGACACCTTAAAATCCCCCAACTAACTTATTTCAAACTAAACTGAAGCTGTGAGGTGTTGCTTTCCTTTACTATCTGTTGTAGTTTATACAAAGCTTGATCAGTCCAGCTGTATAGCCACTATGAAATCCTTTTCTGTGTGACATTACTGCATATCCTTTTTGAATGTTTCCCACTTCTGGACACCTCACTTGTGTCTAAATTAAAAAAAATGAACTCTAGGGGAAGTGTGTGATGTTGAAGTGGAGTAAGAAGTCCCACTTGCTTAGTGATCCCTATAATTAAAGGGGTTGTAAAGGTTTTTTTTTCCTAAATAGGTTCCTTTAAGCTAGTGCATTGTTAGTTCACTTACCTTTTCCTTAGATTTCCCTTCTAAATGTTTTTTTTCTTTGTCTGAATTTCTCACTTCCTGTTCCTCCCCAGTAAGCTTGCCCCCATCATCCGAGCCGTTCTGGCTGGGGGATAGTTAGCATGCTCGCCCCCTCCCTTGGGACTACATCCCTGCGGGGAGATGCTGTGAACGTAGCGTCTCCACGCAGGGATGAGGTCTCAAGGGAGGGGGCGAGCACGCTGACTAATCCCCAGCCACGTAGCGTCTCCCCGCAGGGCCCCAGCCCATTACCAGCCCCTTTGGGTCTTGTATGGATATTAAGGGGAACCCCCCACCCAAATTAAAAAAAGGCCCTATATACTCTGAACAGCAGTATACAGGCGGTGCAAACAAGACAGGGACTGTAGGTTTGTTCTTAAGTAGAATCTGTTTGTAATTTGGAACAGGTACATTTTTTAAGTGTAGCTCCAGCCCAAAAATCTATTTTTAAGCTTTTTGGAAAATATAGGGATTAGGGAAGGTTTATCACCCCTGTAACATTTGTTTTGCTGTCTGTGCACCTGTTCAGACCTGTTCAGCTCTCTGCCTGTGATTTTATTATGAGAACACCACCAATTGTATTCAGGTTCCTTTAAGTAAACGCTGTGCAAAGGACAGAAGTAATGCAGTACACTAAATTAAATTAATGCAGCTCCCTGACTGTGGTTTTATTATGAGAACACCACTAATTGTATTTAGGTAAGCTTTAGGTGAACGCTATGCAAAGGACACAGTACGCTAAGTGAAACACTGACTGCAGCTAGCACAATCACCTGCCTGCCTGTTACAGTATAGAGACAAAAAGGAACGGATCTAGCTAAACTGAATACAGTGTATGAATATATATACAACACCTAGGATGCATATATATCCTATACACTTTGTAACTGCAGCTAACTGACTCGCCTGCCTGCTCTAACTCAATATAAATTAAACTGTCTCTCTCTCTCTCTGTAAGCTCTCTCTTAACCACCGCAACACACTACACAAGGGCGCCATGGAGGCGGCCTTATATAGTGTGGGGCGTGTACTAAACCCCCTGAGGCATAATTGGCCAAAGCCACCCTGGCTTTGGCCAATTATAGCTCTGTTTTTTGCGTGCTGTGATTAGCCAAAGCATGCGGGTCATAGTGCATGCTTGGCCAATCATCAGCCAGCAATGCACTGCGATGCCGCAGAGAATTATGGGCCATGATGCGCCACTCGAATTTGGCGCGAACGGCCCATAATGTTCGAAATTCGGCGAACAGCCGATGTTCGAGTCGAACATGAGTTCAACTCGAAGCTCATCCCTAGTCACCAGTATGGTATTTGTAAATTGAAATCATATCCCCTCTCAAGCGTCGTCTCTTCTCCAGAGAGAATAAGTTCAGTGCTTGCAACCTTTCTTCATAACTAATATCCTCCAGACCCTTTATTAGCTTTGTTGCCCTTCTTTGTACTCGCTCCATTTCCATATTTCTAAGTTCAGACGGCTCCCAATGAGATAACATACTAGCTGACTGATTTTGTCTCTCTGGGACTCTGTTGGGAGGATCAGTCCATCCTCCTTTCTACTGTAGCCCTTATTTCAAGCAGGTCAACCATGAAGTCAGACCACCTAAAATATTCTAACTCTCCAATGGGGAAATATGACCTTGCTTGGACTGAGTGAGACCACAATGGACCTGTTGAAGGTTGTAGCCATGCACACATTGAAAAACCTTCCTTCCACGGTCGCCAGGGGATAATAGAACTTCATAGTGGATTTAGAATGTTGATGTCACCCCATAACTAAACAATCCATTTTGGGTAGGGTTACTTTTCAAGATGTTTTAATGACTTCTTAAAAGGAAATTCTAGCTTACAACATGATGTTTTCAAACAATATGAGAGTTCTGCTACCATCTAATGTATATTTAATTAGAATTGTAAGAAGAAATAGGACCAATTACTTATTGGAAACCATTAATATTATTATTAGTAGAAGACTTGAGGTAGAAAACCACTATCTCTCAACATGAGCCTGCCTACACATGTAAAGTGACTACCAAACAAGACATACTGAATTTTTTGCTTGGATGTGAGAGATAACAAAATTACCAGTACAGTTTTCTACTGTTAAACTCTCTGGGAAGAATGACGATTAACCTTTGCATACCTGCATACCCTAAAGAAAACTTTGTGATTTCCATATATACAGATTAAAGGAGATTCCATCTTTAACCAAACCCCTCCTGCTCCACCCCTTTTGGGTGTTGTGGGATACATACGGGAATACCTGGCTCTCCAGAAGGTCCACTTTCTCCCTGCTCTCCGCCACTGCCCTGGAAGAGGAAACATTGTTCATAATTTAATACAAATACATTGTTCATTATTTAATAAGCCTGAACTATATATTGGCGTGTGTGATCTTCAGTTATCTGCAGATCACTTACCAGTTGACCTTTTTCTCCCTTTGTTCCAGCTTTACCACCAAGCCCCTGATGAAAGAAATATGGTGCTTAATATTGGAAACTATCATTTAAGCAATCCATTTTTATTGTCTTTACAGTCTACAGTGAATGAATAAGCTGCATTCTCAGTGATGTCACCAGTCTCTAGTGAATGGATAGGCTGCATTCTCAGTGATGTCACTGGTCTCTAGTGAATGGATAGGCTGCATTCTCAGTGATGTCACCGGTCTCTAGTGAATGGTTTGGCTGCATTCTCAGTGATGTCACCGGTCCCTAGTGAATGGATAGGTTGCCTTCTAAGTGATGTCACCAGTCTCTAGTGAATGAATTGGCTACATTCTCAGTGATGTCACTGGTCTCTAGTGAATGGATTGGCTGCATTCTCAGTGATGTCACTGGTCTCTAGTGAATGGATAGGCTGCATTCTCAGTGATGTCACTGGTCTCTAGCGAATGGATAGGCTGCATTCTCAGTGATGTCACCGGTCTCTAGTGAATGGGTAGGCTGCATTCTCAGTGATGTCACCAGTCTCTAGTGAATGGATTGGCTGCATTCTCAGTGATGTCACCGGTCTCTAGTGAATGGATAGGTTGCCTTCTAAGTGATGTCACCAGTCTCTAGTGAATGAATTGGCTACATTCTCAGTGATG
Source organism: Rana muscosa (assembly GCA_029206835.1). NCBI lineage: Eukaryota > Metazoa > Chordata > Amphibia > Anura > Ranidae > Rana > Rana muscosa. The sequence continues at coordinate 295,365,685 of CM055128.1, read as the reverse complement.
TCACTGGTCTCTAGTGAATGGATTGGCTGCATTCTCAGTGATGTCACTGGTATCTAGTGAATGGATAGGCTGCATTCTCAGTGATGTCACCGGTCTCTAGTGAATGGATAGGTTGCCTTCTAAGTGATGTCACCAGTCTCTAGTGAATGAATTGGCTACATTCTCAGTGATGTCACTGGTCTCTAGTGAATGGATTGGCTGCATTCTCAGTGATGTCACTGGTATCTAGTGAATGGATAGGCTGCATTCTCAGTGATGTCACCGGTCTCTAAAGAATGGGTAGGCTGCATTCTCAGTGATGTCACCAGTCTCTAGTAAATGGATTGGCTGCATTCTCAGTGATGTCACCGGTCTCTAGTGAATGGATAGGTTGCCTTCTAAGTGATGTCACCAGTCTCTAGTGAATGAATTGGCTACATTCTCAGTGATGTCACTGGTCTCTAGTGATTGAATAGACTGTATTCTCAGCGATGTCACCGGTCTCTAGTGAATGACCGGTCTCCAATAAGTGGATTGGATGCATTTCCTTTGATGTCATCAGTCTCTATTGAAGGGATAGGTTGCATTTTCTTTGATGACTTTGATCCCTAGTGAATTAATAGGCTACATTTCTTAGGTAATTTTTTTTTTTTTGCAAGAAACAATGTACTGATTCTGTTGTACAGAAAGTTGTGATACTTACAGGTAGCCCATTGGGTCCTTTCTCTCCAGGAACTCCTATCCGTCCCCGGTCACCCTGAAACACACAGCAAGACAGAATATATCTAATGATCATACACAGGGTTAGTAAGCCGAGTTCCGTATAGTGGTTTTATGCCTCCCACCTGAGCTGGCTCAGGGAAACAATTGAACTAGGTGGATCATCTTTGCAGTCACAACTGTTTTTCCCAGACACAACTCCACCTTCCTTATCCTTGTCTGCTTGCGAATATGTATGTTAGTACGACGATCGTTCATAAGAGTAATTATTTGGCTGCCCATTGTCCAGTAGACACTTTTTGGTAGGTATACCTAATCTGAAAACGATAGGCGTTATTTCTATGTTATGGGGAACATCTAGATGATAATTGTGCCTAATCAGTACCCTGAAAAACCTATCTAGAATCTCTCCTGCAGATCACTTCCTGGTATGTGAGTGTGCCTAGGCACCCCCATGTCCACAGCATCATAGCTGTATATCTGCAGTGTGGGATCTAAGACACTGCTAGTCTCAGATTTGGAGTGAGATTTGATGATATCACTACTGTGGTGCTCACTGCTGGATGCTCTGAAATGAGGAAGAAAAGCCCTGCCTCTACCAAGATGGCCGCCTCCACACAATGCAAAAAAAGGCTTGATAAGTCAGCAATGGGGAAAAGATCGACTGCATGGAGACAGCGGGAAGTACTTGTGACTAGTCTTTTGTCCACTGACTTTTTTTGGCACCAGTTTCCAGAGTTCTATTCTTGTTTAATAAGTGTTAGCTGGAGCTGGTAATAAAACGATGTCACGGGAGAACTGCCGTGTTAATGTTACGGACAAACCATCTCATACGTGTAATATTTGGTTTCCCAGAGCTCTACTTTAAATCTGCCCAGATGCTTGGGATAGGAGAGGGGCAACACAAGGGTCAGAATTATAAATCCGGCTCAGTAGGGGCAAAAAATGTATTACAGATCTTGGTTCTTCTTGAATGTCATGTATTTGTCTATTTAAAAAAACACCACGTCACTTCCTTCGAATCAGTACAAACCTTCTCGCCGTCCTGGCCATTGGTCCCATCCCGTCCATCCTTTCCAGGCATTCCCTGCCAGGAGACAAGATTGAAAAAAAAAAAAATGACTACTGAACCAAATAATGGTACGCATGGCTTAAATCAGAAACCATTCATTATATCCTAACTAGGTAACATAATCAGTGTGTTATATTCAAAGTTACATATCCGCATAGATAAGGTTGATTAAAAACACGGGTCCATCCAGTTCTTCTATGTATAGATTTACATTTATACCTTTACACGAGGAGAGGGGGCAGCCATATTGGTTCATTACATAAGCAGGCTCTGCTTCCTGCTTAGTAGTACTGAATAGTGCTTGTGCTTCTCTGTTAGTTGTGTCTAATTAAAAGAATAGCACTCTTTATGTGGTTGAGACTTTAGGGTAATAATTTCCCTCGTCTAATATACAAATGGCCATTAGAAGGGGAATCTACAAATTTATAACTGTAATATAATAATAAGGTTAAGAAACCATGTAAAAAATAGTTTAAACACTTCCGGACCGCCCGCCGTCGATATACGTCGGTCCTTTGATGTTAAATACTGTTGTTATGGCAGTAGATATCTTTTCTTCAACAGCGGGCAGTCTGCTTTAAGATAAAAGTGGTCTCTGCGGCAGATTCGCCGCAAGATCACTTTTATCGGCGGCGGGAGAGGTGCCCAACCCCCTCCCACCACGTCCCGGTCGTCTCTGCCACTTACCGGAGCCGTCGGTAGCGGCGGAGACGAAGTCGAGTGAGGGAATTAAGGCCCCCCACTCGACTCTATTCCATTGGATGACAGCAGCTATGTCAAATGTCGCTTCCGCCCAACAGCTTAAAGAGACAAAAATAAATTTGACCCCAGATCTCACATTAAAGAGGTCCTGTCATGCTTTGTTCTATTACAAGGGATGTTTACATCCCTTGTAATAGGAATGAAAGTGATCCAATTTTTTTTTGAAAAGGACAGTGTAAAAATTAAAAACAAGAAGTAAAATAAATAAGAAACAAAAAGCTCCCCGTCTCTCCGAGCTCGCGCTCAGAAGCGAACGCATACGTAAGTCGCGCCCACATGTGAAAGCGGTGTTCAAACCACACATGTGAGGTATCACCGCGATTGTTAAAACGAGAGCAATAATTCTAGCCCGAGACCTCCTCTGTAACTCAAAACTGGTAACCTGTAGAAATTTTTAAGCGTCGCCTATGGAGATTTTTAAGTGCCAAAGTTTGTCGCCATTCCACGAGTGGGCGCATTTTTGAAGCGTGACACATTGGGTATCAATTTACTCAGGGCAACATCATCTTTCACAATATAGAAAAAAATTGGGCTAACTTTACTGTGTTCTTATTTTTTTATTAAAAAAAGTAGATTTTTTCCCCAAAAATTGTGCTTTTAAGACCGCTGCGCAAATACGGTGTGACAGAAAGTATTGCAACGACCGCCATTTTATTCTCTAAGGTGTCTGAAAAAAATATATAATGTTTGGGGGTTCCAAGTAATTTTCTAGCAAAAAAATATATTTTAACTTGTAAACAACAGGTGTCAAAAATAGGCCTGGTCCTTAAGTGGTTAACTAAAGATTATGCAAAAGTAACTACTGTATTGCATTAGTAAGCCATAATACAACTTTTTTTTATTATTATTCTTATCCTTAACCACTTGCTGACCACCCTATAGCAGTTTCACTGCTACAGGGCGTCAGCTATGCGCCAGATCATATATGTGTGATTCTGCATCGCCACCTGCAGGGGGCGAGCGCGCACCCCGCTAGGCCGCTTCTGCTGTGAATCTTCTTGGCAGAAGCCGATCTGTGAGTTGCTAGGCAATCAATGTCCTCCGGCACCTGCCGATCATCAGTAAATGACACAGAACGGGAATCTGCCTATGTAAACAAGGCAGGACGCCACTCTGACAGGATGGAAGGGATGGATTCTGTGTTCATGCAAAGCAGGGACTAGAATCAATCACTTCCCTTAGACCCCTTTCACGCGCTATAACGCTAAAAATAGCACCTGAAAAGCGCTCTGAAAGAGCCACTCCATTCACTCCAATGTGAAATCCCGAGGGCTTTCACACTGGAGTGGCGTGCTGGCAGGACACTAAAAAAAGTCCTGCCAGCCGCATCTTTGAGGCACTGTAGGAGCGGTGTATACACCGCTCCTAAAGTGCCCCCTGCCCACTAAAATCAATGTGCAGCGCCGCCGAACCGCCGGCCAAGTGGTTCTGCAGCGATGCTTTGCGGGCGGTTTTAAAGCGGTTGTATACCCGCAATTTATTTTTATTTTTTACACCTGTAAAGGAAAATGCATAATGAGCTTGTATGCACAGCATACAAGCTCATTATGAAATACTTACCTTAGAACGAGGCGTCGGGAACTTACCTGGTCCACGCCGAGGGAGATGTCATCTTGCCTCGACGTGTCTTCCGGGTATCGCGGCTCCAGCGCTGTGAGTGGCTGGAGCCGCGATGTCTCACTCCCGCGCATGTGCGCGGGAGACTTCGTTCAGGCGAGGCTCGGCGTCTGCCGAGCCTTCAGCCCGAGAATCCCCTGTGCGCATGCGCCGCTGCTGTCAGCGAGGGGAATATCTCCTAAACCATAAAGGTTTAGGAGATATTTCTTTTACTTACAGGTAAGCCTTAGTATAGGCTTACCTGTAGGTAAAAGTTAAAAAATGACTTTACAACCGCTTTAACCCTATTTTTGGTGCTAGTGGGGGTTAAAAGCGCCCGCTAGCGGCCGAATAGCGCCGGGAAAATTATGGTAAAGCGCCGCTAAAAATAGCAGCGCTTTACCGCCGATGCCCCCACCGCCCCAGTGTGAAAGGGGTCTTAGTGAAAGCAGCACACTGTGTATACAAACACTGGTTAGGCACAAAGTTAACTCTTTGATTGGCCTAGATGTTTAATCCTTTCCCAGCCAGTGTCATTAGTACAATGACAGTGCATATTTTTAACACTGATCACTGTATTAGTGTCACTGGTTCCTGCAAAGTGTCAGTTTGTGTCAGATTATCCACTGCCATATCGCAGTCCCGCTATTATTCGCTGATTGCCGCCATTACTAGTATAAAAAAAAAGAAAGAAAGAAAAAAAATCCAAGTATATCTCATAGTTTGTAGAGGCTATAACGTTTGCATAAACAAATCAATATACACTTATTGGGATTTTCTTTATCAAAAACATGTAGAAGAATACATATTGGCCTAAATCTATGAAGAAATTCGATTTTTTTTTTATTGGATATGTTTTAAAGGAGAAAGTAAAAAAAATATATATTTTTTAAATTGTCTGGGTTTTTTTTTTTCCGCCCAAAAAAAACCCCGCAAAGGTGATCAAATACCACCAAAAGAAAGCTTAATTTGTGGGAAAAAAATGACATAAATATTATTTGGGTACGGCATCACATTACCACGCAATTGTTAGTTAAAGTAACGCAGTTTCGTATCTCAAAAAATGGCCTGGTCATGAAAGGGGGGGGTAAATCTTTTGGATGTCAAGTGGTTAAAAGCAGCTCGGGGGCGGAGAATAATGCATGGTTCTGATTCTACTGATGTGTACTATGTCATCACCATATAAACAAGTGAAGTAGTATATTTCTTAGTATATTATAACCACCTCTGAAACTTTCATTGTAATGTTAAGATCTCTTACCGGTTCTCCTAACGGGCCCGGACCACCTGGCATTCCTTTTGGACCTGATTTTCCCTAAAGCAGAAGTAACATAAATAATTATCCAGCGCAGACATATTTACCTTCATATATTAGTGACATTTTTTGTCTTTATAAATAAAATAAAACAGTAATAAAGGTCTTGGAATGTTCCACCAACAAACTTCTGACATCTGGGGATTTTCCTTTATTCCGTTAACCAGGATGAAGCTATCTGTCTATTATTGGAAAAAGAAGATTCAAAAATGGTTATATTAGTCACTTACCGTGTCTCCCTTTGGTCCTGGGTATCCCTGGGGACCCCTCACACCTTGATCCCCCTAAAAACAACATAAATGCATAAAAGCATTAAATGAAGGCTCGTGCCATTGCTCGCCGCTCCTCTATAATGATCAACATATGCTTGGATTCTATAGTTCAAGTCCAACTCCAACCAAAACTTTTTTGGGTTAGATCCTCCATTATGTTTTCATTGATGTCTGTTGTAGCTGATAGGGCAGGTGTGGGCATTTATTTTCCCAGAGGGCGACATGAGAAACTTGGACTGTTGTAAGGGGCCTCCACCTTTATACACGCCTTTGGCATTTTACGTCTCTTCCATAGCATGGTGGATGTTAAGGCCAACTAGTGGGGGCAAAGGCTTCATCTGTTACCTGTGACGTGGAGAGTGGCTCCTGGCAACACTTCCCCACATGCCCTCACCTGCGTCATATCCTTGTTGCCCATCTCTCATGGTCTGCCCTAGTTGCTTGAGGGGTGGCACCGCTCCACCTACACGGCTGAAGCCACTCAGAAAAGGTGGAAGTGTGATTGCTGACGGTGGTTCAATGAGGGCAGAAGCACAGCTGCCACCATCTAGTTGACTGGCCGGACTGGATTCAGGGATTCAACACTCCCACATTTCTGATTAATCTCACGTGGGCCAAACAGGGACAGACAGCCAAAGGGCTAGATGTGGCCTGGGGGCCATAAAATGAACAGGTCTGTGATAAGAAGACCTCACCTTACTTCCAGTTAGAGCAGGAAGTGATAAGAAATCTCTCCAATGGAGACACAGATCAAAGACAAAGACACATTTTTAGTAGGGTAGGGAAAGATTAGAACAATGACGCTCTATCCAAAACTAAAAAAGGTTCTGGAGTTTGCTTATAATGGAACATTAAAGTGTATGTAAATTCTATAACTATTTTTCAGTATATTCAGCTTTCCAAAAGTGGAATTTTAGTCATAAAATTAAGTCCTGCTAGATCACTCCAGGCTGACCCCTTAGCAGGTATAGCCATGTAAAACATTTAAGATAAGTTCCCTATATGGTTTAAAATCCAGTAATACTGTCTCACCCTGATCTACACATGCTCAGTTGCTCTCTATTTTGTATGTATTGCAGAGTTTGTAGATGTCAATCTGCTGACAGCCTTGAAGCGCAAATAAACCCTCCTATACAGTCAAGGAAGCTGCTTCTGTTTGATCTGCAACTGCCATGGTGCTGCACATGTGATCAGTTATAACATCAGCCATTTGATGGCTTGACAGTTTTTTTGAGGACACAAGCACGTGTGACAGTTAGCAATCCTGGCCAGTGTGGGGAAAAGGTCACCTAGAGCCCATGGTGCAAACATGCCAAACTGTGCCCCCCGCCCCCCAAGACGTATGAGCTTTGTGTATCAGCAAAATTCTCCCCACAAAAACTGAGCCCTAAACTGCATGCTTACCCCCTAAGCATAAATTCCCCCTCCTCCCAGTACAAATCCACCCCTTGCTATAAAAACCTCCCATCCCCTCTGTAACATAACAATATGTGTCCCTGTGCCTGTGTTATATAAAAATATGCCGATCTGTACCTATATCAGAGTGTCTCCCGGCACTCACGTGACTCCTCCTCTCTCTCTCTCCTCTCCGGCTGACATCATCGGGAGTGCTCGGCTCCGCCCACTGGTGCGGTCAGCCAGGGAGAGAAGAGAGCTTTGGAGTCATGTGAGCGCCAGGAGACACTCTGATGTAGGTACAGATCGGCATATTTTTTATATAACACAGGCACAGGGACACATATCATTATGTTACAGAGGGGATGGGAGGTTTTTATAGTAGTGGCTTAACAAACTCTTTAAGAGTTCCCTTCACTGGAACTAAGGGGCCAAGCCCAAACCCTGGAAAACTACCCCCCATCCACCAAATTATTTGGGCCAGTGCACAAAGCAAGGTCCATAAAGACATGAATGAGCGCGTTTGGGGTGGAGGAGTCCTGACCTCAACCCAAAAGAACACCTTTGGGATTAGAGTGGAACCCTTCTTGTCCAACATCAGTGCCTGACCTCACAAATGTGCTTCTGGAAGAATGGTCAAACATTCCCATAGACACACTCCTTCCCAGAAGAGATGAAGCTGTTATAGCTGCAAAGGGTGGGCCAACTCAATATTGAACCCTACGGACTAAGACTGGGATGCCATTAAAGTTCATGTGCGTCTAAAGGCAAGCGTCCCAATACTTATGGTAATATAGTGAAGCTCTGGTTTTGCACAATGGTTTGAGTGGTTGAGTGTTCCCAAGTCAATCATTTTGAATCCCTAGATACACTTTCACACGTCCTCCTACATCTGAACCTGATTGACAAGACCATTGAACGTCATCCTGATCCAGTAACCTCCAGATCTTCTTGGGTTTGTGTTTGTTGTGTGTTTAGAAGCTTATGTGTGCATTAACCAACCTTTTGCCATAATTGTCTCCTATTATTAACAACACTGTGATGGTTCAGAGATACACATGTCATCAATGAATACTCAGTTATAAGAGAGGAAACATGCCTCAAGCTCATACGTACAGCTTTCCCAGGAGGTCCTGGAGGACCAGAAGGTCCCCTAAATCCGGTGTCTCCCTACAAAGAAGAGATGACCAATTAATACATGATAGCCAAAGGGTAAGAAAACTGCGAGATGTCGTTTTAAAGCATAACTCCACCTTGGCTGAAATTTCTAATCAGCTGTGCACTCCACACTGTTTTGGACATTAACAGGTGCTACAGCAAAATGGGGAGTGTCTGGGTAATGAGCCACACCCCCTGGTCAACCTGAGATTAGACAATCAACGTGTTCTGCATTTTCTGCCTTGTACTACACACATAGGACTCTTACAAAGTGGAGTTTTACTTTAAAAGTGTAATACAATTTGAGCATTGACATGCAGCACAGGGAAGGTACTGTAAATGAGCACTCACCCTGTCTCCTGCTCCTCCTTGGGGTCCGACTGAGCCCCTTGGACCTCTTGGGCCCTGAAATAAGAAACAACAGGTTTGTAAATTATATCATCTATATTTTGAACCAGGGGTCTCCAAACTATGCCTTGTGTGCCAAAATCAGCCCGCCTCAAGATTTTATCAGGCCTTCGGATGAAAATGGGACTCCGATGGGGACTCTCATGTATGGAGGGACTCTGATGTAAGGAGGACTCTAATCTAAGGGAGCTTTGACATAAGGGAGACTTTAATGGGGACGCAAAGAGCATTCTGGTTCACCTGTAAGCCCACACTGCCAGGGATTCCTGCTGGTCCCGGTGGTCCTGGATCTCCCTGCGGAGAAGAAAGACGCAATCAAAACATCTGGACAACATGTACACATCAACTTAACTATAATGGAATACAATGAAACGTTGGAAAAATAAACAACCTTCCAGGCTGAATCATTAGCAGTAATTAGATATCATTGCCTACAGTGAGCCACAAACAAATAACGATGACAGATGTGAAGGTTGGGCTCAACCAAAAGTAGACATCATTCCTGCTCAATACACATGTTCAGCTATGTTGAGCCCAGGGGTGGGCGGCCATGTCATTTGTACAAACTGTGTAACTGCACATGGGCCCTTTGGGACTAAGGGGTATATTTACACTAGATGTGGGTCTGATGAGTGCTGGGACCCCTTCCACTCTCTAAAAGACCTAGACATGGCTCGCTTCTATCTAGCCATCAACTGATATACAGTGACAAAGTGTTTACTTGGCCAGTCATTTATTGGATAGGTCCAATGGGTCTTGCACATGAGCCTTTTGGTGACTATGGCCAGCAGTGGGTAGGCCTCCATATCTAAATGTCAGACCCATTTTGGAGATCAGTAGACTATCAGCTGGAACATTTTAAGTCTTTCCTGCAAACGAACTGCTGAGGTCATACATGCCACATAGACAGCCCAAAATGTGGTATGATTTTTTTCTAGGTAGAACAAATGTGTAGATCTCTCAGTGTTCCTAGAGCAGGCTTTCTCAACCAGGGTTCCATGGAATCTTAAGGTTCCTTCAGAGGTTGCTAGGGGTTACTTAAGCAATGAGCAATTTCCAATTTCTCTTAGATAAGTTTCGACTGACACCATTGATCTTTTTAGCTATCAGTAAGGGGCAATTCTTCCGAATGTCCACAAGGGTTATGCCCCCTACACACGAGCGGAAATTCCGTCAGAAAAACCTTGGATGGTTTTTCCGACGGAATTCCGCTCAAGCTTGGCTTGCATTCACACGGTTACACAAAAGTTCTCTGAACTTTCGACCGGCAAGAACGCGGTGACGTACAACACTACGACGAGCCGAGAAAATGAAGTTCAATGCTTCCGAGCATGCGTCGGAATTTCTACAGACGATCGGAATTTCCGAACGTAATTTTTTTCGTCTGAAAAATTGAGAACCTGCTCTCAATCATTTGCTGGCGGAAATTGCGACAGAAAAAGTCAGATGGAGCATACACACGGTCGGAATTTCCGATGAAAAGCTCACATCGGACTTTTGCTGGCGGAAATTCCGACCGTGTGTACTCGGCATTAGGAGAATTCTTCCCACTGACCATCACACTAATGTATCATGAGTTGTAGATATAGGAATTTTTAGCAGGGGTTCCCTGAGACTGGAACATTATTTCAAGGGTTCCTCTGTGTTGGAAAGGTTGAGAAAGGCTGCTATTGACATTTAAACCCCAATATTACCTTCTGTCCATCCTTTCCAGACTCCCCTCTCTCTCCTTTGTGCCCTGTGTGACCCTGTAATAAAAAGAAAAAAGACAAGGATTCAATACAAATAAATAAATAAATAAGGCCATTTATAAAAAATAAAGTCTTGGACTGGAATACGTGGACCACATACAGGCAGATCTAGCACTGAGATCGCTAGTTGGAGGTTCCTCAGACCATAATAAAATCACAGCACTATCGCAATCTTCCCATCGTGGCCTGTGATTGGTGGAGAGCACTGTTCTATTTTCTCCATGGAAAATACAGTCAGACATAGAGGTGGGCAGTAAACACTTCTTAAAGTGAATGTAAAGCCTTTACAATGTTTTATAGAAACATATATAAGAGATCAGCTCCTTCAATGTATAGTCTGTATCATAAATGTGCGTGGAGGCAGCCATAGTGGACCATTACACATGCAGCCTTTGCTTTTTTCTTTGCAGCACTATCCAAGGGTCATACTTTACTGCTCCTTCTCATAATGCATTCAAATGCAAGTCTAAAAGTTGGCTAATCCATTGCTGATATTTCATCTTAAAGGTTGTGAAGAGAGAGACAAAGTAATTGAACTACATCTCTGAGCTAGGGTGACCACATATCCAAACTACCATAAAGGGACACCCTCCCTTCCCAAAAATCAGCTTGTGCTGCAACGAATCACAGCACAGTGATTGGACACAAGAGGCGGGATTTATGATTTCTCCAATCACAAGCAGGGGGCGGGATTGTGCTCCTCCAGGCATTCCCGGCCAGGACAAGTACTGTCAGTGGGTAAAGCGGTGATGTGGTGCCCTTTTTTGGGGGCATCAGATTGGCCCGGGGGGGGGTGGCTGTGTCAGTTTCATTCCGGGACACTGTATTGTCTTGGAATGAAGGTGCCCGGGACAGACCTGCAAAATGCGGGACTGTCCCGGGCAATCCGGGACACGTGGTCACCCTACTCTGAGCGCTCCCTCTAGTGACTAATTTACAATCTTTATAGTGAATGCCATAACATAAATGGGAAAGCACAAGCTTTTAAATCTGAGCTTCGGACAAATAGTCTAAATACACATATGGGAGCTGTTTTACCTGCCAAATGAGTTTTATTTTTGTCTGTCCAGATCTGGGGTTTACACAGCCCTGCTAGACATTGTATCCAAGTAGATGGCACCACTTTTCCTGTTACAGTTATAGACTGTAGAAGAGATAGGATGGTGTCCTCTCTCTCTCTCCGCCCCTAGTCAAATGATTGGAAAGTGAAAGAGCAGCAGGAGACTGATGAGGTCACCCCTCACTCTATGCTTTCCTCCTTGTCAGCTTATTTGCAGGCAGCACACTTGATTGGCTGCAAATCCTGCACTTATCTCTCCCTGCTTTAGGGGATAGTAAGAAGCTTATAATAAGTTACATTTAGGTGCAAGAGATTTTGTATCGTAGGCCCACTTTAAAAGAGTAAGTTTTAAAATGATATAATAGTATTGAAACTTGATGATAATAATAAACGCACCACCTCCTGTATATGTATAGCAAGAAATACCCAAAGAGCAAAAGATGGAGTTTTAAGGTGCAAAAAAATTGATCAACATCAAATTATCAAAAATTAGAAATGTATTTATATATTACATAGATCAGGGGTCTTCAAACTACGGTCCTCCAGGTGTTCAGGAACTACAATTCCCATTATGCCTAGTCATGTCTGGGAATGTCAGAGTTTTGCAATGCCTCATGGGATTTGTAGTTCTGCAACAGCTGGAGGGCCGTAGTTTGAGGATCCCTGACATAGATAATATAAAATGACTAAAAATAATTGCGCAATAACAGCCCTCGGGTCACAATACAAAAGAATGGTTGCCTATACAACCATGTAGAGGCAACCATTCTTTTGTATTGTGACCCGAGGGCTGTTCTTGCCCGATTATTTTTAGTCATTTTATATTATCTATGTAATAAATACATTTTTCTTTCTTGTGAAAAAAAAAAAAAGAAGCCTGCACCTATAATAAACCAATTCCAGCCTCACAAAATGTGGAGTCATCTAAGAAATCAACTGAACACATCATTCTACAAGCACATCTCTCTCCAAAACAGGAAAGACCGACTACAGCTGACAAAAGGACCAACGCCTCTTGGAGCTAAAGTGATCAAACAAAAGCCAAAGTAACCAAGAAGTGACTAACATACTAAATGGATAAGTAATGATATATCTTGGATCTACAGGTGGCCACCATATTCAAGCCACGATTGATGGTCCTACCAGAGTCTCAAATCCAAGTTTATCTCAGAACCACACATGACCACTATACTGAAACCATGATTGATGATCCTACTGGAGCTACAGTCCCAATATCTCTCAGAACTATAAGTGACTACCATATTCAAGCCACAATTTATGGTCCTACTAGAGTCCTAAATCCATGTTTATCTCAGAACCACACATGACCACTATACTAAAACCATGATTGATGATCCTACTGGAGCTATAGTCCCAATATCTCTCAGAACTATAAGTGACTACCATATTCGAGCCACGATTAATGGTCCTACTAGAGTTCCAAATCCAAGTTTATCTCAGAACCACACACGACCACTATACTGAAACCATGATTAATGATCCTACTGGAGCTACAGTCCCAATATCTCTCAGAACTATAAGTGACTACCATATTCAAGCCACAATTTATGGTCCTACTAGAGTCCCAAATCCATGTTTATCTCAGAACCACACATGAACACTATACTGAAACCATGACTGATGATCCTACTTGAGCTACAGTCCCAATATCTCTCAGAACTATATGTGACTATCATATTCAAGCCACGATTGATGGTCCTACTAGAGTTCCAAATCCCAGTTCATCTCAGAACCACACACGACCACTATACTGAAACCATGATTAATGATCCTACTGGAGCTACAGTCCCAATATCTCTCAGAACTATAAGTGACTACCATATTCAAGCCACAATTTATGGTCCTACTAGAGTCCTAAATCCATGTTTATCTCAGAACCACACATGACCACTATACTAAAACCATGATTGATGATCCTACTGGAGCTACAGTCCCAATATCTCTCAGAACTATAAGTGACTACCATATTCAAGCCACAATTTATGGTCCTACTAGAGTCCTAAATCCATGTTTACCTCAGAACCACACATGACCAATATACTGAAAAGATGATTGATGATCAAACTGGGGCTACAGTCTCCAATATCTCTCAGAACTATATGTGACTACCATATTCAAGCCACAATTGATGGTCCTACTAGAGTCCCAAATCCATGTTTATCTCATAAGCACACATGACCACTATACTGAAGCCACGACTGATGGTTCTACTGAAACTACAAATCCCAATGTATCTCAGAACCTCAAATGGTCACCATTTTGAAGGCACAGCTACCCAAGGGTGTATTTACATGAGACAGCCAAGCAAACAGAAAAGTCAGGCACCTATAGCCCTTTAAATGTATTGTTTTTCTCATCAAAGTATGTCTGTGTTTCAACCAGCAGCCATACTTGTTCATTACATAAGCAGGCTCTGCTTCCTGTTGATCATCTTATGTAATAGATAAAACTGTCTGATTGAAAATAATGTACTACAGATTCTAATGATGTCAAACAACCACAATGCAGCCAGAGAAAAATTGATCTTTTCTTAGGCTATAAGTGACACAACAAAGCTTATATGATGATGCTGCTCTGGTAGAATGATATTGACATGTGCCCAATTGAGTCATGCCAGGTGTGATTTTTAATAATAGCTCTACTATAAAGAGCTCTCTGTCCTAAAGGCAATCTGACTACAGAGATCACCACCACCAGTCTAAAACATAACTCTCGCTCTAGTTTTCATAGAAATCTCATAAAGACATTATATAAATACATTTTCTCGAGGACAGTTTATCAAATACTATTACTGGAGATTAGATAGACTTCTATGCAACCACAAATGGCAGTGCCCCCGTACCCATCTTACTGGTCTGAGATGGGTAGATTTCTTGACCAGCACCTTAACGGTACCCCAAACCAACCTCAGATCCATGACTGACAGGTGTCTATGATAGTCCTATGACAGACTCCCATGCAGCCACAAAAGGCAGTGCCACCATCCTAATGGTCTGTGATGAGTAGAACCCTTGGCCAGCACCTTAACGATACCCCAAACCAAACTCAGATCCACAACTGGCAGGTGCCTACGATAGTCCTATGACAGACTCCTATGCAGCCAAAAAGGCAGTGCCCCCTACTCCATTTTAATGGTCTGAGATGGGTAGTACGCTTGATCAGCACCTTAACCATTCCCCAAACCAACTTCAGACCCATGACAGACAGGTGCCTACGGTAGTCCCACATTAGTCCCCATGCAGCCACAAAAGGCAGTGCCTACGATAGTCCTATGACAGACTCCTATGCAGCCAAAAAGGCAGTGCCCCCTCCTCCATTTTAATGGTCTGTGAGGAGTAGAACCCTTGGCCAGCACCTTAACGGGGCCCAAACCAACCTCAGATCCATGACTGACAGGTGCCTACGATATATACTCCTATGCAACCAAAAAAGTCAGTGCCCCATCCCCATCTCAATGGTCTGAAATGGATAGAAGTCTTGGCCATCACCAGAATGATACACCAAACTAACCTCAGATCCATGACTGACAGGTGCCCTTTGATAGTCTTACCTTAAATCCTGGCATGCCAGGAGGACCGGGTGGGCCAGGTGGGCAAACAGCTGGACACTGCATTGAAGAAAAAGGAACTGTCATTAATACTTATTCAGTTATGGATACTTGTTCATGTGTCCTTAAAATGGCCTAGGCTAATGGGGCCAGAACATCTGAAAACCTACCTGCAAATCTCCATTGCTGTCAGGAACAACTCCTGGAAGACCCTATAATAAAATATCAGAGAATGCTTGAGAGGAGAGAAAGCTGCAGGATCCTATCACTAATATTTCTGCTATCTTATAGCATGGTAATATATACATACTGGGTACAAGGTCTTATGTAGAAAGACAGAGAACAATAATCCAAATTAAGCAACTTTTTGGGTTGCTTTAGGCGCAACACCATGCTAAACAATCAGACATAATTAGAGCAGCTTACCGGAGGTCCTGGTGGTCCTGGTGGGCCAGGAAGGCCAGGTTGACCTGCAGGTCCCTGTATAATAACATTCAAATAGGAACTTAATAATGACTACTGACAAACAAAAGTTTCAAGACTCTTCTAAAGCGCATGTAACAATGCATTGATTTAAAGAGTAACTAAAAGAATGTGAGTTTGAAGCTGGTCAGTCGTCCAGATTAAAAATGTGTTTAGTAGGATAAAATGGAAGATTTTATAATAGCGTTGATACATTTAGGGGCCAAAGACCCTTCATCTGGGCTTGAAGATGGAAAAGCAAAGTATACAGCTAGATGGAAATACGAAGTATGGGGTCTTGACCAAAAGGATGCGCAGAGCTCGTCAATAGTTTTATGATACAATGCTGTTTTATTTATTACTTTATTTTTTGTTTACAAACTTTTTATTAGGTACAAAATATGATATCATATATCAAGAGAAATACAATGTATAGGTCTTATCATTTATTTAATACAGTGGAACCTGGATTACGAGCATAATCCGTTCCAGGAGAATGCTGGTAATCCAAAACCCTTGCATATCAAAGCGAGTTTCCCCATAGAAGTCAATGGAAACGAAAATAATTAGTTCCGCATTGACTTCAATCGTATGCAATACCGCATGTGGCCAGAGGTGGGGGACACCGGAAAGCCTCGGAAATGCTTGGGGACAGCTCGGCCAAATGCGGTACTGCACACCCCATTAACTTGAATTCTGCTTGTTTTGCGAGACAACACTCGCAAACCGAGTCAGAATTAAAAAAAAAAGTTGCTCGTCTTTCAAAATGCTCGTTAACCGCGTTACTCGTCGTAAACCAAGGTTCCACTGTACTTTAAAAGGAATATGTAGTCAATAGACTCCCTTTAAAGCCCAGATGAACCAGTCCGACATGTCCATTGTACAGCCAAAACCGCTGTGCTGCAATCAACAATGTTCACTCTACTGAAGCGGCGTTTTTGATTGGAGCAGTGTACAGGTTGGTGTATTGGACCCTCCAGTGTGCTGTCAGCATAGGGGAGTTTGATATACTTTTCATATTAAAAAAATATATACTGACTCGTACTGAAGTTTTTTGGCAGCCTGACGCCATCCGGCTAATTAAACATTAAGGTTCAATTGGGCTTTAAATGTTGATCTTCAGAAAAAAAATACGTAAAAAGTTCAAGAATTTAGGTGTAAATATTATTTTCAATGAGTTAGAACAACTTATAACCTCTGTCAGGTTTTTACTGTTGTATTTGTCCTTTTCCTCACTTCCCGCTCCAGTGGGTGGTCACAAGGGCAAGAAGTTGAGAAAAATCTCCCTAAAGGGGATACATACAGCAATAAAAACTGATTTTTTTTTGTAGGTTAGGAATGGTTTAGAGCAGCCATTCTCGACCAGGGTTCTTTGGAACCATAGGGTTCCTCCAGAGGTTTTTATGGTTTCCTTGAGCTGTGGTTGATTGACCTTCCCTCTGATGGTGCCTGGATAGGTCCAACTCTAGTGCCGCTTGCCAGCACCAGGACACCAGTAATCTTTTAAGCTGTCTGGAAGGGGGGCTTTCTATCCACCACTGTAAGGGGAACATGTTTCCCATGAGCTGCCGATGTAAGAGGCATTTTTTCCACTAACCTCCTAGACCTAAATATAAATTCAAGGGCTTCTTGGGTAAAAAGGTTGAAAAAAGCCTTTGTTGGGTTTTTAAGTCTGTCTTTGCCTTTGTTTGGAAGTACCCTCACTCCCTTTTCCTGTGGGGAGATACCAGCGTAGCACCCCTTCTAGTTAGGCTGCTAGGTAATTTTAGTTTTTGACTCCACTGGAGTGGTTAGTGATCCATGGAGTCTGATCAGGATTCCTGAGCTGAGAGTTTAATGATCAGCTGAATATTTATAATGCACTGGTCAATCCCTGGAAGGGGACAGCCAGAAGGTGGCTGGGGAGGTGATAAATGTGCACCAAACCTGGGCAGATTGTTTTTTCCTTGTCAGGGAGGGTTCCAGTCTTCTGGGGGCTATTTCCCCTGGGAGATTGCCAGAGAGACAATAGATTTTTGCTTGGGCCTCAGCAGTTGTTGGGCTGAAGGCCTGAAAAGTATTGCCAAAGAAATACTCTTGCTAAAGAGCAGTGTCTCTGAGCCCTGGACTGAAAGAGGGATCCTTATTACCTTCACAGAGGATTTGCCTGAGGATGCTGGGTGGCGGAGAGCTCCAGGGACACTGTGAGTAAAGACTTCACTGGGACTGATAGTTGGGCAAGTGCCAGAGGGGAACCAGATTCCAGAGGCTGCTTTATGGGTTGATGGACTGCTATTGCAGGACAGTCAACATCCTAGCCATACCCTGCTGCCTCCAGAAAAGCTGCACTTAGACAGAAGTTTGTTCTTCTATTGTGAGTGGAGTATCCCGTAACCCTAAACCCCTCTCCTGTTAAAGTTCTTAAGGAATAAACCATAAAAAGACATCCCCTAGACTGAGCCTTAATTGTTGGTGAGTAGGACTGTTCTTGGGCGACTGGCAGCCTCTGTACTACACCAGGACAAGAAATAACGGAAAATCTCCACAATGAGGGCACATGCATTAAAATAGGGAAGCCTCCACTGGGAATATTTAGTTATTAATATATTTGAGAGTCAGGGTCCAGTTTGCTGCAGTAAATTTGCATTTATATTAAGCCATGAAATGATATTGTTAAGCCCTGGTTAAGCATACCCTTACAGAGTAGCAAACAAAAAATAACATACCGCTGGTCCCTGGGGTCCCTTACCGCCTGGTAAGCCACTCGGTCCAGCCAGACCCTGGAAGGAGGACACAGATCAGACACAATCTGTAGTCGCATAAAAGATGTTGCTGATAAATAAAATGTGACCTGGTTCAACATTACCAAGATCTGATACAGAATAACATCTATAACTGGCTGTTAAATTAAACCTGACAAATTCAGATGGAGGAAGATATAGACAGGATATAGAGGATGGGTGGTATGAGGGAGGGGGAAGATACTAGAGGATGGGTGGTATGAGGGAGGGGGAAGATACAACAGGATATAGAGGATGGGTGGTATGAGGGAGGGGGAAGATACAACAGGATATAGAGGATAAGTGGTATGAGGGAGGGGGAAGATACAACAAGATATAGAAGATGGGTGGTATGAGGGAGGGGGATGATACAACAGGATATAGGGAATGGGTGGTATGAGGGAGGGGAAAGATACAACAGGATATAGAAGATGGGTGGTATGAGGGAAGGGGAAGATACAACAGGATATAGAAGATGGGAGGTATGAGGGAGGAGGAAGATACAGGCAGGATATAGAAGATGGGTGGCATGAGGGAAGGGAAGATACAACATGATATAGAGGATGGGTGGTATGAGGGAGGGGGAAGATACAACAGGATATAGAGGATGGGTGGTATGAGGGAGGGGGAAGATATAACAGTATATAAAAGATGGGTGGTATGAGGGAGGGGGAAGATACAACATGATATAGAGGGTGGGTGGTATGAGGAAAGGGGAAGATACAACAGGATATAGAGGATGGTGGTATGAGGGAGGGGGAAGATACAACATGATATAGAGCACAGGTGTCAAACACAAGGCCCGCGGGCCGAATCCGGCCCTCCAGGCCATTTCATGTGGCCCTCACACCTCTCCTCCAGCTGCAGGAGAGCTCCAGCCCTCCTCTGGTCCTTCTTCAGACCCTGTTATTTCTGCTTTCAAGCAATGCATCTAGCTTTTTCCCAGCAGCAGCATAAGGTAAGGGGGTGCACTGTAATGTAAGGGATGGTGGGGGACTCAACTTCTGATGGTGGGGTGGCTCTTGGGGAGGGGATGTGCTGGACATCTAATCTTACAGATACAACTGGCCCTTTTGAGGGCAATCATAATGCTGATGCGGCCCACGATGAAATTGAGTTTGACACCCCTGATATAGAGGATGGGTGATATAAGGGAGGGGGAAGATACAACATTATATAGAGGATGGGTGGTATGAGAGAGGGGGAAGATACAACAAGATATAGAGGATGGGTGGTATGAGGGAGGGGGAAGATACAACAGGATGTAGAGGATGGGTGGTATGAGGGAGGGGGAAGATACAACAGTATATAGAAGATGGTTGGTATGAGGGAGGGGAAGATACAACAGTATATAGAAGATGGGTGGTATGAGGGAGGGGTAAGATACAACAGGATGTAGAGGATGGGTGTTATGAGGGAGGGGGAAAATACAACTGGATATAGAAGTTGGGTGGTATGAGGGAGGGGACGATACAACAGGATATAGAAGATAGGTGGTATGAGGGAGGGGGAAGATACAACAGGATGTAGAGGATGGGAGGTATGAGGGAGGAGGAAGATAGAACATGATATAGAGGATGGGAGGTATGAGGGAGGAGGAAGATACAGGCATGATATAGAAGATGGGTGCTATAAGAGAGGGGGAAGATACAACAGGATATAGAGGATGGGTGATATGAGGGAGGAGGAAGATACAACAGGATATAGAGGATGGGTAGTATAAGGGAGGGGGAAGATACAACAGGATATAGAGAATGGGTGGTATAAGGGAGGGGGAAGATACAACAGGATATAGAGGATGGGTGGTATGAGGGAGGAGGAAGACACAATAGGATATAGGGGATGGGTGGTATGAGGGAAAGGGAAGATACCACAGGGTATAGAAGATGGGTGCTATGAGGGAGGGGGAAGATACAACAGGATATAGGGGATGGGTGGTATGAGGGAAGGGGAAGATACAACAGGATATAGGGGATGGGTGGTATGAGGGAGGGGGAAGATACAACAGGATATAGAAAATGGGTAGTATGAGGGAGGGGGAAGATACAACAGGATATAGAAGATGGGTGGTATGAGGGAGGGGGAAGATACAACAGGATATAGGGGATGGGTGGTATGAGGGAGAGGGAAGATAAAACAGGATATAGGGGATGGGTGGTATGAGGGAGGGGGAAGATACAACAGGGTATAGAGGATGGGTGGTATGAGGGAGGGGGAAGATACAACAGGATATAGAGGATGGGTGGTATGAGGGAGGGGAAGATACAACAGGATATAGGGGATGGGTGGTATGAGGGAGGGGGAAGATACAACAGGATATAGAGGATGGGTGGTATGAGGGAGGGAGAAGATACAACAGGATATAGAAGATGGGTGGTATGAGGGAGGAGGAAGATACAACAGGATATAGAGGATGGGTGGTATGAGGGAGGGAGAAGATACAACAGGATATAGAAGATGGGTGGTATGAGGGAGGGGAAGATACAACAGGATATAGAAGATGGGTGGTATGAGGGAAGGGGAAGATACAACAGGATATAGAAGATGGGTGGTATGAGGGAGGGGAAGATACAACAGGATATAGAAGATGGGTGGTATGAGGGAAGGGGAAGATACAACAGGATATAGGGGATGGGTGGTATGAGGGAGGGGGATGATACAACAGGATATAGGGGATGGGTGGTATGAGGGAGGGGGAAGATACAACAGGATATAGAAGATGGGTGGTATGAGGGAGGGGAAGATACAACAGGATATAGGGGATGGGTGGTATGAGGGAGGGGGAAGATACAACAGGATATAGAAAATGGGTAGTATGAGGGAGGGGGAAGATACAACAGGATATAGAAGATGGGTGGTATGAGGGAGGGGGAAGATACAACAGGATATAGGGGATGGGTGGTATGAGGGAGAGGGAAGATAAAACAGGATATAGGGGATGGGTGGTATGAGGGAGGGGGAAGATACAACAGGGTATAGAGGATGGGTGGTATGAGGGAGGGGGAAGATACAACAGGATATAGAGGATGGGTGGTATGAGGGAGGGGAAGATACAACAGGATATAGGGGATGGGTGGTATGAGGGAGGGGGAAGATACAACAGGATATAGAGGATGGGTGGTATGAGGGAGGGAGAAGATACAACAGGATATAGAAGATGGGTGGTATGAGGGAGGAGGAAGATACAACAGGATATAGAGGATGGGTGGTATGAGGGAGGGAGAAGATACAACAGGATATAGAAGATGGGTGGTATGAGGGAGGGGAAGATACAACAGGATATAGAAGATGGGTGGTATGAGGGAAGGGGAAGATACAACAGGATATAGAAGATGGGTGGTATGAGGGAGGGGAAGATACAACAGGATATAGAAGATGGGTGGTATGAGGGAAGGGGAAGATACAACAGGATATAGGGGATGGGTGGTATGAGGGAGGGGGATGATACAACAGGATATAGGGGATGGGTGGTATGAGGGAGGGGGAAGATACAACAGGATATAGAAGATGGGTGGTATGAGGGAAGGGGAAGATACAACAGGATATAGGGGATGGGTGGTATGAGGGAGGGGGATGATACAACAGGATATAGGGGATGGGTGGTATGAGGGAGGGGGAAGATACAACAGGATATAGAAGATGGGTGGTATGAGGGAGGGGAAGATACAACAGGATATAGAGGATGGGTGGTATGAGGGAGGGGAAGATACAACAGGATATAGAAGATGGGTGGTATGAGGGAGGGGAAGATACAGGCAGGATACAGAAGAGGGTGGCAGGTTATAACAGGAAGGAGGGAGTACAGACAGATCAAACAGGAAGATTGATATCAGGGAACACTTTTGGCTAGTGAGGAAAGAAAATTGAATGGAGGTCAGGCCAAGTTGTTGCAATAAAAGTTAGGAAATTATTTGGGTACACTTAAAAAGGGGTGTCTCAGTAGACAAAGCCAGGTAGATTGAAATGAACCAAATGCAACTTCAGGTGGATCATGGACTAATGCAGGGAGGCTTTGAGTCAGATTAGAAACATTTAGTACTGTTCAAAGAAAGTTTAGCAGTCACTTACAGGAGGTCCTGGGGGTCCTCTTCCCTATAAAGAAAGGAGTAAAACATTTAAAGAAACATTTATTGAACAATTTGAAAGCCACATGACTATAATAATTATGTGTGAGTTTTGGATCTGTACTCACTGAAGGTCCATCAGGCCCAGGTGGTCCAATATCTCCCTGTAACAAAACATATAACATTATTTTTGAATCTATACTATACAATGTTATATTAATGCCCCAATATAGTAATGTAGAAGAACATTTATGTGCTCTATCCTCTATTCCAACTCTCAGCAGATTCCTGTTATGCCGTGTACACACAATTGATTTTCTCGACGGTGAAAACACCGCCGAGAAATTTGACATGAAAAACGAGGACCGGTTTGGTCTCCTACACACGGCCGGTTTTCATGACATTTTTTCTTTTGGTCGAGAAAAAACGACTGTGTGTAGGCTCCCTGGCAGTGTTTCCCTATGGGAAAACTGCCGCGAAAAAAAATGCCATGAATCACGACGAGAAAAATTAGAGCATGTTCTAATTTTTCTTGTCGTGATTCTTGCCGTTTTTCTCGTCTGGAAAAATGCTGGAAAGCCCACACACGGGCGTTTTTCTCGTCAAAGAGAAAAAAATTCATTTTTCCCGACGAGAAAAATTGTCGTGTGTACGCGGCATAAGTGTCACAAACCTGCCATGTTTCCGAAGGTGAAAAAGTCACATGCAAATACGATTGGTGGCAAACATCAGCAAAATTAGATACAGAGAAACATCAGGTAAGGCTACAAATTCCCATCTAACAGAAAGTCCTGGTTACCTATTTAGTTTTACACTTCTCAAACAACCTGTAAACCCGTCACCATTACACTCATCACTGACTGTATGCCAGAACATCTATGGCTGATCTCATTTTAGACATGGTAGGAACAACGCACCCTTTCTCCTGGAGGTCCATCAGGTCCAGATTTCCCATCAGGTCCAGTCAGGCCCTAGAAAAAAACATCAATATTAATAGTCATACTACAAATAAATTCAGATTAGCTCTTAAACACATTAGCCATTTTTAATCACCAAAACTGCCTTTTGTCTCCTGAAATCAAAATCTGTTTTAGCTGAATTAAAGGAAAAACTCTACCAAAAATAATAGAGGACATCACCAATTAATTTTAGGGAGGGTTCCCTGAGACCATAAAACTATTTCAAGGATTCCTCCATGGTAAGTATTCACTTATACTTACCATGGAGGATTCCTTGAAATAGTTTTATGGTCTCAGGGAACCCTCCCTAAAATTGTTAGTGTGATATATTAGAATGATCAGCAGGTTGTAGGGAATGTAAAAAAAATATAAAGAAAGGAAATTACTTCATAATCATGAAATGAATCAAATAATAATAATTATGTCCAGAAAATAAACATATAAAACATAGGCAGTGAAAACTGTACTAATCTCTCGAGCCTCATACACACGATCGGACTTCCAACCAACTTTTCCGTGGATTTCTGTCTGAAGGGCGTTGGCCGTAAACTTGGTACGCATACACAAGGCAGGACTTTGCACAGCAAACATTTGTCCGATGAAAACCAAAAAAGTTTGTCCGATGGAGCGTACATACGGTCGGATTTTCCGCAAAAACAGGTCCGTTGGAGGTTTGTTGTCAAAAAGTCTGATCGTGTGTATGGGCCTTTACATTGATGGGCAGTGTAGACGTGACCCTTTACATTGTTGGGAAGTATAAACATGACCTCCTACATTGATGGACATTATAGAAATGACCCCTTATATTGATGGGCAGTGTAGAAGTGAGCCCTTACACTGGTGGGAAGCATAGACATGACCCCTTACATTGGTGGGAAGTATAGACATGACCCCTTACATTGATAGGCAGTATAAACATGACCCCTTACATTGGTGGGAAGCATAGACATGACCCCTTACATTGGTGGGAAGTATAGACATGACCCCTTACATTGGTGGGAAGTATAGACATGACCCCTTACATTGGTGGGAAGTATAGACATGACCCCTTACATTGGTAGGCAGTATAAACATGACCCCTTACATTGGTGGGAAGTATAGACATGACCCCTTACATTGGTGGGAAGTATAGACATGACCCCTTACATTGGTGGGAAGTATAGACATGACCCCTTACATTGTTGGGAAGTATTGACATGACCCCTTACATTGATGGACAGTATAAACATGACCCCTTACATTGGTGGGAAGTATAGACATGACCCCTTACATTGGTGGGAAGTATAGACATGACCCCTTACATTGATGGACAGTATAAACATGATCCCTTACATTGGTGGGAAGTATAGACATGACCCCTTACATTGGTGGGAAGTATAGACATGACCCCTTACATTGATGGACAGTATAAACATGATCCCTTACATTGGTGGGAAGTATAGACATGACCCCTTAAATTGAGGGGCAGTATAGACATGACCCCTTATATTGATGGGCAGTATAAGCATGACCCCTTATATTGGTGGGCGTTATAGAAATGACCCCTTACATTGGTGGGCAATATAGGCAGGAGATCAATCTTCAGATCCAGAATACTTTATTAATCCTAAAGAGAAATTACTATCTGCTTTTGCTCTTTTCTCAAGGAACCCCTAGCATATGCTGGAGAAACCCCAGGGTTCCATGGAACCCTGGCTGTAAAAAGGTTGACATAGGGCTAAATATATGACAGCTTGGGAATAAAGGTACACGCAATAACCCAAAATACAAATATTACCCCCTATACAAATATACCTACATGGGATGCTAGTATAAGAATTAGACATAATCAGCAGGTAGACTGTGTGCTCTGACTTAGTTTATATGTTGGGTGTTCTTATATTGTACTTTTAGTTTAATTTTAGGTTGGAGATTATTGGGACAGTCTTTGTCTACAATTATATTATCACTTGAAGCTCCAATTCTTGGATACAGAAGCACAAAGATCCTCCAGTCTCCTCCCCTTCCTGTCTAACAAACCCACCGGTCAGAATTTGGTGACTGACATCTCTGAGGAACGTTCTGACATATGGATAAACAAAACAAAAAAAAAGGCAACATCTTCAGTTTATGGTAAAAAAACATTATCAAAAAAGGACCCAGAAACACTGGATGGTTGTTGGAAGATTCTTGTTTCCCTTCAGCTGTAGTGGTTATGTACCAAAGTGACACCTTATGTGCAGGGCCGGTGCTACCATTAGGCAAACTAGGCAGCTACCTAGGGTGCACTGCCACCTAAAGATGTAGCCACGGCATATCCTAACAAGACAGTGGCATGTAGAAAAACCGATACCCTGCAGCTGCTGAATGCCAGCTCCTCCTCCTCTCCCTCCCGCAGGCATTCAGTGGCTGCAAGGGGAAAATGGAGGGGTTCAGTCTCTCTATATGGTGGTCCTCCTATCCAGGTCCTGTTGCCCCATTGTGATCTCCGGCTGTCCTTTCTCCTGGCCCCGCTTTGATCTCTCCCAGCCTCACTATAAACTCTCCCAGTCCCACTATGATCTCTCCCAGCCTTGCTATTTCCTCTCTCCCGGGCCCCCTCTTCCCCCCCCCGCAGCTCTTCCGGTTTCCCTCCTCTCCTGCCAGCTGCTGCGGGGGATATTTCAGGATAGAGAGTGGGCAAGGGGCTGGTAAATGTGTAATTTACCAGACCCTTACTTGTCTGACCGATCACTGAGTCTGTTTTATTTTTTCCATTCATAACTGAGGTATAGTAAACTTTGTTTACTAAGCCTCAGTTTATGAATGAACAGGAAGCCTCTGTACAGAGGTATTCCTGTTCATTTATTCTGTGCTGCTGAGGCTGCAGAGATTGAGATTGAGTGCTGTGTCCTCAATCTCCTTTCTTTGTCTCCTAGCAGCTCTCCTCCAACTTATGTCTTTTTCCCCATATTGGCACTATATCCACTAGAGTGTTTGCATTTTGCAGAGTAGAGTAGGGACTGGCCAGAGAGGAATTGCTTTGATGCAGTTGGCCAGCTTATACATGTAAAGCAATATGTGTGAACTAAAAACTCCTGTTTTTTCCTTGCAAAGTTTGCTAGAAAGGGGTATATGGCAGTGTGCAAAGGGTTCACCCAGAATTTCTAGTGTTAAAATGTGGTCACACACCCCTTTAGCACCCGATGGATTATATACATGTACAAGTTATTGGGATTTGAGCACAGGTATATCTTATTTCAGAGGCCACATAGGACCCATATAACACGATCGGACTAGGTACCTCCAACATATCACACTGCACGTGCATGGGTGCTCAACCTATGGTGCTCAACCGATTGGCCCTCCAGCTGTGATGGAAGTCTCATAAGTCATTGCAAGGCTGACAGTTACAAGCATGACTCCCAAAGGCAGAGGCATAGTGAGACTTGTAGTTCTGCAACAGCTGGAAGGCTACAGGTTGAGCAACCATACATTACAGGTACATACATAGTCAATTTTGTACTTACGTCAATTCCTGGAAGGCCAGGCACGCCAGCTTTCCCAGCTTCTCCTGGTTTTCCTGGGGCTCCTTTTGGGCCCTATAAGAGTAGAGTCCAATACAAATAAGTCCTTTAATCACTTATACACTAATAAATGTGTACATATAAATTAAAGCTGAACTTCAGGCAGATATAACAGACACACATTTATGCAGCTCCATATTCATCAATACACCAATAAATGTATTCCTTTAAATGCAAGAGGTGTAAGTACCTGAATATGACCTGATATGAGCTCTTGCAGTTCCTGTACAGAGGGAGAAGCAGTAAAAGGAGCCAGACGGTTAAGCTGCAATACTCATGTGCTAAAGGTACACGCTGATAGGAGGAAAGGGCGGAATGTCAGAAAAAATAAGCTCATCAGTCTGCTCCTTTTGATTTCATCGTCTAGTTACCAGGTGTGGGAAGGGCAAGACCTTTAGGTGTTACTTAACTGCATCAGATAAAAATCAGGTCTCTTGCCCAGCCAGACAAGGCTGTGCTGTGTGGCAGAGATGTGCAAATCTCAGAACTGGATGGACAAAATAAAAATCCTTTTGCAGATAAAACAGCTTCTTATTTATGTATTTAGCAGTTTGCCTGAAATTCAGCTTTAACTGGAATAAAGTTCTGCTTCTGAGATTTAATTTTTGTACTTACTGCAGGTCCAGGTAAACCAGCGGGTCCGAGTTCACCCTGAAAGAGAGAAAATGGACAATACAAGTTTAATTTTCCATTACGGGGTTGTTTGGAAATGTAGAGCTCAGGCAATAAAAGGAACAACTCATTGCTTTACACAAGAAAACCCCAATACAAATGACAACAAAGTTATTTGAGGGAAGAGAATTATCTTTTCTGTTTACTAATGCGTGATCTGCCTGCATTTGGTGGAGTTCTGCCCTTAAATTCATTATGATAAATTCATCCTGATGTTGTAGCGTGATCGAGGTACAAAGCAATAGGATCTGCCATAGGTGTGCACAGCCTATTGCACTCCAAAGCTCAAACATATATATATATGGCCCTGGCACATTGACCTCCCTGCTGGTACAGTGAAAGAGGAGTGCGTAAGAGATCTTTCCCATCTCCCTGCTGCTACACAGAGCGATAATGCTAATGCACACTAGGTGATTAAGGTGTGCCCAGGCACATCCGGCACACCCTGTGAACACGCCTATGGGATCTGCACAGCTTTGCAAAAAGGGGTTATCTAAAAGGCAACCTGGACAGGAGCCTAAGGTTTGATAGATTCCTGAGATTGAAGTCTTGGTGGACACAAGTATAAAGGATAATCTCAGTGGTGGCCAATGATGCATTTAACCTCTCCCTTCCACCTGGAGACTCCATCCCCATAAGTAAGCTCCAGTGGGCGGAATGAAACACGTTGGGGGCATGGCCTGGTGGGGGTACCAGGTTGAGACTGCCATTCACTATCACACAGCAGGCTTTGTGTGGCTCCCGGGACACCTATCACTCTCCACCTGTAAAGGATAATCACTGTAGTAGTGACGCAAGAAAGATGGTCAGGAAGTTAGAGTGCCAACCAGTGCCGGGACAAGATCATCCAATGCCCAGGGCAAGGATGCCAAATTGCGCCCACCCCCCTTCATTATGTACATGAGGAGAAGGGGGAGAGAGAGCACAGCCCGCACCTCCTCCCGGAACTTTCAACAGCCACAGCTTGCTGGAAGGACATTCGCTTGATTCTCCTATCAATATAGACAGTGTTGATGCAGGAATCCCTCCTGCCGGGCCATTGTCTTCTTGCAGGGGGCAGGGGAAGACAGTGACTATCACTAGCAGCTATAGCAGCCAGGGGAAGACAGTGACTATCACTAGCAGCTATAGCAGCCAGGGGAAGACAGTGACTATCACTAGCAGCTATAGCAGCCAAGGGAAGACAGTGACTATCACTAGCAGCTATAGCAGCCAGGGGAAGACAGTGACTATCACTAGCAGCTATAGCAGCCAGGGGAAGACAGTGACTATCACTAGCAGCTATAGCAGCCAGAGGAAGACAGTGACTATCACTAGCAGCTATAGCAGCCAGGGGAAGACAGTGACTATCACTAGCAGCTATAGCAGCCAGGGGAAGACAGTGACTATCACTAGCAGCTATAGCAGCCAGGGGAAGACAGTGACTATCACTAGCAGCTATAGCAGCCAAGGGAAGACAGTGACTATCACTAGCAGCTATAGCAGCCAGAGGAAGACAGTAACTATCACTAGCAGCTATAGCAGCCAGGGGAAGACAGTGACTATCACTAGCAGCTATAGCAGCCAGGGGAAGACAGTGACTATCACTAGCAGCTATAGCAGCCAGGGGAAGACAGTGACTATCACTAGCAGCTATAGCAGCCAGGGGAAGACAGTGACTATCGCTAGCAGCTATAGCAGCCAGGGGAAGACAGTGACTATCACTAGCAGCTATAGCAGCCAGGGGAAGACAGTGACTATCACTAGCAGCTATAGCAGCCAGGGGAAGACAGTGACTATCACTAGCAGCTATAGCAGCCAGGGGAAGACAGTGACTATCACTAGCAGCTATAGCAGCCAGGGGAAGACAGTGACTATCACTAGCAGCTATAGCAGCCAGGGGAAGACAGTGACTATCACTAGCAGCTATAGCAGCCAGGGGAAGACAGTGACTATCACTAGCAGCTATAGCAGCCAGGGGAAGACAGTGACTATCACTAGCAGCTATAGCAGCCAGGGGAAGACAGTGACTATCACTAGCAGCTATAGCATACAGGGGAAGACAGTGACTATCACTAGCAGCTATAGCAGCCAAGGGAAGACAGTGACTATCACTAGCAGCTATAGCAGCCAGAGGAAGACAGTGACTATCACTAGCAGCTATAGCAGCCAGGGGAAGACAGTGACTATCACTAGCAGCTATAGCAGCCAGGGGAAGACAGTGACTATCGCTAGCAGCTATAGCAGCCAGGGGAAGACAGTGACTATCGCTAGCAGCTATAGCAGCCAAGGGAAGACAGTGACTATCACTAGCAGCTATAGCAGCCAGGGGAAGACAGTGACTATCACTAGCAGCTATAGCAGCCAGGGGAAGACAGTGACTATCACTAGCAGCTATAGCAGCCAGATGAAGACAGTGACTATCACTAGCAGCTATAGCAGCCAGGGGAAGACAGTGACTATCACTAGCAGCTATAGCAGCCAGGGGAAGACAGTGACTATCACTAGCAGCTATAGCAGCCAGATGAAGACAGTGACTATCACTAGCAGCTATAGCAGCCAGGGGAAGACAGTGACTATCACTAGCAGCTATAGCAGCCAGGGGAAGACAGTGACTATCACTAGCAGCTATAGCAGCCAGGGGAAGACAGTGACTATCGCTAGCAGCTATAGCAGCCAGGGGAAGACAGTGACTATCGCTAGCAGCTATAGCAGCCAAGGGAAGACAGTGACTATCACTAGCAGCTATAGCAGCCAAGGGAAGACAGTGACTATCACTAGCAGCTATAGCAGCCAGGGGAAGACAGTGACTATCGTTAGCAGCTATAGCAGCCAAGGGAAGACAGTGACTATCACTAGCAGCTATAGCAGCCAAGGGAAGACAGTGACTATCACTAGCAGCTATAGCAGCCAGGGGAAGACAGTGACTATCACTAGCAGCTATAGCAGCCAGGGGAAGACAGTGACTATCACTAGCAGCTATAGCAGCCAGGGAAAGACAGTGACTATCACTAGCAGCTATAGCAGCCAGGGGAAGACAGTGACTATCACTAGCAGCTATAGCAGCCAGGGGAAGACAGTGACTATCACTAGCAGCTATAGCAGCCAGGGGAAGACAGTGACTATCACTAGCAGCTATAGCAGCCAGATGAAGACAGTGACTATCGCTAGCAGCTATAGCAACCACTTGCGATAATCGCAAGCAAATCCGGCAGGTTGGTTGTACCCAAGTCGATTGATCGTTCAACTTGGTACATTTAACCTGCCCATTAATGGTTCCAATCTCGGCCGGTTCAGCAGGATTTAAACTATCCATGGCCAGCCTTAGTGCCTTCACTTAGTCGCCTTCAAGGGAGGATGTACTTGGCTATGCTGCTACAGAAATGGTAATTATTGTTATTATTATACAGGATTTATATAGCGCCAACAGTTTGCAATACAGGAGGAATCAGAGGGCCCTGCTCCTTAGAGCTTACAATCTAAGAGGGAGGGTCAAGTGATACAAAAGGTAATAGCTGTGGGAGATGATATGATGGGGAAAATAAAAGTACAGTTGTTAGGTGGGGGCAGGATAGGCTTCTCAGAAAAAAAAAAGTTTGCAGGGAATGCCTAAAAGTGGATAGAGCAGGAGATAGCTGGATAGATTTGGGAAAGGAATTTCAAAGCATGGGAGAGGCTGGGGAGAAGTCCTGGAGATGAACATGGGAGGAGGAGACAAAGGTGCTAGAGAGCAGGAGGTCTTAAGAGGAAGGAAGAGAACAATTTGGTTGGTATTTTGAGACCAGGTTAGTGATGTAGCTGGGGGCAGAGCTGTGGATGGCTTTGTTAGATAGTATTAGTATTTTGCATTTAATTTGTTGGGCTTTTCTG
Source organism: Rana muscosa (assembly GCA_029206835.1). NCBI lineage: Eukaryota > Metazoa > Chordata > Amphibia > Anura > Ranidae > Rana > Rana muscosa. The sequence goes on along the minus strand of CM055128.1, from coordinate 295,334,319 downwards.
TACCTATTACAGTCCTTTGCAATGTTAATCAAAGGGAAGGGGGGGGGGGGAGGGGTGCAAAGCTGTTACCTTTCCTGGGGCCCTATTCTTCTGCTATGAGCAATCATGTAAAAAAAAAAACTAGACTGAAATATGTGATATTGAAGGATTAGACCCTCTTTTTTGGTCTTTATTGCTATGATTTCCTTTTACTTCCTTTCCGGACAATAAGGTGTCATGGGGATAGGAAGGGGTGGGATATCGCTCCAATGGAGAAAAAGACAGCAACAAATACACTATATTACCAAAACTATTGGGACACCTGCCTTTACACACACACATGAACTTTATTGGCATCCCAGTCTTATGCCCCATACACACGATCGTTTTTCATGCCGTTAAAAATGCCATTAAAAAAAATGGCCATTAAAAATGATCGTGTGTAGGCTCCAGAGCATTTTTAACGACGTGAAAATCGGCCATTAAAAATTTCGAACATGCTCTCTTTTTTCACGTCGTTTTTCATGTCGTTTTTTTTAACGACGTGAAAAACGATAGTGTGTATGCTTTAACGACGTGAAAAAAAACGCGCATGCTCAGAATCAAGTATGAGACAGGAGCGCTCGTTCTGGTAAAACTAGCGTTCGTAATGGAGATAGCACATTCGTCACGCAGTCACGGACTGAAAAGCACGAGACTGAAAAGAGCGAATCGTCGCTCAACAAACTTTACTAACATGAAGGGTGGCGCCATTCGAACGGAACTTCCCCTTTATAGTGCCGTCGTACGTGTTGTACGTCACTGCGCTTTGCTTGATCGTTTTTTTAAATGATCGTGTGTACGCAAGACAGGCTTGAGAGAAAACATGAAAAAAAACGACGTGAAAAACGGCAAGAAAAAAAATGGCAAGAAAAACGATCGTGTGTATGGGGCATTAGTCTGTAGGGTTGAATATTGAGTTGGCCCACCCTTTGCAACTATAACAGCTTCAACTCTTTTGGGAAGGCTGTCCACAAGGTTTAGGAGTGTGTCTAGGGTAGGGTGACCAGACATCCCCGGTTTCAGGGGACAGTCCCCGGATTGAGGACACTGTCCCAGGACCAAGTCTGTCCCCGGTTTTGTCCCCAGATTGGATTTGAACAGGGGCTGGGGCAATTTCAAAGACAGTCAGTGCAGAATAAAAAAAAAATATCTGAATTACACCCCCCAGCTCCGCCGCTCCTACTAGCTTAGGGGGGGTGTATTTTTTTCATTATCTGTTCCCCTTTCTGATGATCATGTGCTGGTCGGAGCGGAGGGAATATTTCTTCAGATTCGGGTGCCCATTCAGCTCTGCTCACATGTTCTTCTGCCTTGGCTCAAGTCCTGGCCAGCCAGCCGCCTACTCATCTCCTTGCCTTCCCTGGCGGAGTGATCTTCCTCCGCTCCCCATCCAGTAGTAGCCGAGGCCCGGAGCATAAGACTTGACAGGCTGTGAGGCGGGCGGCGGCGGCGATGGGCAGAGAGTCACTGATTGCCGCCATTACTAGTAAAAAAATAAATATGTCCCCGGATTTCATTTTAAAAATCTGGTCACCTTAGTCTATGGGAATGATTGACCATTCTTCCTGAAGCACATTTGTGAGGTGATGTGGAACGAGAAGGCCTGGCTCACAGTCTCCACCCTAATTCATCCCAAAGGTGTTCTATCAGGTTGAGGTCAGGACTCTGTGCAGGCCAGTCAAGTTCCTCCAACCCAAACTCACTCATCGATGTCTTTATGGACCTTGCTTTATGCATTGGTCCAAATCATTTGGTGGAGGGGGGGGGGATTATGATGTGGGGTTGTTTTTCAGGGGTTGGGCTTGGCCCCTTAGTTCCAGTGAACTCTTAAGACATCAGCATACCAAGACATTTTGGACAATTTCATGCTCCCAAGTTTGTGGGAGGAGTTTGGGGATGGCCCCTTCCTGTTTCATCATGACTGCACACTAGTGCACAAAGCAAGGTCCATAAAGACATGGATGAGCGAGTTTGCGTTGGAGGAACTTGACTGGTCTGCACAGAGTCCTGGCCTCAACCCAATAGAACACCTTTGGGATTAATTAGAAGGGAGACTGTGAGCCAGGCCTTCTCATCCAACATCAGTGCCTGACCTCACAAATGTGCTTCTGGAAGAATGGTAAAACATTCCCATAGACACCCTCCTAAACCTTTTGGGCAGCCTTCCCAGAATCTGTTATAGCTGCAAAGGGTGGGCCAACTCAATATTGAACCCTACGGACTTAAGCCTCGTACACACAATCCAACTTTATGGCCATAATTGTCTGACGAACGTGTTGTGTCAGATAATCCGACCGTGTGTACGCTCCATCAGACAATTATTGGCTGAATTAACGACAACAAATTTTGTCTGTTCATGCTCACCAACTGTTGGGCAATAAATCTGTTATGTCGGTTTATCCGATCGTGTGTACACAAGTCCGTCCAACTGAAATCCAAAGTACAAACACACATGCTCAGAACCAATGCTAAACATTAGACAACAATAGCAAGAGTTGCCCAAAGGGTGGCGGTAAAGAGCTGAAAAAACACGTGGTTTGGTTAATGTTGGCTGAAAATGTTGTGTCTTCGGACCAAAATCCACGGAAAAGTTGGTTGAAAGTCAGATCGTGTGTATGAGGCTTAAGACTGGGATGCCATTAAAGTTCATGTGCGTGTAAAGGCAGGTGTCCCAATACTTTTGGTAATATAGTGTACATGTGCACATGGAAAGGTCGGAACTTCTGTAAGTTTTTTTCCTGCTGCCCTGGTGGCATGCCTCTCAACTGTCCCTCACGTGGAAGGATTGTCCCGTTTTTGGAATCAAATCCATCTGTCCCCTGTGTAAGATCTACATAAAAACAGAATGCAATGATTTGCAAACGCTCGTTAACCGCGTTGCTCGCAACCCGAGGTTCCACTGTACAAATGTATTGTGTTCTTGCACTCACATGTAAACAGCAGTAACTCGCATCGACAGAAACTAAGATGGCACGATGACGTCACTGGCCACAAGCTCCACCCAACGTGTTTCTACACAACTGTCACCGTCGGGGAAAGAAGAATTTTTCGTATTCACTTATTTGTGGACTGTTTGGTCTTTATTATTTTTAAAGAGATAGCGCACCTTTTTTGGGAGTAGTATTACTTATTTTTGTATTCAGATATTGTTTGTGTGCAGCTGTCATTTCTGTTATTATTATTATTATTTTTTTTTTAAGGCACTAGGCACAGGATTTTCTTGTTTTTAAATAAACAAATGTACCATTTTAAGAAAAAAATAAAGTCATTTTGAAATTGATGGCAGCAACACATCTCAAAAAAGTGGGGATCGAGTGGGGATCGAGCAACAAAAATCTGGCAAAGTAAGTGGCACTAACAAGGAAGAGCTGGATGAACATTTTGTGACTAATTAGGTCAAATGGCAACAGGTCAGTAACATGATTAGGTATAAAGAGGTCATCTTAGAGAGTCAGAAGTAAAGATAGGCAGAAGTTCACCAATCTGTGAAAAACTGTGTCTAAAATTCATTGAACAATTTCAGAATAATGGTCCTCAATAGGGATGAGCTCCAGTGTGTTCGCACACTCCATGTGCAGAGCCCGCCAGAAAGTCGGCACGGCGCTGTGCTAATCACAGGCAGGGAGACATGACCCGATCTCTGCAGCTGCGCACCGGGACATGCCTTCCTGCCTGCGATTAGCGCAGCGCCGTGCCGACTTCCTGGCGGGCTCTGCACATGTAGTGTGCGAACACGCCGGAGCTCATCCCTAGTCCTCAACATAAAATTGCAAAGACTTTAAATATATCATCATCTACAGTACATATCATCAAAAGATTCAGAGAATCTGGAGAAATCTCTGTGTGCAAAGGACACGTCCGAAATACAATATTGGATGCCTGTGAGCTTCGGGCCCTCAGGCGGCATTGCATTAAAAACAGACATGATTCTGTGATGGACACCCCTGCATGGGCTCAGGAATACTTCCAAAAATCACTGTTGCTGTGCCATCCAAAAACACAAGGTAAAGCTCTATCATGAAAGAAAGCCATATCTGAACATGATCCAGAAACAACGCCATCTTCTCTGGGCCAAAGCTCATTTAAAATGGTCTGTTGCAAAGTGGAAAACAGTTCTGAGTAAATATGATCATAGACAAATAAATACAAGTTAAACATAAGAACAAGGATTTCAAATAGAGAGGTTTTTGCACTTTGCACCATCATTGTATGCTTATATATGTCATAATAATAATGGCAGGCTTATTTTTTATATGATTTGGGCCTAAAATGGGTTGTAATCCTTTTATGTTAAATATTCATAGGTAGACTTGGGCTTTATTCCTCCTATGGCCTCTAACTCGCTAATGTCCTTGCGGGCGATCTGATTTGGTGAATGAATTTTCCTTGTTTTACCTGTTGAAATACCCAGTGATTGTGGACATCCATGGTAAGATAGGAGACCCCCCCCCCCCTAGATGACCTATGAACATGTTTTCTGTTATTGTTGTATATTAAAGAATACTGTTGTGAAGACATTGTTATATTCAAAATGTTGGTTCAGTTACAAATTGTATGCTTTATCCCTAGTGGTATTATTTGCAGTATTTCCAAGTTTCCTGATGAAGCCAAGGTTTTTGGCGAAACATGTACAGCTAAAGTTACTGCCAACATATTCAAGCCACATGGACCAACTTTGATGGTTTTATCATAAACAATGTGAAATGATTGTCCTAACATTTATACTATAATAAAATTTATGGATATTTTATCATAAGTAATTTCAGAGAATATTCTTTAGTCAGTGCAACTGCAAATTCGCCACCATCCGTCACCCAAAATGTGAAATCTTTTGAAGCACGGATGGATGAAGACCGTCCAGATAATGTTTTCAGTAACAAGCAAGAGGCCAATGCTTGGCAAGAGATCCTCATCGTGACTTGTAGGGGAGGGTCTTTTACCAGAAATGATCAGTACAGCGGTGATCACACCAAGCTTCTCCGCCAGTACAATGTATTGTACAATGTATTATACCGACGGAGAAGCTTTTTCTATTTTATCATATATACATCTTTTCTGTAGTACGTTCAGCACCTTAAAAATCCACTTCTATTTCCTTTTTACCGATTTTTTATTCCTATGGGATGTGGTGCTTTTGATCCTCTGACACTTGGCAAATTCTATATTTTATATACACACCTAATATGTTTTTTCTTATGTATTCAGTGAATACAAAATGTAAACAAAGTCGTTAATGAAATTGTGAACCCTTATATTCAGTAGCTAGTTTAACCTTCCTGCATGGGTAATAACATCAACCAAACCCTTTCAGATCATGCATGTTTAGAAGGTCTTGTTCGAGCATCTACTTAAAGGCCACACCACAGCATTTCAATGGGTTTGTGGTCAGGACTCGCTGTATGTAAAATACAGAACTTTCTTCTGTATAAGCCACTTTGTTGTTGGATTTTTTCGATGTTTTAGACCATCGGTATGTTGCATGACCCGACTTTGTGTTTTAGACAGACGCTCTTATATTAAACTGTGGAATTTCCTGATACAGTCTGGAATTTCCTGGTCTCTCAATCACTATAAGACATTCAAACCCTGAGGCAGCAGTAGACACCAACAGATTCCACCCTTCATGGCTCAACATTGGTATAAGGTTTTGGCATTGTTTTGTTTTCTCCAACACATACTTAAAAAATGTATCTGTTGGTCTTATATGTCTATAAAACATTGTTCTAGTAATGCTGTGAAACATCCAGGTGGATTTAAAGTGAACCTGTGCTTTGTTGCCCACTCTCCCAACTTTTCTTGACTCTCTCCCTGCTCCATTCAGTCACTGAGAGCAAGGAAAAACAGCCTTGTCTAAGCTTCAAGTAAGTACCTTCTGCTGTTCTGCCGTAGCTTTCACAGTGCTAAGGACCCCCCTGTGTCAGTGCTAAACCAATCACCAAGCACCAGCTTACAGGGTATGAACCACATGCCGTTCCACTCAACTGTACTGGGTAATTACTATAATTGGTGAAATAGTGGGGGACCAGAAGTAAAGTATGTACTGCTGGGGAGGATGCCCTGGCCCACACAAAGAACCAGGTTGACTTGAGACACGCAGCAAGATTTTTTTGGGAGAGCAGATAGTAGATGGTACCAAGCGCAATAGATCCCTGCAGGTCCGTATTTGTCACCCTCGTGATCGCCACCATCTGTTTGAGCATCATACAAAATACCGATCTCTGTGAAATATCCACAGACTGACCACATTCTCAATTTCTGCCATTTGAAAACTACCTGTATGAATGTGGACTGGTGGAAGCCTTATGCCGCGTACACACGACCGTTTTTCATGACGAGAAAAATGCCATTTTTAAAAATGGTTGTGAAAAACGGTCGTGTGTATGCTCCAGAGCATTTTTCTCGACGAGAAAAATGGGCAAAAAAAAAATTACAACCTGCTCTATTTTTTCTCGTTGTTTTTTTTAACGTTGTGAAAAACGGTTGTGTGTATGCTTTTACGAGGGGAAAAAAACGCGCATGCTCAGAATCAAGTATGAGACGGGAGCGCTCGTTCTGGTAAAACTAGCGTTCGTAATGGAGATAGCACATTTGTTACGCTGTAATGGACTGAAAAGCACGAAGACTGAAAATCGCGAATCGTCTTTCTCACCAAACTTTATTAACACGAGGATCAGCAAAAGCGTCCCAAAGGGTGGCGCCATTCGAATGGAACTTTCCCTTTATAGTGCCGTCGTACGCGTTGCTCGAGCGTTTTTTTTCAACGTGTGTATGCAAGGCAGGCTTGAGAGGAAACACGAAAAATCACGTCGAGAAAAATTTAGTTTTTTTCCATGACATGAATAACGGTCGTGTGTACGCGGCATAAGTATTCAGATGTCTATAGAAATCCTTGCATAACCTTTTAGACTCTTCTTGTGAGGTCCACTAAAAGTTCATTTGATCCAGGCTGCACTTTAACACAATGCTATTGTGAGGAGAAATTATGCAAAAGTGGGTCCTTTTTCTTTTTTTTTTATTGAAATTACAATCAATAATCACACGCATTCAATCAAATGAACAGGGATCATTTATACGCTTTATATTACCATAAGATCACTATTGTATAAAGGAGGCTGAGTAGACCCATAGTGAACTTGATGGAATAGGAAAATTGTTAGTTTTAACAACCTTAGTTTGGACTAACAATAATAATCCTATGGATACCCAATTCTCAAACTGGATGGTTAAGGGACAAAAAAACTTGGAAATCTAAATGGGTCAGGAAAAATGAGGGGCGAGATTAAGTGACTTTTTTTTTAATAGCGAGTCAGAGCCACACCAGGAATGAGTGTAACGCCTGGCTAAAAATTCATCATACACATTACCAATTGACTGAACAATCTCATTTAGATTTACGAAACCATGTAATATGAGGACAAACCTAATCTATCCAATCAAGATGTCTAACTAAAAGGGAAAACTTTTGGATAGAGGGGAGAGAGATTAGAACCTCTGTCAGGTCTTTATTGCTGTCTGTGCCCACCTTAGGGGGATTCACCCTCTCTATTTGTCCTATTTACCATTATCATAAATTCCAAATTTTGGGTTGCCCCCAGAGAAGTAATAGAGGTAAAATCTTCCAATGGGGACACTAGTTCTGGTGACCCGGGGGACACCAAGGAATTCCTTTGATTTGCAGGGATTTCCTCTCACTTCCTGTTTGGCTATGGGACAAGAAGTGAAGGTAAATCTCTGCAATGGGACACAGGTAATGGAAAAAAATCTGACAGGGTTATAACTCTCCCTTACTCCATCCAAAATGAAAAAAGGGCCTTATTTCCTGTATTTTCTCCGGGTCACCCTTATTGTAACACACTTCTGGTCCGGAGCTCCTGCTCTGCCTATTTGGTGTAGGTTGGTGACACGTGAAGTACCGAAGCCAAAGGGAAGCACACAGCTAGGTAATTCAAATTTTCAGAAGCAGATTAACAGTGAAAGCTTTCCAGAACAGGTTTCCTGCCTGCAGAGGTTCTTTTTGGATTTATCAGCTTGTAGATAGAGTGACATTTGCAACACAGTGTAATCAGTGTTCCAAGTGAAGCAATTGTCACCAAAGGGTTTTGACACCCACAGACATGTCCATTGTTTGGCCAGATGCTAAGAAACGTGTATTGGCCAGCCAGATTCTCAGAGACATGCCTACTGGTAGATCAGGCACCCAGGGATGTATCTTTTGGCTGAGCAGATACTCAAAGACATGTTTATTGGCTGGTCAGATACCCAGAGACATGCCCATTGGCCAAACAGATACCCAGAGACATGCCTATTGGCCAAACAGATACCCAGAGGCATGTCTACTAGCTGGCTAGATACCCATAGACATGTCTTTTGACCAGCCAGATACCCAGAGACATGTCTATTAGCCAGCCAGATACCCAGAGACACGTCTATTGGCCGACAAGACCCTCAGAGACATGTCTATGGGCCAAATAGATACAAAAAGACATGTCTATTGGCCTACCAGTTACCCATGGACATGTCTATTGGCCGACAAGACACTCAGAGACATGTCTATGGGCCAGATAATTACAAAAAGACATGTCTATTGGCCTACCAGTTACCCATGGACATGTCTATTGGCTTACCAGATACCCATGCCTCTCAACATTCTGAGATGGGAATGAGGAACACCCATTAGCAAAAGTATGTAGGCATAGGACACATAAAGGTGAATTGTACAAAAAAAAAAAAAAAAAGATTGGTTAAACCCACAAGGGTTTTTTTTTACCACTACTATTTCTTTATATTGGCTTTTGGGATTTACAAATGCAGCAATTTAGAAAATGGGTGAAAGGCTTAGCACTGTTTATTAAAAACACTTTTTGATAGATAAGTAGTGCATTTTATATACATCAGACCAAAATAAGGTACAAATGAGGAGGAAGGAGGGACATTGTTCCTAATGAGGGACAGTCCCTCAAAATCAGGGTTAATTGGGAGCTATGGATACCCAGTAACATGTCTACTGGCTGGACAGATACCCAGAGATGTGTTTATTGGCTGGCCAGACAAACAGAGACATGTCTGTTGGCCGTCCAGATACTCAGAGACATGCCTATAGACCATCCAGATACCCAGAGACATGTCTGTTGGCCGGCAAGACACTTAGAGACATGTCTATGGGCCAGCCAGATACCAAGAGACATGTCTATTGGCCTACCAGATACCCAGAGACATGTCTATTGACCTACCAGATACCCAGTGACATGTCTATGGGCCAGCCAGATACCAAGAGACATGTCTATTGACCTACCAGATACCCAGAGACATGTCTATTGACCTACCAGATACCCAGAGACAGAGACATGTCTATTGGCTGGACAGATAACCAGAGACATGTCTATTGGCTGGACAGATAACCAGAGACATGTCTATTGGTTGTCGAGATACTCAGAGACGTGCCTTTGGTAAGCCAGATACCCAGAGGCATGTCTATTGGCCGACCAGATACCCAGAGACATGTCTATTGACCTACCAGATACCCAGAGATATGTCTATTGACCTACCAGATACCCAGAGACATGTCTATGGGCCAGCAAGATACCAGGAGACATGTCTATTGACCTACCAGATACCCAGAGACATGTCTATTGACCTACCAGATACCCAGAGCCAGAGACATGTCTATTGGCTGGACAGATAACCAGAGACATGTCTATTGGTTGTCGAGATACTCAGAGACGTGCCTTTGGTAAGCCAGATACCCAGAGGCATGTCTATTGGCCGGCCAGATACCCAGAGTCATGTCTATTGACCTACCAGATACCCAGAGATATGTCTATTGACCTACCAGATACCCAGAGACATGTCTATGGGCCAGCAAGATACCAGGAGACATGTCTATTGACCTACCAGATACCCAGAGACATGTCTATTGACCTACCAGATACCCAGAGCCAGAGACATGTCTATTGGCTGGACAGATAACCAGAGACATGTCTATTGGTTGTCGAGATACTCAGAGACGTGCCTTTGGTAAGCCAGATACCCAGAGGCATGTCTATTGACCGGCCAGATACCCAGAGACATGTCTATTGACCTACCAGATACCCAGAGATATGTCTATTGACCTACCAGATACCCAGAGACATGTCTATGGGCCAGACAGATACCAAGAGACATGTCCATTGGCCTACCAGATACCCAGAGACATGTCTATTGACCTGCCAGATACCCAGAGACATGTCTATTGGCTGGACACATAAACAGAGACATGTCTATTGGTTGTCCAGATACTTAAAGATGTGCCTTTGGTCAGCCAGATACCCAGAGACATGTCTATTGACCTACCAGATACCCAGAGGCATGTCTATTGGCTGGCCAGATATCCAGAGACATGTCTGTTGGCCTACCAAATACCCAGAGACATGTCTTTTGGTCAACCCAATGCCCAGGGACCTGTCTATTGGCTGGCTAGATGCCCTGAGACGTGTCTATTGGCCAGCTAGATGCCCAGAGACATGCCTATTCAGAGGCCTGTTACCCATGTCTATTGGCTATTCAGGTCTTTTAAGGGGCCAGACACCCAGAGACATGTCTATTCAGGGGCAGGTACCCCGAGACATGTCCATTGGTTGCCCATATAATACACATCTACACTGAATGATGGGAAGGGGAGGAGGCTTGGCAGCCAATGAACGCTTCTTCGGTCACCAGAACGGTGTAACCACTGAATATGCGCACAAGGGTTAATTCATCCAAGCGCTGAGGCATGCAGAGAATGTACAGCTTAATTTACATTAAAAAAAAGTTTGCAAGCAAGCAGGTAAGAATGTTTTATTGCAGCAAGGATATAGTACGTCTCTTCTGCAAAAAAACTAAGCCTTGGAATTTATTTTTATTTTTTTTGGGGGGGGGGGGGGGCTGAAGTTTTGTTTTTAGTTTATTTGAAAGCAGCTGATTTTATTAAGAACTGTTCACATTACCGTCAAATTAGACAAAATTCAGCCTTTGGGTTTTGACTGCATGCATTGCACAGCGCTACATTGGGGGGCAGAAGTCATCGTTGCACAACAAGGCTCTTCTATACAAGTAGCATTTACATTCATATTTCAGAATAGCATTAATATCTCGTGTACACAAAGATAAATTGTATTTCACACTCACTGATCCTTTAATACAGAAATAAGACGTGTTATTTAAAGATGGGAAAGTGAATAAGGACGAGTCCTGTCCAGAGAAGTCTGAGCTCCCCAGTTGGATGGGGACTCTGAGCCTTTGATAGGGGCAGGCAATACTCACATATGTGGCGGCAGCACACAAGGACCTCTGTACACAGTCTGGTCCCTCCTGGCTGGAGTCTGGCAGGGGAGGGGGGGAGCTGCTGAGAGCATTACACAGAGCATCCTTTGTACCCCACTAAATAAACTCACTGCTTCTCCTGAACACAGGAATTCCTTTAACCCGTGACGTGCCAACCCAACCAATCACAGGGTGAAGAGACACACACCGGAGGGTGCCCCCTCCAGCAAAGAAACGGTTCATCTCCCTGCAGCCACTATGCACACAACTCTTACCCCAGCCACTGTGTCCACCCCTCAGCCAATCAGAGCTACTCACATCTATTCCATCCTTGCCCGGTATTCCAGGAGGTCCAGGTGGGCCAGGTGGTCCCGGAGGTCCCGCTCTCTGCAGAAAGACAGACAAGGAGACATTGTCACTAGCAGATAATCACAATGGCAAAATCACATCAGGTCAGAAAGCTCATATTATGCCAGATATTGCTAAGAAATCATCAGTTCCAATATAAAAAAATATATTTCCAGTTATGTCCTGGAAAAATAACTTCCAGGACCCTCCAATGGTGAGAAACCCAGTCGGTCACACCTGATACCCCACAAACCCCAATAAGCCATTCTGTTTAGATTATAAAAAGAACACCTATGAGACCTACAGACCCCATGTTCAAAAAATATTAAAAAATATTAAAAATTGAGGACAATTTCCAGAGACAACAATTTACAAGAACCAATGATCAGAACCAAGAAGTATCCAGATGATCCAAGATGGTCAGTTAAATTAACAGAGGCTGGGCCAAAAAAAAAACAAGTACCCGGTACAAAAGAGGGTAAAAAAATGTAGATCTTGGTTTACAACCAATTAGTATTAAGCTTACCTTGCGGGGACTGCTGTTTACCAATGATAGATTACATCTGATTTGATGCAGAGATGCTGCACTCTCCACATTATTATTGCACTATCCAGACCTATTAAAGGGTCAATATCTCATATGGACTAGACTGACTTCTATTGTTGGTGTGCCCCCAGTAATGGGGATAATGCAATGCTCATGTATGCCTTTTACATGCATTTTTTATACATTAATAAATAGAATATTTGTTTTTGTGATAACATTTTATTTGGAAAAGGGTAAGTGGGTTTAGGAAGGTCAGTTATTGTCAGATCTGAATAAACGGCTCATTGTTGTCCCAAACATGGACCGTCACTATGCTTGTCCAGGGTGGGTATAGCAGGAGGTCACGTGTCCTTCTTGGACACTAAGGTGAGGATTATTTGGGAAGACCTCCAATGTGACATTCCTCACCTTTGTGATGAGTTTGAAACCCTCCTCCACAGATGATACTTTGAGTCGGGCTAATATAGCACAACACTCTTTGCAGGGGGCAGCACACAAGTCTTATAGGCAGGGGGCAGCATACAAGTCATATAGGTAGGGGGCAGCACACAAGTCTTATAGGAAGAGGGCAGCACACAAGTCTTATAGGTAGGGGGCAGCATACTAATCTTATAGGCAGGGGGCAGCACACAAGTCTTATAGGCAGGAGGCAGCACACAAATCTTATAGGCAGGGGGCAGCACACAAGTCTTATAGGCAGGAGGCAGCACACAAGTCATATAGGCGGGGGGCAGCACACAAGTCTTATAGGCAGGGGGCAGCATACAAGTCTTATAGGCAGGGGGCAGCATACAAGTCTTATAGGCAGGGGGCAGCATACAAGTCTTATAGGCAGGAGGCAGCATACAAGTCTTATAGGCAGGGGGCAGCATACAAGTCTTATAGGCAGGGGGCAGCACACAAGTCTTATAGGCGGGGGGCAGCATACAAGTCTTATAGGCAGGGGGCAGCATACTAGTCTTATAGGTAGGGGGCAGCACACAAGTCTAATAGGCAGGGGGCAGCATACAAGTCTAATAGGCAGGGGGCAGCATACAAGTCTTATAGGTAGGGGGCAGCACACAAGTCTTATAGGAAGAGGGCAGCACACAAGTCTTATAGGTAGGGGGCAGCATACTAATCTTATAGGCAGGGGGCAGCACACAAGTCTTATAGGCAGGAGGCAGCACACAAATCTTATAGGCAGGGGGCAGCACACAAGTCTTATAGGCAGGAGGCAGCACACAAGTCATATAGGCGGGGGGCAGCACACAAGTCTTATAGGCAGGGGGCAGCATACAAGTCTTATAGGCAGGGGGCAGCATACAAGTCTTATAGGCAGGGGGCAGCACACAAGTCTTATAGGCGGGGGGCAGCATACAAGTCTTATAGGCAGGGGGCAGCATACAAGTCTTATAGGCAGGGGGCAGCACACAAGTCTTATAGGCGGGGGCAGCATACAAGTCTTATAGGCAGGGGGCAGCATACTAGTCTTATAGGTAGGGGGCAGCACACAAGTCTAATAGGCAGGGGGCAGCATACAAGTCTAATAGGCAGGGGGCAGCATACAAGTCTTATAGGTAGGGGGCAGCACACAAGTCTTATAGGCAGGGGGCAGCATACAAGTCTTATAGGCAGGGGGCAGCACACAAGTCTTATAGGCAGGGGGCAGCATACAAGTCTTATAGGCAGGGGGCAGCATAAAAGTCATATAGGCAGGGGGCAGCATACAAGTCTGATAGGCAGGGGGCAGCACACAAGTCTTATAGGCAGGGGGCAGCATACAAGTCATATAGGTAGGGGGCAGCACACAAGTCTTATAGGCAGGGGGCAGCACACAAGTCTTATAGGCAGGGGGCAGCACACAAGTCTTATAGGCAGGTTATGGGCAGGGGGCAGCATACAAGTCATTTAGAAAGGGGCAGCACACAAATTTAATAGGCAAGGGGCAGCACACAAGTCATATAGGCAGGGGGCAGCACACAAGCTGAAGAACCATTTGGCACATAGGGACATTTTTTGCTTATCTTAGGAAAGTGTCTGATTCCTGCCACCTATATTACACATCTCTGTGTATACTGCCTGAACCACATTATGTTGTCACATTCCATGTATATATCATCACAAGTTGGATAAGAGGGGGGCAACACACAACTTGTATAGGCAGGGGACAGGGTACAAGTAGGGTTGCCACTTTTTCTTCTAGTCAAATCCGAACATTTTAGCGGCGTACAGCAATTATTTTTTATTTTTTTTGTATACACTATAGGATAACATATCCGGGACACATAGGCGTGCGCAAGGGGTGTGCCAGGTGTGCCTGGGCACACCCTAATCCTGGGGTTGGCAACCTGTCAATGGTGGGCAGGTGATAGGTAAACCTCAATCCTTCCTTGCCGCCCCTCAGAACCAGGACAGGAGAGATGGCGGAGGTGGAATTTAGTGGAACCGATCTGTATTTTCCTCCTGCAGCAGCTGAAATTAGGCTTCTCCTCCTCTCCCTTTTGTCAATATTCAGCTGCCACAGGAGTTAAATATAGGGGATTGGTACTAATATATGCCACCCCTTCTTTCCCTGTTCCTCTTCTTTCTGTTATCTGGATCCCCCATGTGCTCCCTTGCTCCCGCTTCCCCCCATTGTTTCAGGATGGAGAGCGGGAAAGAGGCCGGTAAATATGTCAAACGCATATGTGTTGGAGCTTTGGGGTGCACACCCTAATGCAATAGGTTGCGCACACCTATGCTGGGACACCTTCAGGCGCTCCTAAGAAAATAGTAATGCAGCGTGCATTGTGTCCCCTCATCCTCCTGTCAGGCCCTGTTCTGAGCCACATTCCGGTCTGAATAATGTGTCCGGGTTTCAGGCAGACTGAAACCCGGACACATGATTTAAAACCCGAACTGTCCGGGGTGTCAACCCTAGGTACAAGTTGTATAGGCAGGGGGCAGTACGCCAGTCAAATAGGCAGAGGGCAGCGCACAAATTGTATAGGCCGGGGGCAGTACACCAATCGTATAGGTAGGGGCAACACACACATTGTATAGGCAGGTGGCAGCACACCCGTCCTATATGCAGGGGATAGTACACTAGTCGTATAGAAAGAGGGCAACACACACGTTTTAAATTCTAGGGGCAGTAAACTAGTCAAATAGGCAGACGGCAACACACAAATTGTATAGTCAATGGGCAGTACACCAGTCGTATAGGTAGGGGGCATCACATGTCATATATGCAAGGGGCAGTACACCAGTCGTATAGGTAGGGGGCATCACATGTCATATATGCAAGGGGCAGTACACCAGTCGTATAGGTAGGGGGCATAACACGTCATATATGCAAGGGGCAGTACACCAGTCGTATAGGTAGGGGGCATCACATGTCATATATGCAAGGGGCAGTACACCAGTCGTATAGGTAGGGGGCATCACATGTCATATATGCAAGGGACAGTACACCAGTCGTATAGATAGGGGGCAAAACACGTCATATATGCAAGGGACAGTACACCAGTCATATAGGTAGGGGGTGACACACATGTTGTATAGGGAAGGGGTAGTACACAAGTTTTATAGGCAGGGGGCAGCACACAAGCCTTATAGGCAGGGGGCAGTACACAAGCCATACAGGTAGGGGGCAGCACACAATGCCACCAAATCACCTGGCACATAGGGCCATTTTTTGCCTATCCTAGGAAAGGGTTTTTCCTTATTCCTTCCACCTATATTACACATCTCTGTGTATACTGCCTATGACTGAACCACATGTTTGTTTGTCACATTAAATATATAATATCATCGTTTAGGCAGGGGGCAACACACAAGTCGGATAGGCAGGGGGCAACACACAAGTTGTAAAAGCAGGGGCATTACACACATTGTATAAGCAGGGGGCAGCACAAAAGTCCTTTATACAAGGGGCAGTACACCAGTCATATATAAAGGGGGCAGCACACAAGTTTTAAATGCAAGGGGCAGTACACCAGTCAAATAGGCAGAAGGCAAAGCACAAATTGTATAGGTAGGGGGCAGTACACCAGTCATATAGGTAGGGGGCAGCACACAAGTCGTATTGGTGGGGGGCAGCACACAAGTCATATATGCAAGGGGCAGTACACCAGTCATATAGGTAGGGGGCGACACACAAGATGTAAAGGGAAGGGGTAGTACACAAGTCTTACAGGCAGGGGGCAGCACACAAATCCTTTAGGCAGGGAGCAGTACACAAGTCTTACAGGCAGGGGGCAGCATACAAGTCTTACAGGCAGGGGGCAGCACACAAGTCTTACAGGCAGGGGGTAGCACACAAGTCTTACAGGCAGGGGGCAGCACACAAGTCATAAAGGGAGATAGGTAAAGGGCAGCACACAAGCTGCCAAAACATCTGGCACATAAGGCATTTTTTTGCCTACTTTAGGAAAGTGTCCTCTTGATTCATGCCGCCCATATTACACATCTCTGTGTATACTGCCTATGACTGAGCCACATTGTGTTGTCACATTCCATATATATATATCACTTTTCAACATACTCTGAAGAATGCATTCATTCATTCAGTTCATCTAGTCCACAATAAAGCTGAAAAAATGTCAAGGGGTGAGGGGAGCACTGGCTGAACATGGAGATAGATTATAAGTGTTATTTCTGAAGGAGTAGTAGATACATAGAGCCATCTCCCAGCAGAGGCAGCTTTTGTGACATGAAAGAAAAACTGATTACATAGTTTTATATTATAAGACCACTATGACTTGTGTATGTAAGATGGAATGCTCCTATGCCACAATTGCCTGATTATCAAAGGCATTTCAGCTGAAGCTATGGCAAGATTGAGTTTCCGTTAATAACATTCTGGATGCCATGGTCTTATATCAGGTAAAATATACATTAGTCAATTATTGGTAAAGAAAGATCATTTTAGACTTCCAATGATTAGCAGCGGGTCAATAAGAGTGAAGATACAGTTATTTGAGGACCACATTGGCTGGGTATATGGCCCTATCTTCTGCCATTCAATCAGGGTATGTAGCAGGTTGGTTCTTTTAGTGCCCCAGTCTAAGCAGGTTGACCTGTTTGACCAAAGTCCACTGCTTGCCCTGGTATTTGCCCCTAATGCCACCAATGGACACAACCTAGCTGGCCTAGTCTCACTATTGATGCTTGCCATTCAAGCTATTGATAACTGTTGGTTGCAAAGATTTCCCCTCCTGCTGTCACATATCCACAATCTTATAAAATTGGCCTTCATCTTCTTCAGTAGATGCAAAAACAGCCCTTGACTTCCACTTCTGGTTGTAACTTTGCTCAATCTGGGGCTGAATTTTTAATGGCCAACAATTGGGTTAAGTAAACTTTGTAGGCCCCTACAATAAGGTGACCAGATTTTAAAAATGAAATATTTTTTTTTTTTACTAGTAATGGCGGCAATCAGCGACTCTCTGCCTGTCATCGCCGCCGCCGCCGCCCGCCTCAAGCCTTTTAAGTCTTACTCTCCGGTCCCCCGGTTACTTCTGGGTGGGGAGTGGAGGAAGATCACTCCGCCAGGGAAGGCAAGAAGATAAGCAGGCAGGTGGCTGGCCGGGACTTGAGCCAAGGCAGAAGAACATGTGAGTGGAGCTGAATGGGCACCCGAAACTGGAGAAATATTCCCTCCGCTCCGACCAGCACATGATCATCAGAAATGGGCACAGATAATCGGGGGGAAAAAAAACCCCTAAGCTAATAGGAGTGGGGGAGGTGTAATTCAGATTTTTTTTTTTATTCTGCACTGTCTTTGAAATTGCCCCAGTCCCTGTTCAAATCCAATCCGGGGACAAAACTGGGGACAGACTTGGTCCGGGGACAGTGTCCTCAATCCGGGGACTGTCCCCTGAATCTGGGGATGTCTGGTCACCCTAACGTACAAGCCCAGACCTAATAGGCCAGCATCTTATTGACTTGTCTTGTCCACATCACCCATGAAGGAGGACTGTGTGAAAAAATAATAGAACCCCCCTTCTTTCCCTGCCGTAGAGTAATGTAGTACTAGTACTTGTACTAGTTTTTTTTAAAAGGATGATGCATGAGGGCCGAGCGGTAAACTAAATCAGGCAATAAAGAGCCATCACAGAACATAAGAAACAAGCCTTATAGTGTTCCAGCAGACAGGAAAGAACAAAAACGCATGTGTAGCATGTTTATACAGCACGACTAAACATCAGAGACCTCAGAGGGGAAGTGGGCACCATACGTGGAACCCAAGACAAGAGGGTCTTTGTTTTCGGGTGGGTGGAATGCTCTCCTCCCCTCCATAGCAGAATATAATAAGGCAAAGGAACTAGTAACAGACAGTATAATAAACCTACAGTATACCACTATAAAAAAAAAGAAGATTACATAAATCAAACACTGATTGATCCTGAGGATTGATCTGAATCCAATACATGGATCAGCTACATTTGTACACATTTGAGGAATCCATATTGACCAATCAACAACTTGCATTACTTGTTCAGATCTAGATGGTTGATGCTTCATTTTTTCTTTTTTACACTATATCACTAAGTAAAGGAAAAGGAGATCCATCCCTGTGGGGGTAGACCATGTCTAAACATGGAGACTAACGAAAAAAGACTTATTGACACAAAGCATAAAAAAAAAAAAAAAAAAAAAAAAAAAAAAAAAAGGAAATGAACCCAATAGAGAAAAAAAAATAATAGGTGCACATTTTTTTTTTGTATGACAAAGTTTGTAGTAATTCTTGGTGGATCCTTCAAGAAGCAATGCACAAAGTCCCCTGGCATCTCTGTCCTGGTGAATGGTGGGCGCTGGCTGATAAAGGTCACCTCTACTGTCTTAATAAAGCAAGTTCTTCCTCTAAATCAGGGGGTCTCTAAACTGCGGCCCGAGGGCCAGATGTGGCCCTTGGTAGCCTTTATCCGGCCCTCAGGGCTTTATTCCTCCCACTGATATGAGGCAATATTCTTCCCACTGACTCCAACAAGGGGGCACTATTTCTTCCACTGATACCAACGATGTGATACAATTACTCCTACTAATAGGGGCACTACTCCTTATCCTACTGACCGCAAACTCTGAAGCCATATTTATTCTCACCAATGCTGGGCCTGGGACATTTTCTACCCCTGCTGGCCACAATCCGGCCCTAATAAGGCTGAAGAACAATAAACTGGCCCTTTGTTTGAAAAGTTTGGAGACTCCTGCTCTAAATAGTGTGATCTACAAAATGTTGCAGCTTATGGCATATGGTGGGCAACATTTGACAAGGTGCTTTGCATTCAGGCGCCCTACTGCTTCCATCTGAAGTCACTGGCTAGTTTATAGTCTGGGATGCCATGGCAGTCTGGGATGCCATGGCAGTAAGTGGCAGGGGGGTGCTGAACTAGAAACAGAGCACTGCAAACAAATCTGTAACGAAGTGGGCTGTTGCTGAGAGTAGGATACCATCTGGAGCTACCTGTACTAATAGGGGTTACTTGCACCGTTATAAGGAAGCAAATTCTTCTTCTAAATTGTGTTGTAGCTCATCATGGCATACAGTGGACATCAATTGAAAAATACAGCCCAGACATTGCAATCAATGGCCCCACAGCTTCCATCTGAAGTCGTTAACTAGTTAATGGTGACTATGTTGTAGCTTCTAGCACACATTGGCCATCAACTGACAAATACAGCCCAGACATGGTGCATTGCATTCAGATGGCATAGTCTGGGATGCCAGGGTAGTAAATTGGAGCGGGGTGCTGAACAATGAATGGAACACTGCAAGCCAATCTACCAAGAAGTGGGCTGTTGCTGAGAGTCGGATACCATCTGGAGTTACCGGCACTAACAGGTTTACTTGCACCGTTATAAGGAAGCAAATTCTTCCTCTAAATTCCATTAATGGTATGTATATTGATTGTAGCTCATCGAATATATTGGACATCAATTGACAAGTACAGCCCAGACAAGGCACATTGCATTCAGATTCCATAGTCTGGGGTGCCATGGTAGTAAGTGGGAGGGGGTGCTGAACAATCTGGAGTTACCTGTACTAATAGGGGTTAACATAGGTGTGCGCAGCCTGTTGCATTAGGGTGTGCACAAGAAAGCTCAAAAACACGGTACCGATCTCTCACTGTCTTTATTCAGAAAGGAAAGGGGCCAGTAAATGACATTACCCCTTCCCCCACTCATCCATGTGTGCCCACTGCAGTAGCCAATGGGAGAGGAGGGAAGCCAGCCATGCTGTGGGAAGGGGCACCGGGCAGTAGGGGAAATCTGCACTGCAGCGAGTGATTAGGGTATGCCTGGGCACACCTGGCACACCCTGTGCGCACACCTATGGGGGTTAATTAGACCATTATAAGGAAGCAAATTCTTCTTCTAAATTGTGTTACTGGTGACTATGTTGTAGCTTATGGCATACAGTGGGCAAATAATGCCCAAGCAAGGTGCATTGCATTCAGGGCCCCCCCCCCCAGATTCCATAGTTTGGGATCCCATGGTAGTAAGTGGCAGGGGGTGCAGAAAAATGAATAGAGCACTGAAAGCCATTCTAGAAAGAATGTGGCTGTTGCTGAGAGTAGGATACCCCTTGGAGTTACCTGTACTAATGGAGGTTACTTGCACCGTTATAAGGAAGTGAATTCTTCTTCTACATTGTGTTGTAGCTCATCATGGCATCCAGTGACCATCAATGGGAAAATACAGCCCAGACAAGGTGCATTGCATTCAGGGGCTCCACAGCTTCCATCGTTTACAATCTTGGGTGCCATGGCAGTAAGTGGCAGGGGGGGTCTGGACAGCTGAAAAGAGCTGC
Organism: Rana muscosa; assembly: GCA_029206835.1. Classification (NCBI taxonomy): domain Eukaryota; kingdom Metazoa; phylum Chordata; class Amphibia; order Anura; family Ranidae; genus Rana; species Rana muscosa. Next base: position 295,313,347 of record CM055128.1, on the reverse strand, counting down.
AAGCCAGTCTATCAAGGAGCAGGCTGTTGCTGAGAGTAGGATACCATCTGGGGACCTTAAATATTTACTGAGTATAATTACAGCCTGTTTTTTTTTGTTTTTGTTGATTTCCTGTTATTTACACAATTTTTTTTTTAAGTACAATTTTTCCGTTGAGATAAATAAACTAGGGTAGCAAAGTGACCAGCAAAAAGTTATGATACCAGCCAATCAGATGAGTTGATATAGCGTCAGACCAAGAGGAAATAACTATGATTCCTAAAGATAGAATACCGAACCCTTTAAGCTGATCTTTACTCATAAAACAAAATAATCAGCATCTAGGGTTTCCGGGAACATAGTACTTTTAGGAAAGGAAAGCGCGGTATCTCGTGTACGTCCGATTCTACCGCTGTGTGCAATCAGTGACTACGGTGCAATGGGCAGGAAACAAGCACGGCAAATTTGGCGGTGCCATACACAGTGCGATAAAAGCAACTGGCAAAAGTCCTGAGCACTGCTTTAGCTAGGTAAGGGTTACTTAGCCGGAGATGACAAAAAGTTTGGGAAATTTTCGTGTAGCCAAACGGAAGGGTTCCCCTTTTCTGTAGGATAAAGGGAATAAGAGTTTTGGTGGAATTGGCCAGCTTGGGGGGATAGATGGAGATACAGGAGATGCCAATACAGAGGAGCCAAGTAGAAAGCAGTGTGACTTACCGGCGCTTGGGGTGCCACCAAGTGGACCAATAAAAGGAACCCAAGAGCTGGGAACCAAACCATCTTTTTCCCCTGGATCCTTCAACCCCTCTGCTGGCTGCCTACGGTCCCTGTGTCCCCCTCGCTCCTCCTGGATTGCAGCCCCTGAGTGAGGGGTGTCTGACTCCTGATTAAGTTCTCTCTGCTGCTCCTGGGATGTGGAGAGGTAGGGGGCTTCAGAGCAGTGGAGGAGGAGGAGAGAGAGACTGAGGGAAGGGAGGGAAGACAAGCTAAAAACCCACCTATGAGTGGGGGCATGGCTGATTGGCAGCTGGAGTCCCTGGAATGCAAGGAAAAACAAGGACACGGGAGAGAGAGAGAGAGGTGGCAACCTGGGAAGCCCAGTCCCAGCTCAGCCTGAACCCATCCTCCTAACAGAAAGTACACATCTCCTGAAGGGCCTCCTGGCACACAAAGGGTTACATTTATAAGAAGGATAGAAACTCAACCAACACAATCCTAGATTGGCCGATCGTCTCCCAATTCCGGAATCATTAGGGCTTTGCTAGACAAAATCTATCCATTGATCCGACTTTTATCTCCGCACCTAAAAATATAATGATCGCTGGATCCCACAAAATATGACAATAAATGTAACAAAATAAACTTTTATATTATTAGTATGATTATTAATAATAATAATAATCATACTAATAATATGTATTACTGTATTATTATTGTTAATAATAATAATAATAATAATAATAATATCATGTTTATTTTGTTAAATTTTTGTAATAATAATTATATTACATAATAATAATAATATTTATTATTATTATTACCGTTATACATTATTATTATTATCGTTATACATTCTTAGTATTAATAATAATAATAATAATAATAATATGTTAATTTTGTTACATTTATGTAATAATAATTATATTACATAATAATAATAATAGTTTTTATTATTATTATAATTATTATCGGTATGAACTATTATTATCGGTATACATTATTATTGTTATCGTTATACATTCTTCTTCTTATTATTAATAATAATAATAATAATAATATTACGTTTATTTTGTTAAATTTTTTGTAATAATAATTATATTACATAATAATAATAATATTTATTATTATTATTACTGTTATACATTATTATTATTATACATTCCTATTATTAATAATAATAATAATCATAATAATAATAATATGTTAATTTTGTTACATTTATGTAATAATAATTATATTACATAATAATAATAATAGTTATTATTATTATTATTATTATAATTATTATCGGTATGAACTATTATTATCGTTATACATTATTATTATTATCGTTATACAATCATCTTCTTATTAATAAAAATAATAATATTAAGTTTATTTTGTTAAATTTTTTGTAATAATAATTATATTACATAACAATAATATTTTTATTATTATTACCGTTATACATTATTATTATTATCGTTATACATTCTTAGTATTATTAATAATAAATATAATAATAATAATATGTTAATTTTGTTACATTTATGTAATAATAATTATATTACATAATAATAATAATAATAGTTATTATTATTATTATTATCGGTATGAACTATTATTATCGTTATACATTATTAATATTATCGTTATACATTCTTCTTCTTCTTAATAATAATAATAATATTACGTTTATTTTGTTACATTTATTGTAATAATAATTATATTACATAATAATAATATTTATTATTATTATTACCGTTATATATTATTATTATTATTATTATCATTATACATTCTTTTTTTTTTTACAAGAAGAAATCGCTATACATTCTTAGTATTATTATTAATAATAATAATAATAATAATAATAATAATAATATGTTAATATTGTTACATTTATTGTAATAATAATATTACATAATAATAGTTATTATTATTATTATTATCAGTATGAACTATTATTATCGTTATACATTATTATTATTATCGTTATACATTCTTCTTCTTATTAATAATAATAATATTATGTTTATTTTGTTACATTTATTGTAATAATAATTATATTACATAATAATAATAATATTTATTATTATTATTACGTTATACATTATCGTTATACATTCTTAGTATTAATAATAATAATAATAATAATAATATGTTAATTTTGTTACATTTATTGTAATAATAATTATATTACATAATAATAATAGTTATTATTATTATTATCGGTATGAACTATTATTATCATTATACATTATTATTATTATTGTTATACATTCTTCTTCTTATTAATAATAATAATATTACGTTTATTTTGTTACATTTATTGTTATAATAATTATATTACATAATAATAATAATAGTTATTATTATTATTATTATTATTATCGTTATACATTCTTCTTATTATTATTAATAATATTACGTTTATTTTGTTACATTTATTGTAAAAATAATTATATTAAATAATAATAATATTTATTATCATCATCATCATCATCATCATCATACATTATTATCATCATTATACAATACTATTATTAATAATAATAATATTACATTTATTTTGTTTATTGTAATAATTATGATATTACATAAAAATATTATTATACATTATTATTATTATTATTATATAGTGCCAACAAATTATACACTGCTTCTTTTCTGTCACTGCACCAACATCTGTGCCATTGTTATTGCCACTACAGCAGCATCCCATAACACTAGTCCTCTGAGGATGCCATGAGCTGCACAGGGCACGACCGCCAGCTGGGTGACTCCAATGACTGTTTTGTTCTGTAGGAGGCTCCAGGTGTACTAAAAAATTCTGCAGCAATCTGCAAAAAAAAAATTGAAGCGAGGATGGGTTAGGACAAGGGTGGGAGAACATTGGCTCATCACCTATTGTGGAACTACAAGTCCCAAGAGGCATTGCATATTCTGACAGTTACAAGCATGACTCCTGAGAGACATGATGGGACTTATAGTTCCACAACAGCTGGAGGGTTAGAGTTTGCTCACCCCTGGCTTACAGTAGAACTTTTTTTTCATTTTGGGTAGAGTAAGGGAGGGTTATAACCCCTGTAAGGTACATTTTTCACCATCTGTGTCCCATTGCAGAGATTTACCTTCACTTCCTGTCCCATAGCCAAACAGGAAGTGAGAGGAAATCCCTGCAAATTAGGGGAATGCCTTGGGACCCCCCAGGTCACCAGAACAAGTGTCCCCATTGGAAGATTTCCTCACTACTACTTTTCTGGGGAGGACTTTCACACTGAGGCGTTTTTCTGGCTGTGCGTTGGAAAAAATCCTGCAAACAGCTTTTTTGGAGCATCTTTGGAGCGCTTAAAATAGCGCTGTAAAAACGCCTATCCCCATTGAAATGAATGAGTACCGGGGTAAAAACGCATAGGCGTTAGCGCTATTTTTAAAAATAACGCTAACGCCTATGCGTTTTTTCCACGTTTTTACAGCGTTTTTATCGCGTTAGCGCTACAAATGGCGCTAACGCGGTAAAATCGCGGTAAAAAATTTGCGCTAAAAACACGGTAAAATCGCAACGCCTCAGTGTGAAAGGGGCCTTAGGGTCACCATACAGGTCACAATCTGACCATACAATCTTTGTACAACCAACTTTAAGGTGACCGTATACCTTACAATCTGATCCCTGTACAATCTTTCTATTACTGTCGCAAAATTAGGCAAAAATATATCATCAGTTCAGATTGTATGCAAAGTGCAGGCCATTACAATAAACAGTTGGTGAAAGGAAATTGCACAACTAGATTGTATAGTGTATGGTGTATGGTGAGCTTTAGATTGACTAAAACTGTGTAATATGGGGACCTACCTAATCTATCCAATTTGCATCAAACCAGGCAGGTCCTTGAACACTACATAGCGTTTGGTAGATCTAAAGGGGATTGTACAATCAGATTGTAACGTGTAGTGAGCTTTAGATTGCTTCGCGGTTCCAACCATAAATTGTAGTGGAGAATCAGACCAGGCCTGAATAGATGACTTTATTCTCTTGTTGCTGAGATTTAAGGCTGAACTCCGGGATATTGTCCGTTTGTCGTGTGCATTCTTCTTCGGATCTTGGTGGGCTTTATGTATTTCTTCTGGGCAGTAATCCAGTGTGAGACTTTCCCTCTGTAATAAAGACCACTCACTGCTGCTCTCTCTCCTTGTGCAGGGTGACTGGTCTTGTCGCCGCCCCCTTCAGTCGTTTTCTGCAGGCAGCCTGTAGTGGGTGGAGCCTGATGGGCCCCTCCCACAGCACTGCTCTCTGCACAGGCTAGGTACAGCACAGTGATGATGTCACTGCTACTTTTACAAGGTAATTTTTGGGTTTGTAAAGGAGTTGGTGCTCACAAAGGAGTAAGTTTACCACTTACCTTCCAGCCAGGGCTCCCTTTCAGTTTAAAGAATGCTTTCCAAAACCTCATTTAAAAGAAGGCTTCTTAAAATCTCCCTCAGCCTGTTACAGCTCAGTCCCGGGTTATGAAAGCAGCTGCCAGGACCAGCGCCCCCTAGTGCCATGGGAGGAAGCGCCATCCACACTGGTGACTGTTAGGCTCCAGTCACACTTGTGCGACTTTTCAAGCAACTTTGGACGTCAAAGTTGCATAACAAGTCGTTCCCCATGTTTTCCAATGATAACCATTCATATATGTGCCACTTACAGTCGCAGCAACTTCAAAGTAGTTCATGCACTACTTTGGTTCGACTTTCATGCAACTTGAGGGCCATAGACTTCAATGTTGACCCTCGGAAGTTGCATGAAAGTCGTACCTGAATGTTATACAATGCAACTCGTTTATCACTGTTTAAAGCCAAAGTCGTATCAAAGTTGCACCCATCCAAAGTTGCGTCAAAGTTGCACTCCAAAGTCCGTGCAACTTTGGAGTCGTACAAGTGTGAATGGAGCCTTAGGCTAGGTTTCCACTATTGCAACCCCAAAGTCACGAGATTTACAGTGTGACCTTGCAATGTGATTTTTGATGCGATGTCATGCGACCGGTGAGAACCATGCAAGAACAAGTCGCACCGAAGTCTGAACAAAGTAGTGCAAGAACCTTTTTAGGAGTTGCTGCAACTTGACTCGCACCAATTAGAATGGGGACCATTGAAATACATGGATTTTGACTTGTCATGCGACTTCACGTGTCAAGTCGCAAGACAACTTGCAGTTGTGGAAACCGAGCCTTAGGCTCGGTTTCCACTTTTGCGACCTAAAAGTAGTGCGATTTTGTCACGATTTTGATGCGACTTTAAACACTGCCTGTGTATTCTTGAGGTCTATGGACCTCAAGTCGCATCAAAGTGGGACTAAAGTAGTGCAGGGACTACTTTGAAGTCGCACAGATATGAACGGTACTCACTGGACATCATGGGGTACGACTTTTCATGAGACTTTGCAGTCCCAAGTTGCATGACAAGTCGCACTAGTGGAAACTGAGCCTCAATGACAAAAAGTAACCGTGAAACAAAATCCCACATTTTGGGTTCTCACCAGATCAGGAACAGAGGGAAGTCTTCCAATGGGGACACTAGTTCTGGTGACAACCAGGGGTTTCCTCTTCCTGATGTGGCTACAGGACAGGAAGTAAAGGGAAGTAACCCCAATTGGACATAGATGGCAAAAAATGAATGATTACATGTACTTTGTAAAGTGCTTTCGGTTTATTTTCGGTACTTGGAGCACAATTGCCATGATATGGTAATCGCCTCCAACACGTTTCCGGTATTTGGAGTGCAACTGCTGTCCAGTGCACGGATTGATGCCGTCCCCTTTATATAGCGTGATGTCCCATGGAAGCCACGCTCCTGGCGACGTCATTGTTGACGAAACGCGCAGGGGGGAGCTGTGGCGTGTGACATCATCGAGCATCGTGGTGTGTGGCATCATCGAGCATCGGGACACAGCGGCCATCTTTCTTGTTGGAATCACTGATGTGTTTAATGACATGCAGTTTTATAGCTACATTGAAATGAGCGTATTACTTTTATTCAATAAATTTAGTTTAACCACTTGCCGACCGCCGCACGAACATTTACGTTGGCAGAATGGCACGGAAAGGCAAATGGGTGTATATATACGTCCCCTTTAATTTGCCGCCGTGTGGGCGGTGCGCTCGCGACCCTGCCGCGAGCTCCGTGACCGTGCCCGCGGGACCCGCGGACTAGAGTCCGCCGGTGTCCCGCGATCGTGTCACGGAGCTGAAGAACGGGGAGATGTTAGTGTAAACACAACATCTCCCCTTTCTGCCTAGTGACATGTCACTGATCGTCTGTTCCCTCTCATCGGGAACAGCAATCAGTGACGTGTCACGGCAAGCCACGCCCCCTAACAGTTAGAATTGTCACGAAACGCGTTGAGTTACTTGATGAGTCTTATGATTCAAGGATACCAAGCCAAGTTTATTTTAAATTATGCATTCTATTGTATGATTATATTTTTTATGATGATTTTACATGATTGGATCTGTATATGCATGTAACCAATCTTTCAGTTCTTTTCTGTATTAATCGTGTCCATCGACCATTAAATATGTCAATATAATTATGTTTATTTTCATTTATCATGTTTCTCCTTGATGAAATCATGTGTCATTCATTATTTACATGGCACATTACACATCATACTGGGTACTTTATTTATTAATGGCCCCTAATTGATCATATTTTAATTATACCCAATTACCATAGGGTCACACGTTGCCCTTATAGGGAACCACAACATGTGACCCATCATAGAAATAGGTATCATTTCATTCATCATGCTTCATACATATACTTCATTTAAAGTCCCAAAACCCTTCTTATTTTACATTGACTTCTGTTTAATGAAGTCGCAAGACGCAGTCAAATGGCACATCAAAGTCGCACTAATTGGGTGGCTTTGAAATTGCGCTGAAGTGCCGCAAATTCAAAGCCGCACTGCTGTTGAACCGGTGCTTAATTCAGTTGGAGCTCCTGGTCCATAACTCCAGCCAGCCAACTAGGAGGTCTACACTGGCAGCCAACATATTTGTGCTCTTGTGCGTTTCCTTTAGGCCCCTTTTCACACTTTTTCTGCGACTTTGGACATCAGAGTCGCATGACAAGTCATACCCCGTGGTTCCCAATGATAACCATTCGTATCTGTGCGACTTTAAGACGCAACGACTTCATAGTCCCTGTACTACCTTGGTCCGACTTTGATGCGAGTTGAGGTCCATAGACCTCAAGTTTACACAGGCATTTCCTGAAATCACATCAAAAGTGCGTGACTTTCAAGTGACGACAGTGTGAAAGGAGCCTTATGCCCTGTACACACGATCGGATTTCCGATGGAATAAAATCCGATGGATTTTTTCGTCGGAATTCCGATGAAGCTGACTTTCATCAGTCTTGCCTACACACCATCAGACGAAATTCCGACCGTCCAAAACGCCGTAACGTACAACACATACGACGGCACTATAAAGGGGAAGTTCAAATCCAACGGCGCCACCCTTTGGGCTGCTTTTGCTGATTTCGTGTTACCGCGTGTTAGTAAAAGTTTGGTGTTAGCCGATTCGCGCTTTTCAGTCTCCGTGCTTTTCAGTCCGTTACAGCATGACGTATGTGCTATCTCCATTACTAACGCTAGTTTTACCAGAACGAGCGCTCCCGTCTTCTAATTTAGTCTGAGCATGCGTGGATTTTTGTCCGATGGAGTTCCCCACAGACGATTGGAATTTGCTATCGTTTTTTTTTCCATCGGTAAAATTTAAAACATGTTCTATTATTTTACACCGATGGAAATAGGACCGATGGGGCCCACACACGATCGTTTTTTCAGATGAAAAAAGTCCATCGGTCTGTGTGTACGCGGCATTAGAGTCCATGTGCTGGAAAGAAAAAAATGGTACAGGTGTGTTAAAAATAAATGGACTGCCATAACGCAATACAATACAACAACGTAAGGGAGCCTTCAATGTAGGGCTGCCACCTTTTCTTCAAGTCAAACCCGAACACTTTAGCGGCGCACAGCAATTAATTTCTTTACAGTATACACTATGCAGAACATAAAAATTGTGACTAAATAACGTTTATAATCATATAATGTTAATCACAAGAGTCCCCTCTTACTTCAGAGTCCACAGAGGTCCCCTTTTAAACCTGAATCATCAGAGTTCCCCTTTTAAACCTGAATCCTCAGAGTTCCCCTTTTAAACCTGAATCCACAGAGTTCCCCTTTTAAACCTGAATCCTCAGAGTTCCCCTTTTAAACCTGAATCCACAGAGTTCCCCTTTTAAACCTGAATCCTCAGAGTTCCCCTTTTAAACCTGAATCCACAGAGTTCCCCTTTTAAACCTGAATCCACAGAGTTCCCCTTTTAAACCTGAATCCACAGAGTTCCCCTTTTAAACCTGAATCCACAGAGTTCCTCTTTTAAACCTGAATCCTCAGAGTTCCCCTTTTAAACCTGAATCCACAGAGTTCCCCTTTTAAACCTGAATCCACAGAGTTCCCCTTTTAAACCTGAATCCTCAGAGTTCCCCTTTTAAACCTGAATCCTCAGAGTTCCCCTTTTAAACCTGAATCCTCAGAGTTCCCCTTTTAAACCTGAATCCTCAGAGTTCCCCTTTTAAACCTGAATCCACAGAGTTCTTCTTTTAAACCTGAATCCTCAGAGTTCCCCTTTTAAACCTGAATCCACAGAGTTCCCCTTTTAAACCTGAATCCTCAGAGTTCCCCTTTTAAACCTGAATCCACAGAGTTCCCCTTTTAAACCTGAATCCTCAGAGTTCCCCTTTTAAACCTGAATCCACAGAGTTCCCCTTTTAAACCTGAATCCACAGAGTTCCTCTTTTAAACCTGAATCCTCAGAGTTCCCCTTTTAAACCTGAATCCACAGAGTTCCCCTTTTAAACCTGAATCCTCAGAGTTCCCCTTTTAAACCTGAATCCACAGAGTTCCCCTTTTAAACCTGAATCCTCAGAGTTCCCCTTTTAAACCTGAATCCTCAGAGTTCCCCTTTTAAACCTGAATCCTCAGAGTTCCCCTTTTAAACCTGAATCCTCAGAGTTCCCCTTTTAAACCTGAATCCACAGAGTTCTTCTTTTAAACCTGAATCCTCAGAGTTCCCCTTTTAAACCTGAATCCACAGAGTTCTTCTTTTAAACCTGAATCCTCAGAGTTCCCCTTTTAAACCTGAATCCACAGAGTTCCCCTTTTAAACCTGAATCCACAGAGTTCCCCTTTTAAACCTGAATCCTCAGAGTTCCCCTTTTAAACCTGAATCCTCAGAGTTCCCCTTTTAAACCTGAATCCTCAGAGTTCCCCTTTTAAACCTGAATCCACAGAGTTCCCCTTTTAAACCTGAATCCACAGAGTTCCCCTTTTAAACCTGAATCCACAGAGTTCCCCTTTTAAACCTGAATCCTCAGAGTTCCCCTTTTAAACCTGAATCCACAGAGTTCCCCTTTTAAACCTGAATCCACAGAGTTCCCCTTTTAAACCTGAATCCACAGAGTTCCCCTTTTAAACCTGAATCCACAGAGTTCTTCTTTTAAACCTGAATCCTCAGAGTTCCCCTTTTAAACCTGAATCCACAGAGTTCCCCTTTTAAACCTGAATCCACAGAGTTCCCCTTTTAAACCTGAATCCTCAGAGTTCCCCTTTTAAACCTGAATCCTCAGAGTTCCCCTTTTAAACCTGAATCCTCAGAGTTCCCCTTTTAAACCTGAATCCTCAGAGTTCCCCTTTTAAACCTGAATCCACAGAGTTCCCCTTTTAAACCTGAATCCACAGAGTTCCCCTTTTAAACCTGAATCCTCAGAGTTCCCCTTTTAAACCTGAATCCACAGAGTTCCCCTTTTAAACCTGAATCCTCAGAGTTCCCCTTTTAAACCTGAATCCTCAGAGTTCCCCTTTTAAACCTGAATCCACAGAGTTCCCCTTTTAAACCTGAATCCACAGAGTTCCCCTTTTAAACCTGAATCCACAGAGTTCCCCTTTTAAACCTGAATCCACAGAGTTCCCCTTTTAAACCTGAATCCACAGAGTTCTTCTTTTAAACCTGAATCCTCAGAGTTCCCCTTTTAAACCTGAATCCACAGAGTTCCCCTTTTAAACCTGAATCCACAGAGTTCCCCTTTTAAACCTGAATCCTCAGAGTTCCCCTTTTAAACCTGAATCCTCAGAGTTCCCCTTTTAAACCTGAATCCTCAGAGTTCCCCTTTTAAACCTGAATCCTCAGAGTTCCCCTTTTAAACCTGAATCCACAGAGTTCTTCTTTTAAACCTGAATCCTCAGAGTTCCCCTTTTAAACCTGAATCCTCAGAGTTCCCCTTTTAAACCTGAATCCACAGAGTTCCCCTTTTAAACCTGAATCCTCAGAGTTCCCCTTTTAAACCTGAATCCACAGAGTTCCCCTTTTAAACCTGAATCCTCAGAGTTCCCCTTTTAAACCTGAATCCTCAGAGTTCCCCTTTTAAACCTGAATCCTCAGAGTTCCCCTTTTAAACCTGAATCCTCAGAGTTCCCCTTTTAAACCTGAATCCTCAGAGTTCCCCTTTTAAACCTGAATCCTCAGAGTTCTTCTTTTAAACCTGAATCCTCAGAGTTCCCCTTTTAAACCTGAATCCACAGAGTTCCCCTTTTAAACCTGAATCCTCAGAGTTCCCCTTTTAAACCTGAATCCACAGAGTTCCCCTTTTAAACCTGAATCCTCAGAGTTCCCCTTTTAAACCTGAATCCTCAGAGTTCCCCTTTTAAACCTGAATCCTCAGAGTTCCCCTTTTAAACCTGAATCCTCAGAGTTCCCCTTTTAAACCTGAATCCACAGAGTTCCCCTTTTAAACCTGAATCCACAGAGTTCCCCTTTTAAACCTGAATCCACAGAGTTCCCCTTTTAAACCTGAATCCTCAGAGTTCCCCTTTTAAACCTGAATCCACAGAGTTCCCCTTTTAAACCTGAATCCACAGAGTTCCCCTTTTAAACCTGAATCCACAGAGTTCCCCTTTTAAACCTGAATCCTCAGAGTTCCCCTTTTAAACCTGAATCCACAGAGTTCCCCTTTTAAACCTGAATCCACAGAGTTCCCCTTTTAAACCTGAATCCACAGAGTTCCCCTTTTAAACCTGAATCCACAGAGTTCCCCTTTTAAACCTGAATCCACAGAGTTCCCCTTTTAAACCTGAATCCACAGAGTTCCCCTTTTAAACCTGAATCCACAGAGTTCCCTTTCACTGTAAGGAGGGACTCTGCAGACTCTGATGTAAGGGAGAACTCTGGGGACTCTAACATCAGGGATGCTCTGGGAACCCTGATTTAAGGGGGGGAACACTGAGAACTCATTACACTCTCGGCTTAGACAACTGCAGACAGCAACCCTGCTGGGAAGCCAGAGTCCGGTCCGAATAATGTGTCCGGGTTTCAGGTGGTCTGAAACCCGGACGCATGATTCAAAACCCGAACTGTCCTGGGGGAATCCCAAACAGGTGACAACCCAACTTCAATGTCCTACTAATGAAGCGATTGCCATCAAGCAGGCCAACTCCAGAGAACTATTTTTTAAAAGGTTTGGCCGGAGTTGGACTCTTTCTCAGAAAGAAAAGAGAGCAGAAAGAGAACGAAGCGTAGTTCTCGCCTTCCATCTGTTTACTATGGGCGCTACCTCCCCGAGAAGGGTGTTTGAGGTCCTTTATTGAACATTCCTGGTCTTTGGGTTTAAGATGTTTGTCCAGCAGGACCAGAGGAATGTGTCAGCTCTCTGTTACTGGACCAAGTGACCAACAGCCCCCGGGGTCACGTATGCCTCCCCTCCCCCATGACATTTTTAGGGTCCTTGAATATACATTTTTAACTCTCACAGTCTACAAATGTTACAATCTGATTGTAGAACTTTTATTATTTATACCTGCTGTATACTGCTAGTGTCTACCTGAATGGCCCATTCATTTCCCCTCCAATGAGGCAGTCCAGCACAGTTGTAGTTAACCACTTCAGCCCCAGAAGGATTTGCCCCCTTAATCACCAGGCCATTTTTAGCGATTCGGCACTGTGTCGCTTTAACTGAAAATTGCGCGGCCGTGCGACGCTGTACCCAAACAGACGTCCTTTTTTACCCACAAATAGAGGTTTCTTTTGGAGGTATTTGATCACCTCTGTGGCTTTTATTTTTTGTGCCATCAACAAAAAAAAAACGACAATTTTGAAAAGAAAAATATATATTTTTTTGCTTTCTGCTAGAAAACACATCCAATAAAAATATGTAAAAAAATCTAAATTTCTTCATCAATCTTTTGCGCTATAAACAAAAAAAAAAAAACAATAAAAAAAAAAGTTCTTTAGTTTCTGCTATAATACATGTCCAAAATAAAATATATAAAAAAACGAATTTATTTATCAGTTTAGACCGATATATATTCTACATATTTTTGGTAAAAAAACCCGCAATAGGCGTATATTGATTGCTTTGTGCAAAAGTTATCGCATCTACAAACTACAGGAAAGATTTAGGGACTTTTATTTATTTTTTATTGTTTTTACTAGCAATGGTGGAGATCTGCGATTTTTAGCGGGGCTGCGACATTGCGCCGGACAAATCAGACCCCAAATGACACTTTTTGGGGACCAGTAACATTATTACATTGATCAGTGCTACTGATCAATGCAAAAATGACACTGGCAGGAAAGGGGTTAACATTAGCGGGCGATCAAGGGGTTAAGTGTGTTCCCTGGGTGTGTTCTAACTGTAGGGGGGAAGGGCTACCAGGGACATGACAGAAATGATGTTCCTGATTACTGGGAACAGAAGATCTCTGATATGTCATTAGGCAGAACGGGGAGTCGCCTTGTTTACATAGGCAGTTCCCCGTTCTGCGTTCTGCCTCTCCTCACAGCGATTGCAGGCCGCCAGTGGATATCGAGTCCACGAGACCCGCGGGCGCGCTCTCGTGGTGCGCCCGCTAGCCTCCTTGCATGGACCGACGTACAGGTACGTTCCACATACTTTATCATCTGATGGGTAGCGGTATATAAATAGAACACCCATGTGGACACCTTAGTACACCCAGCTACTTCCTGAATTGCAGAGTCGTTTTAGCGATAAAGTGAGTGTATATAAATCAATATCACAGATTTCATTATACTATATTTATTTATTACTCAGAAATTCAAGACGTAGCTGGGTGTACTATGATGTCCACATGGTGCCTCTTCCAGTGCAGATATAGAACCACCACTAGAGGGTCCCCTGTGAGAGGAGAATGTGTCTTCAATGAAGAAGGGGCGGTGTTCTATCAGAATACCGCTACCTGTCAGATCGTAAATTGTGTGGAACGCATGGTGGACCGTATTGCGCAGTAAGAATTTTTTGGTCGTAACGTCACTTCCGTTGCACAATCTGATGGGTAGCAGCAATCTGATAGAACACTGCCATCTTGGATGTGACGCCCGCAGCCCCATCAGACTCAGAGCTGTCAATCAAGTGGCGGCCCTTCAGCTGTTGCAGAACTACAAGTCGCACGAGGCAATGCAAGGCTGACAGTTACAAGCACAACAAACGTAGAGGCATAATGGGAATGGTAGTTCTGCAACAATCTGGAGGGCTGCAGGTTGAGCATCCACACCCTATAGCAGTGATGGCGAACCTTGGCACCCCAGATGTTTTGGAACTACATTTCCCATGATGCTCATGCACTCTGCAGTGTAGTTGAGCATCATGGGAAATGTAGTTCCAAAACATCTGGGGGGGGGGGGGCAAGATTCCCCATTACTGCCTTATAAAGTACTCCCCTTTGCTTCTCCCCTGGCAGCTACATAAAAGGGAGGTGAGGGGGAGGGTTGGGGGAGCTGGACCAGCATAGACAGTAATTAGACACAGAAGAGGAGAAGGCAATGGTGTGCAAGGGGTGGGGGTGGGGGAATTGACTCTTTCTGGATTAATTTTCAAATTTTCTAGCCCATTGCAAGTGATTAAAAATAGTTAGTTAATGGAAAGGAAAAACTCTGCAAGTGATCATTTACAATATCAGATTTTTCGGTCCTTTTTCAGCAATTGGTGATGAGGTCTCTTTATAGACGTCCTGTCACTGTCTGGTTACTAGATTCACACCTGTGCGTTTTGTAGTGCGTTTTGCAGTAGCTCAGTACAGTCCATTTAACATGGTTTGCTATGGTACACGTTCACATCTGTGCGTTTGCTTTTTTGGAGAGGGTCGGGGACTTTTTCTCCCACAGCAGATTGCATTTTGCATGTAATAGACTTCAATGGACCCACACCAAAAATGAAAGCGTTTAGTTTTTGATTAATTTTTCCACGTGTTTTCTTTTTCTTCAATAACAAACTGTGAATATCTGGTTGTTAAAGAGCGGGCCGGGAAGCCAGCCAACGCGCCCTTAACCACTTTCTGCCCGCCCTATAAACAGAATGACGTGCGCAAAGTGGTTAAGTTATCCTGACTGGATGTCATATGACATCCAGCAGGATAAGCCGGGGGCGCGCATCACGGCGATCGGTGTTGTGCCACTCTGACACACCGCAACTCCGATCGTGGCAAAGAGCCTTTGACGTAGGCTCTTTACCACGTGATCAGCTGTGACCAATCACAGCGTGCAACCAGGAAGTGCAAACGGTAAGCGGCTTTACTCGGTTTGCGCTGACAGGGAGAGCCGATCGGCAGCTCTCCTGTCAGCGCATTTATTATCAGCGAAAGTCCCCATCAGAGGTGCCCACCACATCTGCCAATCACTGCCCATCAGCTGCCAGTCAGTGCCCACCAAAGTGCCAATCAGTGCCCTTCACAGATGTCAGTGTGCATCAGCTGCCAGTCAGTGCCCAAAGTGATAATCAGTGCCAAAGTGCCAATCAGTGCCAAAGTGCCAATCAGTGCCCATCAGTAACGCCTGTCAGTGCCCTTCACAGATGTCAGTGCCCTTTAGCTGCCAGTCAGTGCCCAACAAAGTGATACTCAGTGCCAAAGTGCCAATCAGTGCCCATCAGTAACGCCTGTCAGTGCCCTTCACAGATGTCAGTGCCCATGAGCTGCCAGTCAGTGCCCAACAAAGTGATAATCAGTGCCAAATTGCCAATCAGTGCCCATCAGTAACGCCTGTCAGTGCCCTTCACAGATGTCAGTGCCCATCAGCTGCCAGTCAGTGCCCAACAAAGTGATAATCAGTGCCAAATTGCCAATCAGTGCCCATCAGTAACGCCTGTCAGTGCCCTTCACAGATGTCAATCAGTGCCCATCAGCTGCCAGTCAGTGCCCATCAGTAATGACTGTCAGCACCTCATCATCAGCACTGCCTATTAGTGCCATCTATTAGTGCCCATCAGTGCTGACTGCCAGTGCCAATTAGCGCTGCCTGTCAGTGCCACCTATCAGTGTCGCCCATCATTACCCATCAGTGCTGCATATCAGTGCGCCCATCAATTCTACATATCAGTGCCAACTCATCAGTGCCCATCAATGAGGGAGAAAACAAAATTTTATAACAATCCAAAAACTTTTTTAGTTTGTTTAGCAAAAAAATAAAAACCCCAGTGGTGATCAAATACCACCAAATACCACCCAGTCACGGCAAGGACACACAGGGGAGATTTGCTAAAACTGGAGAGTGAAAATCTGGTGCAGTTTTATGAAACAAAAAAATAAATAAAAATCTGGTGCAGTTGTGCATGGGAGCCAATCCGCTTCTAACTTCAACTTGTTCAATTAAGCTTTGACAATTAGCCCCCGCTCACACTGTCACATGCCAAATCGCAGATTATTGCCGGCAATGGCACTGTCCCAATCGTTGTAACGCTGACTTTTCGGCGCCGCACTGATTCCCAAAAGTAGTTCCTGCATTACTTTTGGCAATTTCGGGGGCAATTTTAATAGACATCTGTGCAGGAACCCGCACAGATGTCTGCCAATTGGCCCCCCAAACTCACAGCGAAATGCGGGTTTGAAATCGTGCGAGTTCAGCTGAACCAAGGCTAAATCCTGGAAGCTGATTGGTTGCCATGCACAGCTGCACCAGATGTTGCACGCTCCAGTTTTAGTAAATCTCCCCCAGACATGCAGCATTATTACACAACACACCAGAGCCCACCTGATGTCAGCACTTGTCACTGTGTGGTACTGTAGATCGATGAGAATGAAATGCCATTTTGACATTTCAATAAATAAAAAAAAATTAAATTAAAAAAATTAAAATAAAGTAACCAGTGTTAGGTCATAAAAATGCGAGACACGCCCCCCCCCCCCCCCAGTGGACACCTAACCTGCATAATAACCCCTTCCCGACCAGCCACCGCAGTTATACCGCTGCACGAGCCTTCGTAGCTGTACATCGGCTCTTTAAGCCGTGGTAGCAGGCGTGTGTCCCAGAGTCGATGCGCCTGCCCGGCAGGCGCGATGACCGCCGGGCACCCGCAAACGCTCGTGACAGAGCGAGAACACGGGATCTGTGTGTGTAAACACACAAATCTCGGTTCTGTCAGAGGAGAGGAGACAGATCGTGCGTTCCTACCAAGTAGGAACAACGATCTGTCTCCTCCTCTAGTCAGCCACATTCCCCCCACAGTTGGAACACACGTGAGGTAACACATTTTAACCCCTTGATCGCCCCCTAGTGTTAACCCCTTCCCTGCCAGTGACATTTATACAGTAATCAGTGGCTATGTATAGCTCCGATTGCTGTATAAATGACAATGGTCCCAAAAAAGTGTCCAAAGTGTCCGATTTGTCCTCCATAATGACGCAGTCCCGATACAAATCGCAGATCGCCGCCATTACTAGTAAAAAAAAAAAATAATAATAAAAATGACATAAATCTATCCCCTATATTGTAGATGCTATAGCTTTTGCGCAAACCAAACAATATACGCTTATTGCGATTTCTTTTTACCAAAAATATATAGAAGAATACATATCGACCTAAACTGATGAAGACATTTTTATTTTTTTGGGGATATTTATTATAGCAAAAAGTACAAAATATTGTGTTTTTTTTTTTTTAAATTGTCGCTCTATTTTAGTTTATAGCACAAAAAATAAAAACCGGAGAGGTGATCAAATACCACCAAAAGAAAGCTCTGTTTGTGGAAAAAAAAGGACATCAACGACCGCGCAATTGCAGTTAAAGCGACGCAGTGCTGTATCGCACAAAATGGCCTGGTCAGGAAGGGGGAAAATCCTTCAGGGGCTGAAGTGGTTAAAACAGAACATTTTAGCATACGTCTTGCCTTACGGTTATGGGGGGACAACGCTCCGTCTCACAGTCCTACTCCTGTGTTGTCACATGGGCTTCCCATAGAAACGAAAAGGGGTTATTGTAACGCACATTACACAGGCATGGTCCACTATTGTCACCATCAGGAAAGTCCATTGTGTTTGCTAGAGCTTTGTGATTTTTTTTTAAATAAAATACTTTGTCACCTTCTTTTCATTCTGATCTGCAGCCATAGGCGTGCGCAGCCTGTTGCAATAGGGTGTGCACCTGAAAGTTCAAAAACACGGTACCGATCTCTCACTGTGTTCATTCAGAAAGGGAAGGGGTTGGTAAATGACATTACCCCTTCCCCCACTCATCCTGAAATATCATCTATGTGTGCCCACTGCAGTAGCCAATGGAGGAGGAGGGAAGCCAGCCATGCTGTGGGAGGGGGCACCGGGCAGCAGTGGAAATCTGCACTGCAGGGAAAGATTAGGGTGTGCCTGGGCACACCTGACACACCCTGTGCGCACGCCTATGTCTGCAGCCACTTCCTGTCTACATCCACGCCAGCGACGGCTGCATGGCATTTCTTAGGGTGGGGAAAGGGTAACTGGTTTTCCCAGTTACCTGTTCCCACTTCCCCTTGGATCTCCTAGGCCAGTGATGGTGAACCTTGGCACCCCAGATGTTTTGAAACTACATTTCCCATGATGCTCGTGCACTGAGCATCATGGGAAATGTAGTGCCAAAATATCTGAGGTTAGGGTGACCACGTGTCCCGGATTGCCCAGGACAGTCCCGCATTTTGCAGGTCTGTCCCGGGCACCTTCATTCCAGGACAATACAGTGTCCCGGAATGAAACTGACACTGTCACCCCCCCGGGCCAATCTGATGCCCCAAAAAAAGGCCACCACATCACCGCTTTACTCACTGACAGTACTTGTCCTGGCCGGGAATGCCTGGAGGAGCACAATCCCCGCCCCCTGCTTGTGATTGGAGAAATTATAAATCCCGCCTCGTGTCCAATCACTGTGCTGCGATTCGTTACAGCACAAGCTGATTTTTGGGAAGGGAGGGTGTCCCTGAATGGTAGTTTGGAAATGTGGTCACCCTATCTGGGGTGCCAGTTCCTCTTGAAGATACGATGTTTGTTGCTCTGGCCCTGAATAAATCAGTTTGTAGAGTGACGGAACTGCCAGGGTCACAAAGGTCACACTTGAGACTGGGCCCTGATGTTCTGCCACTGTGGGGGGAGGGGGGCCCCACTGCGGGACTGTAATGCCGCGTACACACGACCGTTTTTCATGACGAGAAAAATTACATTTTTTTATTTGGTCATTAAAAAACGATAGTGTGTGGGCTCCAGAGCATTTTTCGCAATGTGAAAAATGGGCTTTAAAAATTTGGAACATTTTTTCTCGTTGTCGTTTTTCTCCTCATGCAAAACGGGCGTGTGTATGCTTTAACGACGTGAAAAAAACGTGCATGCTCAGAAGCAAGTGATGAGACGGGAGCGCTCGTTCTGGTAAAACTAGCGTTCATAATGGAGATAGCACATTCGTCACGCTGTAACGGACTGAAGAGCACAGAGACTGAAAAGCGCAAATCGTCTCTCACCAAACTTTACTAACACGAGGCTCAGCAAAAGCAGCCCAAAGGGTGGTGCCATCCGAATGCAACTTCCCCTTTATAGTGCCGTTGTACGTTTCGTACGTCACCGCGCTTTGTTTGAGCATTTTTTTCACGATCGTGTGTAGGCAAGGCAGGCTTGAGAAGAATCACGTAGAGAAAAACGTTGTTTTTTTCAATGACATTAAAAACAGTCGTGTGTATGCGGCATTAGGCTCAGTTCACACTGCTGCGACCCCAAAGTCTTGCAACTTGCTTCCTTGTGACTTCCTTGCAACTTGCTTACGAATTCCTTGCAACTTTTGTAATTTAACATTGCAGTCTATGGCACTCAAATCGCACCAAAGTTGCCCGAAAAGTAGAGCACGGGGGATGGAGCTAAAAACACAACTCAACTACGCGTTTTAACGACGTCCCAACCGCAAGTCTGAACAAGCTCTTTAAAGTGTCTGTCAGCCCATCACAATGCAGGTTATAATGCACCAGCTCCCTTTTCCCTCCGATCCAGTTCACCGCTGTGCTGCACTAAAATGCATGTGCGTTGTGTATGCAAGTCATTCAAAGATGAACCAGGCAGCTTTAAAATAAACACAATGCAGCTCTGTATTCGTTAATACATCAAAAAAAAGTATTGTTCTTTTAATACAAGCTGTGTAAGTACGTGAATGTGACCAGGCTTCATCCCCTTGCAGTACCTTACAACAGGGCTGGAGTGTGAGAAGAAAAAGCAGCACAAGGAGCCAAATCAGTTCATGTGCGGATAGGAGGAGAGAGCAGCATAACAGACATGAGCTCATCACTGTACTGCTTCTCCTTTCACTGCCCAGTCACAGGCTGGGGGCGGCTCCTGAGTGATCTGGGCTAGAAAGATGTTGGCCATCAGACTGAGGACATCTAGTGGCCAGAAATATTTACTGCAGGGAGAAATCTCTGGATTTAGCCCAGGTTTTACACTTGTGCGATCTCAGACATCGCATGTGATTCGCACCCACACCGATCACATGCGATGTCTGTGTGACGCGAGTTCAGCCAAAAAATTTGTATGGCTGAATTCGGAGAAAAAAAAAAAAGAAGATGCAGGGACTTTTTTTTCCCCCACACTGGAATCAGGTCGCATGGGTGTTCTCACCTATGCGATTCGATTCCTGTGCGAGTTCACAGTTCGCATTGCGATCTGTGAAGTGATCTGGGGGTGTCATTCACATTGTATTGAAACCCGCAGCGGTTTGCAGAGGGCAGTGTGAACTGCCTGCGGGAGAGGTGCGATGAGGGAACCGGCAATGTAATCACGCATCGCATCAGTGGGAACCCAGGCTGAAGGTGAATATTGCAGTAAAAGCGGGTTTTGTTATTTTGTCTTTTAATGCCCTTTATTTTTGTCTGGAGTGCTGCTTCAAAAATAACTGTCAGCATACTGAAAATATAGCTGCGTGTTAAAGCAGGGGTCATCAACCCCCGGTCCCCGGCCCACTACCGGGCCGTGGCCCTTCTGCAGTCTGGCCGCGGGTGCGGGTGGCTCTCAAAAGACATGCTGGGCTGCCGGCATGAGAGCGCTGGGTGGATTGAAGAAGCGAGCGGGCAAGCAGAGATATCATCTCTCTCCGCCCATTGCATCACCGCTCTTCCGCCCTCAAAGCCAGTGCTCTGTCTCAGTGTCGGAGGGAGCAGAGAGATGACATCATCTCACACTGCCCGCCCCGCATCGCCGCTCTCCTGCGGCTCCTGTGAGAACTTCCTGAGATTCCTTGATCAGAGGCGCAGATTGCCTGCCTCCCCGGACAGCTAATCAGGAATGGCAGAAGGGTGAAGGGTGACAGCCGAAGGAGTCCCGAAGCCTCCCTCTGCCAGGTGAGACCGGCTGCAGCAAGACGAGGGAGACACCCTGCTACATCCAGAGGGGCGATCCCACAGAGATGTGACATCATCAGTTACAGGTGAGCTGTGTGTGGGAGTACAGGTGAGGTGTGCTGGGACTTGTAGTTCACCCCCTCAGCTGTCTGCCTGATATACCACAAGGGGCGCTCCACTCACTCTGCATCTGGTGACAGGCATGGTGGCAGGTGGCATGGCAAGTGACATTCCACATTTGGTGACAGGCAACGTGGCAGGGGGCAAGTGACATTCCACATCTTCTGACAGGCAACGTGGCAGGTGGCAAGTGACATTCCACATCTGGTGACAGGCAACGTGGCAGGTGATGTGGCAAGTGACATTCCGCATCTGGTGACAGGCAACGTGGCAAGTGACAATCCACATCTTGTGGCAGTAAGCGGGGCAATCTGGTAGCAGGCAACAGTGGCAAGTGACACGCTCAGAGCTCCCACTGATTCTACATTATGGTGAGTTGAACTATTTCATTTATTACTACAATTAGGGATGAGCTTCGTGTTCGAGTCGAACATACGTTCGACTCGAACATCGGCTGTTCGATCGTTCGACGAAGATCGAACGATTTGGGCCGTTCGCGCCAAATTCGAGTGACGCGAACGGCCCACAATGCACTACGCCATCGCAGTGTCATCCAGGCGCTGTGATTGGCCAAGCATGCACTGTGACCCCGCATGCTTGGCCAATCACAGCGCCGGCAGCGAGGAGAGCAATGATTGGCCACAGGCAGGATGCCTGTGGCCAATTATTGCTGAGGGTGTTTAGTACACGCCCCACACTATAAAAGGCCGCCAGCACGGCGGCCTAGTGTAGTGTGTTCCGGAGCAGGGATAGAGCAGCATAGGCAGGGACAGTGACTGTTATTTCTTTCTTGCTTAACCTGGATTCCTTTAGTTTAGGGAAAGAGAAGGATAGGTAGGGAGAGTGTCAGTGTGTTTTGTGCTTGTGCTATAGTGTGCTTAAAAAAAACATTTATTCTAGGGACAGAAAACTGTAGGTAGGGAGAGTGTCAGTTTCTTTCACTCTGCAAGTCCTTGTTTCCAGGGACCTGTAAGGACAGTGAGTGAATTGTCCTTGTGCTATATTGTGCTTAAAAAAAACATTTATTCTAGGGACAGAAAACTGTAGGTAGGGAGAGTGTCAGTTTATTTCACTCTGCAAGTCCTTGTTTCCAGGGACCTGTAAGGACAGTGAGTGAATTGTCCTTGTGCTATATTGTGATTAAAAAAAACATTTTTTCTAGGGACAGAAAACTGTAGGTAGGGAGAGTGTTTTTTTTCTTTCACTCTGCAAGTCCTTGTTTCCAGGGACCTGTAAGGACAGTGAGTGAATTGTCCTTGTGCTATATTGTGCTTAAAAAAAACATTTATTCTAGGGACAGAAAACTGTAGGTAGGGAGAGTGTCAGTTTATTTCACTCTGCAAGTCCTTGTTTCCAGGGACCTGTAAGGACAGTGAGTGAATTGTCCTTGTGCTATATTGTGATTAAAAAAAACATTTTTTCTAGGGACAGAAAACTGTAGGTAGGGAGAGTGTTTTTTTTCTTTCACTCTGCAAGTCCTTGTTTCCAGGGACCTGTAAGGACAGTGAGTGAATTGTCCTTGTGCTATATTGTGATTAAAAAAAACATTTTTTCTAGGGACAGAAAACTGTAGGTAGGGAGAGTGTTTTTTTTCTTTCACTCTGCAAGTCCTTGTTTCCAGGGACCTGGAAGGACAGTGAGTGAATTGTCCTTGTGCTATATTGTGCTTAAAAAAAACATTTATTCTAGGGACAGAAAACTGTAGGTAGGGAGAGTGTCAGTTTATTTCACTCTGCAAGTCCTTGTTTCCAGGGACCTGTAAGGACAGTGAGTGAATTGTCCTTGTGCTATATTGTGATTAAAAAAAACATTTTTTCTAGGGACAGAAAACTGTAGGTAGGGAGAGTGTTTTTTTTCTTTCACTCTGCAAGTCCTTGTTTCCAGGGACCTGGAAGGACAGTGAGTGAATTGTCCTTGTGCTATATTGTGATTAAAAAAAACATTTTTTCTAGGGACAGAAAACTGTAGGTAGGGAGAGTGTTTTTTTTCTTTCACTCTGCAAGTCCTTGTTTCCAGGGACCTGGAAGGACAGTGAGTGAATTGTCCTTGTGCTATATTGTGCTTAAAAAAAACATTTATTCTAGGGACAGAAAACTGTAGGTAGGGAGAGTGTTTTTTTTCTTTCACTCTGCAAGTCCTTGTTTCCAGGGACCTGGAAGGACAGTGAGTGAATTGTCCTTGTGCTATATTGTGATTAAAAAAAACATTTTTTCTAGGGACAGAAAACTGTAGGTAGGGAGAGTGTTTTTTTTCTTTCACTCTGCAAGTCCTTGTTTCCAGGGACCTGTAAGGACAGTGAGTGAATTGTCCTTGTGCTATATTGTGCTTAAAAAAAACATTTATTCTAGGGACAGAAAACTGTAGGTAGGGAGAGTGTCAGTTTATTTCACTCTGCAAGTCCTTGTTTCCAGGGACCTGTAAGGACAGTGAGTGAATTGTCCTTGTGCTATATTGTGATTAAAAAAAACATTTTTTCTAGGGACAGAAAACTGTAGGTAGGGAGAGTGTTTTTTTTCTTTCACTCTGCAAGTCCTTGTTTCCAGGGACCTGTAAGGACAGTGAGTGAATTGTCCTTGTGCTATATTGTGATTAAAAAAAACATTTTTTCTAGGGACAGAAAACTGTAGGTAGGGAGAGTGTTTTTTTTCTTTCACTCTGCAAGTCCTTGTTTCCAGGGACCTGGAAGGACAGTGAGTGAATTGTCCTTGTGCTATATTGTGCTTAAAAAAAACATTTATTCTAGGGACAGAAAACTGTAGGTAGGGAGAGTGTCAGTTTATTTCACTCTGCAAGTCCTTGTTTCCAGGGACCTGTAAGGACAGTGAGTGAATTGTCCTTGTGCTATATTGTGATTAAAAAAAACATTTTTTCTAGGGACAGAAAACTGTAGGTAGGGAGAGTGTTTTTTTTCTTTCACTCTGCAAGTCCTTGTTTCCAGGGACCTGTAAGGACAGTGAGTGAATTGTCCTTGTGCTATATTGTGATTAAAAAAAACATTTTTTCTAGGGACAGAAAACTGTAGGTAGGGAGAGTGTCAGTTTATTTCACTCTGCAAGTCCTTGTTTCCAGGGACCTGGAAGGACAGTGAGTGAATTGTTCTTGTGCTATATTGTGATTAAAAAAAACATTTTTTCTAGGGACAGAAAACTGTAGGTAGGGAGAGTGTCAGTTTATTTCACTCTGCAAGTCCTTGTTTCCAGGGACCTGTAAGGACAGTGAGTGAATTGTTCTTGTGCTATATTGTGATTAAAAAAAACATTTTTTCTAGGGACAGAAAACTGTAGGTAGGGAGAGTGTTTTTTTTCTTTCACTCTGCAAGTCCTTGTTTCCAGGGACCTGTAAGGACAGTGAGTGAATTGTCCTTGTGCTATATTGTGCTTAAAAAAAACATTTATTCTAGGGACAGAAAACTGTAGGTAGGGAGAGTGTCAGTTTATTTCACTCTGCAAGTCCTTGTTTCCAGGGACCTGTAAGGACAGTGAGTGAATTGTCCTTGTGCTATATTGTGATTAAAAAAAACATTTTTTCTAGGGACAGAAAACTGTAGGTAGGGAGAGTGTTTTTTTTCTTTCACTCTGCAAGTCCTTGTTTCCAGGGACCTGTAAGGACAGTGAGTGAATTGTCCTTGTGCTATATTGTGCTTAAAAAAAACATTTATTCTAGGGACAGAAAACTGTAGGTAGGGAGAGTGTCAGTTTCTTTCACTGTGAAAGTCCTTGTTTCAAGGGACAGAGAAGGACACCTGAAGGTAGCCCTTATTGCTTTTTTCCCATCTCCCTGCAGGCCATCTATTAGAATGTCTGGAAGGCAAACAAGGAGAGGCAGACAGTCAGGAGGCAATAAAAGAGGGCAAGCAGGCTCTGTGTCTGGGGGCAACAGTGCTGGTCGTGGACGCGGTGCATTGTCATCAGCACATGGCCATGGGACACGCTTGTCCTTCTTTTCGGCAGCTGGACATGTTGAGCCACATCATGCCGAAGACTTGGTAGAGTGGATGACCAAGCCCTCCTCCTCCTCCTCATCCTCTCTCACCCAGGCTCAGGGTACTGGAAAAGCAGCTGCCAAAGCGTCGTCTTCCCTGGTATCAATGTCAGACAAATCATCAGTCACTCCTTCCCTAGACCCACCATGTCCTCCTCCTGAGGAGTCCCCCGAAATGTTTCAGCACAGTGTTGGGTACATGCTCCAGGAGGATGCCCAGCGTTTCGAAGGGTCTGATGATGAAACCCAGCTAGAGGAAGGCAGTAGCGTGAGAGCAGACAGAGGGGATGCTCAAGAAGGACACCAATCTGGCAGTCATGTTCCAGCAGCTGCAGCATACTGCCAGATTGGCTCCAGTGATGAGGAGGGAGGGGATGATGAGGTCACTGACTCCACGTGGGTGCCTAATAGGAGAGAGGAGGAGGAGGAGGATGAGGAGGAGGCACATCTCCAACGAGGCAGGATGCCCTTTGGTGGCCAGCGTAAGGGCAGTACACCGACGGAATCACACCGCAGAGCTCCGCCTGTGCAGGGCGCTGCCTCTGCCCGTCATTCAAAAAGTTCTTTGGTGTGGGCCTTTTTTGAGGCTAGTGCATCAGATCGCACAGCTGCTGTTTGCAACATATGTCTCAAGCGTATATCGCGTGGCCAAAACATCAGCCGCTTGGGTACCACATGCCTGACCAGACATATGTTGACCTGCCATGCAGCTCGTTGGCAAGCCTACCTCAAAGACCCACACCAAAGAACAAAGCGGACCTCTCCTTGCACCGCATCAGCTGGGATCTCCAACCCCACTATAACTTCAGTCCTCTCTGAAACATGCACTGAGAGGAATGAAGGTGTAGAATTAGGTGTGTCACAGCCAAGTACTTGCGGCCACTCTGCTAGCAGTACACCGACGTCCGATTCTAGCAGGCAAATTTCCCTGCCCCAGCTGCTGGACCGTCGAAAGAAGTTCACTCCCAGCCATCCACATGCCCAGCGGTTGAATGCTAGCTTGGCTAAATTGCTAGCGCTTCAACTGCTGCCTTTTCAGTTGGTAGACTCGGCCCCCTTCCGTGAGTTTGTGCAATGTGCGGTTCCTCAGTGGCAGGTTCCCAAACGCCACTTTTTCTCACGGAAGGCTATTCCGGCTCTCTACCGGCATGTGGAAGGCAATGTCTTGGCCTCGCTGGACAGGGCGGTCAGCGGTAAGGTGCATATTACCGCTGACTCATGGTCCAGCAGGCATGGACAGGGACGTTACCTTTCTTTCACGGCCCATTGGGTCACTCTTTTGGCAGCTGGGAAGGATGCAGGACAAGGTGCAGTAGTGTTGGAGGTTGTCCCACCGCCACGCCTCCAAAATGCTACTACTGGTTGTGACACACCTCTCTCCTCCACCCCCTCCTCTTCTTCTTCCTCCATGGCCTCTTCCTGTGGTTTGTCCTATGAACCAGCGGTGCTCCGTAGCCGTTCACGGGGCTACGCAAGTACGCAGGCAAAAAGATGCCATGCCGTGCTTGCGCTGGTGTGTTTGGGGGACAGAAGCCACACTGGGGCAGAGGTCCTGTCTGCTCTGCAGGGCCAGGCCGAGAGGTGGTTGACGCCACGCCAGCTTAAGCCAGGAATGGTGGTTTGCGACAATGGCACCAACCTCCTCTCCGCCCTCCGACAGGGACAACTGACCCATGTGCCCTGTGTGGCTCACGTCCTTAACCTGGTGGTGCAGCGGTTCTTGGGCAGGTACCCGGGCTTACAGGATGTCCTGAGGCAGGCCAGGAAAGTCTGTGTGCATTTCCGCAGATCTTATAATGCCAGTGCTCGCCTGGCTGAGCTGCAAAAGGAGTTGAACCTGCCCAAGAACCGCCTTATATGTGACATGCCCACCAGGTGGAACTCAACGTTGGCCATGCTGCAGCGGCTGCACACGCAGCAGAGGGCCATCAATGAGTACCTGTGCGACTACGGCACCAGGACAGGGTCAGGGGAGCTTGGTTTTTTTTCTCCACGCCAGTGGGGCATGATCAGGGATGCATGCACTGTCCTGGCACCATTTGAGGAGGCCACGAGGATGGTGAGCAGTGACAGTGCATGCATCAGTGACACTGTACCTCTTGTCCACCTGTTGGAGCACACGCTGCGTGGAATAATGGACAGGGCACTTGAGGCAGAACAGAGGCAGGAAGAGGAGGACTTCCTTGCCTCTCAAGGCCCCCTTTACCCAGACAGTGTTCCTTCTGTCCCACCCATCGCACAGGAAGAGGAGGAGGAGGAGGAGGAGGAGGATTGTGTCAGCATGGAGGTGGAGGCTGGCACTCAGCATCATCAGCAGCAGTCTTTTAGGGATGATTTACAGTCCCAAGAAACCAGTGGACTTGTACGTGGCTGGGAGGAGGTGGCTGCGGATCATGTCGTCCTTAGTGACCCAGAGGACTCCGGAGCGAATGCCTCAGCAAACCTACGCTGCATGGCCTCCCTGATCCTGCAAAGTCTGCGGAAGGATCCTCGTATTCTTCGGATCAAGGAGAGGGACCATTACTGGCTGGCCACTCTCCTTGATCCACGGTACAAGGGTAAGGTTGCGGACCTTATGTTACCGTCGCAGAGGGAGCAGAGGATGAGACAACTCCGGGAGGCCTTGCAGAAAGGTCTGTGCAACGCGTTCCCAGAGACTGGGAGGTTACAAACTCCTGGTCCTGGACAACGAGTTGCTGAGGCTTCGGCCAGTCAAAGAAGGAGCGGTGGGGAAGGTGGCCGTCTGACCGATGCGTTCAGACAATTCTTTAGTCCGCAGCCCCAAAGTATGATCGGTTCCAGCAACCATCGCCAGCGTCTGATAAACATGGTGCAGGAATATCTAGGGGCAAGCTCAGACTTGGACACCTTTCCCACCGAAAATCCTCTGGCTTACTGGGTCTTGAGGATGGATCACTGGCCAGAGCTTGCACAGTATGCAATTGAGCTACTGGCCTGTCCTGCATCCAGCGTTCTTTCGGAACGCACATTCAGTGCTGCTGGAGGATTTGTCACGGATCACAGGGTGCGCCTGTCCACCGACTCGGTTGATCGACTGACTTTCATCAAGATGAACCAGTCTTGGATCACCACCAGCTACCACACACCTGATGCTGATATAACAGACTAATTGATTTTAACATGTCACATCCCTTCAAGACTGATGCTGATGCTGAGTGCCTGTGCTGTTATGTTGACTGGCTATCCTCCTCCTCCGAGTCCTCAATGATACGATTGATGATGATAGCTTGGAAGATCATTTTTGTTTATGGGTGCCGCCACCAGTGGCTAAGGCCCAATTTTTCAGCCCCTGTTTTACAGGGGCGTGTAATTACAATTTTTTTAGCAATAATTTGCCATAGGGCTCATTGCTGTGCTCCAAGTACAGTATCTGTGAGGGGTTGGAGTGTTGTGGCACCAGTGCCTAAGGCCCAATTTTTCAGCCCCTGTTTAACAGGGGCGTGTCATTACAATTTTTGAAGCAATACTTTGCAACAGGGCTCATTGCTGTGCTCCAAGTACAGTATCTGTGAGGGGTTGTAGTGTTGTGCCACCAGTGCCTAAGGCCCAATTTTTCAGCCCCTGTTCAACAGGGGCATGCAATTACAATTCTTGATCTAATAATTCACAGCAGGGTCCATTGCTGCACCCACCAAGAGTAACTCTGAGGGCTTACAGTCTTGTGGCAACGCCACCACCACCACCACCACGAAAGGCCCAATTTTTCAGCCCCTGTTCAAAAGGGGCATGTAATTACAATTCTTGATCTAATAATTCACAGCAGGGCCCATTGCTGCACCCACCAAGAGTAACTGTCAGGGCTTACAGTGTTGTGGCACCAGCACCACCATCAAAGCCCCAATTTTTACTACCACTGTTCAACAATTATATGTAATTAAAATTCCTGATATAATAGTTGACAGCAGGGCGTTCCAGCACCAACCAAGAGTAACTGTGAGTGCTTACAGTGTTGTGCCAACACCAACAACTAAGGGGCCTATTTCTGCAGAGTATATACGGCAGGTCCCTACTTTCAAACATCCAACTTACAAACGACTCCTACTTGCAAACGAAAGAAGACAACAGGAAGTGAGAGGACATCTACCCCTAGAAAGGAAAATTCTCTCCTGTAAGAATAAATATGGGAGAAAGGGGTCTCATCTGTACTGATGCTTTATCAGCAATCCTTGTTTCAAGAAAAACACCACATTTCAAAAACAGTTGTCATTGGGACGGAAAGTGAGGTGAAATGTTCTGAACAGGGGCACAGACAGCAAAACAAATGTTACAGGGGTGATAACCCTTACCTATGTTTCCCAAAAAGTTTAAAAATAGATTTTTGGGCTGGAGCTACACTTCAACAATGTACCTGTTCAAAATTACAAACACATTCTACATAAGAACAAACCTACAGTCCCTGTCTTGTATGCACCGCCTGTATACGGCTGTTCAGAGTATATAGGGCCTTTTTTATTTTATGTGCGGGGTTCCCCTTAATATCCATACAAGACCCAAAGGGGCTGGTAATGGGCTGGGGTAGGGGGGGGGTCATGGGGTAGCTATGCCATTTTTCTTAAAGAATTTCATCCATATTACCGGGACCAGACATTACATTAAAGCCGCAAGCAGTTTTAAATGGCTTTTTTTTCCTTTAGAAGTGTCATTTTGTGCAGGGACAGTTCTAAACACGGGAAACACGTGGCACTTCACAGGCATACTTTAGACACCCCCCAGGTACGATATTTAAAGGAATATTTGACTTTTTTTTTTTCACTTTATGCATCATTAAAATGACTGCTCCCGAAAAACGACCGTTTTTAAAACTTCTTTTTGCATTGATACATGTCCCCTGGTGCACAACCCGGGTTCCCAAACCCTATTTATGACAATAACATGCATAATAGTTGTTATAATTAGCACTTTAGAATTCGAACGTTCGCATCCATTGTATTTAATAGGGTTCTAATGTTCGTTCGAACTTTCGGTCCGTTCGCGGGTTCTGGTGCGAACCGAACCCGGGGGTGTTCGGCTCATCACTAACTACAATGTAATAATAGAAATAATGCGCTTCAATCACCCTGACACCATATTAAGCATGGTGCCGTGATGATTGAAGCGCTAACACCAGCCATTGCCCGCAAAAAATCGTAACTCCCCCCCCCCCCCCCGGTCCTTGGCACAATTTTCTTCTCCCCGGTGCCAAAGAGGTTGGGGACCACTGTGTTAAATGGCACTGCAGTACTGTAGTAATAGAAGTGCTTTACAGCAGGGTTCAACAAACCCCGGGCGCCAGGTCGCCATTGCGACTAGAATTAGCAACCTGGCGCCTGGGGCGGCACAGCTGGGGTATCCTGTGTCTCCCTGCGCCCCCCACCGTGCGATCGCGTCGGGCAGCGCCGGCCGGTAATTGAGGCCGCGGCTTTCCAGCCTTCTGCAGGCCTATGCTTCCTTCTGTGATCAGGCGCCATCTTGTGGTGGCCGTTGGTATGACAAGACAACCAGCAATGCCAACGGAGCTTCCCCTGTCTGTTTTCACTGCCATCTCCTTCCCTCTAATTTGAACCCCCATACATTATATATATTTTTTATTCTAACACCCTAGAGAATAAAATGGCGGTAGTTGCAATACTTTCTGTCACACCGTATTTGCACAGCGGTCTTACAAGCGCACTTTTTTGGGAAAAAATACACTTTTTTTAATGAAAAAATAAGACAACAGTAAATTTAGCCCAATTTTTTTTTTATATTATGAAAGATAATGTTACGCCAAGTAAATTGATACCCAACATGTCACGCTTCAAAATTGCGTCCGCTCGTGGAATGGCGACAAATTTTTACCCTTTAAAATCTCCATAGGCGACGTTTAAAAAATTCTACAGGTTGCATGTTTTGAGTTACAAAGGAGGTCTAGGGCTAGAATTATTGCTCTCGCTCTACCAATCGCGGCAATGCCTCACATGTGTGGTTTAAAACACCGCTTTCATATGCGGGTGCTACTCACGTATGAGTTCGCTTCTGCGCGCAAGCTCGGCGGGACGGGGCGCGTTCCTGGCTCCTTACTTTTTTAGCTGCCTCCTAGATTCCAAGCAAATTTGTCAAGCCCTGCTTTACAGTAACGTATAGATCTGATTCTGCCCTTCCCAGAAAGCACTGCAGATTTGTTAAAGTGCTTGTAAACCTCAGAGACATGAAATCCGAGCAAAGCATTTCCCTCTATAGTGTGTACTGGAAAGGGTGGATATAAATCAATGATTAAAAAAAAAAAAAACTTTTTTATTTTATTTAAATGTACTGTATTTTCCGGCGTATAAGACGACCTTTGTACTTAAAAATATCCCCCAAAAGTCGGGGGTCGTCTTATACGCCGGATGCAGAGTCAGTCAGACTGTGGCCGTCCATTCTCCTCGTCCTGTTCCATGATAGGCGGAACACTCTGCCTATCACGGAGATCCTCTCATCCTCGGACGAGAGGACGTCTGTGATAGGCGGAACACCGAACACAGGCTCTGCTGGGAAACTGAGTGTTCCGCCTTTCACGGAACAGGATGAGGAGGAGGCGCGGCTTTTGAACAATGGACACCTAAAGTCTGACTCAGCATACAGGGATCTGGAGATCGGCACGGTGAGGTATGCAATGGGCACGGTGAGGTATGTCGGAATGGGGTCGTCTTATACGGCGAGTATATCCCAAAACCAACCTTTTAGCTGGAAAATTAGGGGGTCGTCTTATACGCCCAGTCGCCTTACACGCCGGCAAATACGGTATTATTTTTTTATCAAATTTATTTTAATAAAATGCTTTTGGAGTAAAAATGTATCTAAAGATGGTTTTCTATTTAAGATACATTAATAGTTTAGTTTAGCATGAAATGGAGCTTAGTTATGTACAGTGGGGAGAACAAGTATTTGATACACTGCCGATTTTGCAGCTTTTCCTACTTACAAAGCATGTAGAAAAATCCAGAAAATCACATTGTATGATTTTTAAGTAATTAATTAGCATTTTATTGCATGTCATAAGTATTTGATACATCAGAAAAGCAGAACTTAAAGCGGTGGTTCTGCGGCGATTTTTTATTTGTTTTTTACCATTAGATTAATGACCCCCATATCAATAATTACTCACTTGTTCTGATTTCTCAAACCTCCACAGCCCAGTATACTTGTAAAGGATTATTTATTAAAAAAAAGCCGTTTCCATTTTGCTTGTGGGCACTAGAAGCCCACAAGCACCTATTTCCTGTATGCAGTGAATGCTTCTTTCCCAGCATTCACCGCTCGATCCCGCGCATGCTCAGTGTTGACGGCGCGCAGCGCCGTCAACACTGAGGGTTGCCATCACAACAGGTGGCGTCGTTGAAAGTTCCCGCCCCCGTTGTGACGTCAACGCATGAACTAAGAAAACTAAAGATAATAGCACAGCTCAGTACGGGGAAATCTCGCAGGATTTCGAAGGACGGCGTTCCACATTGTATCTTGGGGAAGCACGGCACTGTGCTCCCAGTAGACATTGCGGAGAGCTCCCAGACAACACTGCGGCGCCGGGGAGATGCCTACTCCTGTGGGAGGGAAAACCCGGAAGTCTGCAATAATACGGTATTTAACAGAGAAAAATTAAATTCTTAGGGCAATTGTATATTTATGTTGTGCAAGGATGCGGATAGGACAGTGTTGTTATTTGGGTAAACCTCCGCTTTAATATTTGGTACAGAAACCTTTGTTTGCAATTACAGAGATCATACGTTTTCTGTAGTTCTTGGCCAGGTTT
This sequence comes from Rana muscosa, assembly GCA_029206835.1. Classification (NCBI taxonomy): domain Eukaryota; kingdom Metazoa; phylum Chordata; class Amphibia; order Anura; family Ranidae; genus Rana; species Rana muscosa. The sequence continues at coordinate 295,280,130 of CM055128.1, read as the reverse complement.
GCACACACTGCAGCAGGGATTTTGTCCCACTCCTCCATACAGAGCTTCTCCAGATCCTTCAGGTTTTGGAGCTGGTGATGGGCAATACGGACTTTCAGCTCCCTCCAAAGATTTTCTATTGGGTTCAGGTCTGGAGATGGGCCCAGGCCACTCCAGGACCTTGAGATGCTTCTTTCGGAGCCACTCCTTAGTTGCCCTGGCTGTGTGTTTCGGGTCGTTGTCATGCTGGAGGACCCAGCCACGACCCATCTTCAATGCTCCTACTGAGGGAAGGAGGTTGTTAGCCAAGATCTCAAGATACACGGCCCCATCCATCCTCCCCTCAATACGGTGCAGTCGTCCTGTCCCCTTTGCAGAAAAGAATCCCCAAAGAATGATGTTTCCACCTCCATGCTTCAAGGTTGGGATGGTGTTCTTGGGGTTGTACTCATCCTTCTTCCTCCAAACAGAGTGGAGTTTAGACCAAAAGGCTCTATTTTTGTCTCATCAGACCACATGACCTTCTCCCATTCCTTCTCTGGATCATCCGGACAGTGGCGTTGCTAATGGGGTGCGGGCCGCCAAAGGGGTGACACCTGTGGACAGTGCAGTGCTGCACTAACACCGCATAGGCGCATACCCCTACACTGACTTGCTCTCACTGCGGACCGAACCCAAGCCGCCTCCCCCTGTTTACATCTACACAGGAGGGAGTCCGAGAAGGGACACACCGATGTGTAAGTGCCGCGCTGTCTGAGGTCTGTACACTGTATTGTAATGTTGATGGACATGTGCATGGGGAGCGCTATGGGAGGAGGGTCTGCTAGCACAGGTACTGAGGGGGGTGTCTGCACTGAGGGGGGGTCTGCACTGGGGAAGGGGGTTGTCTGCACTGAGGGGGGTCTGCACTGGGGAAGGGGGTTGTCTGCACTGAGGGGGGGTCTGCACTGGGGAAGGGGGTTGTCTGCACTGAGGGGGGTCTGCATTGGGGAAGGGGGGTGTCTGCACTGAGGGGTCTATACTGATGGAGGGGGGTCTATACTGAGAGAGGGGGGTCTGTACTGAGGGGGGACTACAGTTGGTGGAGGGGGGATGACACCAATTTTTTTCGCACCAGGTGACACCAACCTTAGTGATGCCACTGCATCCAGATGGTCATTGGCAAACTTCAGACGGGCCTGAACTTGCGCTGGCTTGAGCAGGGGGACCTTGCGTGCGCTACAGGATTTTAATCCATGATCGGGTAGTGTGTTATGTTTTCTTTGAGCCTGTGGTCCCAGCTCTCTTCAGGTCATTGACCAGGTCCTCCCGTGTAGTTCTGAGCTGATCCCTCACCTTTCTCATGATCATTGATGCCCCACGAGGTGAGATCTTGCATGGAGCCCCAGACCGAGGGAGATTGACCGCCATCTTGAACTTCTTCCAGTTTCGAATAATTGCGCCAACAGTTGTTGCCTTCTCACCAAGCTGCTTGCCTATTGTCTTGTAGCCCATCCCAGCCTTGTGCAGGTCTACAATTTTATCCCCGATGTCCTTACACAGCTCTCTGGTCAGAGGACAGGTGTCTTTTATACAGGTAACGAGTTCAGACAGGTGCAGCTAATACAGGTAATGAGTGGAGAACAGGAGGGCTTCTTAAAAAAAAAATAACAGGTCTGTGAGAGCCGGAATTCTTACTGGTTGATAGGTGATCAAATACTTATGTCATGCAATCCAATCTCTCACAGTTGAAGAGTACCTATGATAAAAAATTACAGAACTCTACAAGCTTTGTAAGCAGGAAAACCTGCAAAGTTGGCAGTCAAATACTTGTTCTCCCCACTGTAGCATGAGGCAGTATATTCTGCAATATTTAAATTTTTGGTAAACTCATTCAATGAATCCAAGCTCTGCAAGCTGAGATAACATGCACTGCATTGATGCATTCACACAATTTCACAGTAACCACGAGATAAAACAAAGTTCAGGAATTTTCCTTTATCCCACTGTTTTGCAAATCTATGTACACTACAAACTGTATGATTAAATCGGTTCTGATATCGCTGTTTTACTAATCTGACAGCTTATTATTCTAAAGAGGAAACCTTCATTTTGTTTGCAAATATTAAAGATTCTAAACACTACCAGCAAGAATAAGTCCTTACATTTAAAGAGCACCTGTCATTTCAGATCCATCATGGCAGCGCCTGTTAGCGGCATCCACTCACCTGCTGCCGCCACGTCCCTCACCTTGTTGTGTCACTGCCACATCTCCAGCCATCCCATTAAAGTGAATGGGACTGTCGGTGAGTCAACAGCGGGCCAAAGGAGGAGCCACTGCGGGACAGAGATGACAGTTGCTCTTTAAAAAGTATGATTTAAAATTCAAATCCCCCTGGTACTGGTCTCAGTTAAGAACACTAAATGTCACCTTCGTCTGCTGCTTCATTCCTCTATCAGCATGAATCACTTCTGATGAGCTTTCCTGACACCAAGAAGAAAAAAAGGTGACAGAGGAGGGATCACCAGCCTCGGCTCTCTTCCTGTGTGAAGGGGGGGGTGTCCCTTCCCTCCAATCAGCAGAGTGTAACTTCAGCCCCCCCCTTTTTTCTGCACGCTCAGAAAAACTTTAGAATTCAGCACTTTGAATGGCTGAAATGAAGACTGCAGATAAACAGGTACAGCCTATGTAGGAGGATTTGTTTCATCTCGATGCATCACCTGAGGCCAGTCACTTCACTGGGTACATGGAACGGTTTCCAACCACCGCTTTAAATGACAATACCAATTCAGTCACATGATCATTGAAAGTAAAACGTTGTCCTTGTATAAAGTGGATCTTTAGATTTAGGATAGCTTCAATTATCAATGAAAAATTGCTAGGCTGGCTTTGCATTACTGTTGACTGGAGAGATTCCCCCCTCACTTCCTATCCCAGGGACTGTCGGGTGTAGGAGTCTGCTGGACTTCCCCTGTCCCTTCTGACATATTAGTGTCACACAAAAGAAAGACAACTGGAAGTTTAGCACCGGGACAGGAAATGAGGGGAAATCTCTCCAAGCTGGACACAGAAGAAAAAAACAAAACAAAACAACAACATTGAAAGATGTGATATCAGCAGCAGGATCTCTCGGGGCGGAGAGCTTAAAGCGGAGGTCCACCCTGAAACTATGTTTTCATTAAAAATCCTAAAAAATAAAATAAAAAATTTATATATATAAAAAAAAAAAAAAAAAATTATACTTGCATGCGATTCCTGCAGGGCGCGCCCTGTGATCAGTGAGTCCATGAGATCCCGACGACTTACCACATGAGCAGGTGTCAGCCAATGACAGCTGATCACGTGACGCAAATAGCTTTTTTTTTTCCTCACGCTGTTGAAAAAAAAAAAGCCGATTACCGTCTGGAGTAAACGGGACATTAGTCCTGCACACTCCAGACCCACTGCTGCTAAGCAGTGTCACCTACCAGTTTTCATCAGTGCAGCATATCAGTGTCACCTACCAGTGCCCACCAGTGCAGCCTCATCAGTGCCCACCATTGCAGCCTCATCAGTGCCCACCATTGCAGCCTATATGTGCCACCTATCAATGCCCATCAGTGCCGCCTCATCAGTGAAGGAGAAAAATTACCCGTTTGCAAAATTTTATAATAAACTATAAAAAAAAAAATTCTGTCTTTTTTTTTTCTGTTTAGCAAAAAAATAAAAACCCCAGTGGTAAATAGCACCAAAAGAAAGCTCTATTTGTGTGGAAAAATAAAATGATAAAAAGGTCATATGCATACAGTGTAGCATGACCGCGCAATTGTCATTCAAAATGCGAGAGCGCTGAAAGCTGAACATTGGCCTGGGCAGGAAGGGGGTGAAAGTGCCCGGTACTGAAGTGGTTAAGCTCAAGTTCTTATAACTTTCCTAAAAAGAATTCTGGTTTTGCATACTGTGAGAAGTCAGGAACGTATTCATGCACACTCATAGGGGTAGATTTACTATAGACAAATAGACTGTGCACGTTTGCAGGTGCAATTGCTCCAGAGCTTAGTAAATGAGGGGGAAGCTCGGTCACTTCCATCATCCAATCACGTGCAAGCAAAAATGCTTTTTTATTTTCCTTGCATCCGATTGGATCTTTGTAAAGTGAAGCTTTACCTCATTTACTAAGCTTTGGAGCAACTGCACAGTCTATTTGCGTTTAGTAAATCAACCCCATAGTGTTACTAAGTGCCGGTCACACCCTATTGTCCGCAATGGAAGAGGTCAAATTGGTACGGTCCATCGGAGGAGTTTTTGCACTACTTTTTGCAAACTCAGGTGGGATTTGCATAGACATTGGCGCAGGAAGACGCACCTGAAGTCGCACTGACGACAGCTTAGAAATTGTGCGTTTTCAAGTGAAGTTGCACGATTTCAAAGCCTCACTCCGAACTGTGTCCACTTTAGCCCTTCCTTGTTCCTCCCAAACTAGAAAATAAAAAGGTTCACCTTCATTCCAACTTTCAGTACGCATTACCTAAAAAGACAGCATGCACAATGGTTGTCCAATGCAAATTAATAAAATAAAGACAGGGGGGTCATTTACGTTTTTTTTTTTTTTTTTAGTTTACAAACAAATAAAACAAAACCATACTTTGAACAAGTCATATTTAAACTTATTTTACAAATATCTGCAATTATCAGAGGCGTTTTTTTTTTTTTTTCTTATTTAAATATATATATATATATATATATAAAAAAAAAGTCAAATGTCGCCCCCCCCCCCCCCCCCCCCCACTGAAAAATGACCGACCGTCCAATATACAGCATACAAGTAATAAACCCTCATGTTTTCCGGGCACTGCGAAACAGAACATGTTAGGGTTAACTGGCGGAGTCCAAACTAAAGTGTAAACAATAACGTTAAAAATAATACTTTTAAAATAAATCTAAAGGTTACAGCCACTTAGAACAAAACGCTTGTATTCGGGTGGAGACAGAGCTAGAATTACAGCTTGACCATCCACCACTCTATTGGTGGGATTCTTAGGATTTTTTTCTTTTTTGTTCAAGGGAGGGGATCTAGCAAGGTTCCACCCCCAAGGAGTTCTCAACTGTGGAAGGGCATGCTGACTTGCTGTCTTGAAACTGTGCAATGAAAACATTTCCCTGATTTTGGGAAGGATCTATGAAATTCTACAGTACAAGATACACTATATTACCAAAAGTATTGGGACACCTGCCTTTACACACACATGAAAGGTAATGTCATCCCAGTCTTAGTCTGTAGGGTTCAATATTGAGTTGGCCCACCCTTTGCAGCTAAAACAGCTTCAACTCTTCTGGGCAGGCTGTCCACAAGGTTTAGGAATGTGTCTATGGGAGAGATTGAACAGTACTGACTGGCCTATTTAAGGCTTTGGATATCTTTTTATATCCTTTTCCATCTTTATAAAATTCCCTTACCTAGTTATGCAGGTCTTTTGACAGTTCTTTTCTGCTCCCCATGGTTCAGTATCTAGCTTGCTTAGTGCATCAATGTGAGAGCTAACAAATTCATTGATAGGGATGAGCTCAGGCGTGTTCGCATTGAACACATGCAGAGCCCGCCAAGGAAGTCGGCACCGTCGGAACCGCACTGCGCTAATCACAGGCAGGGAGACATGTCCCGATGCTCAGCTGCAGAGATCGGGAAATGTCTCCCTGCCTGTGATTAGCGCAGCGCGGTGCCGACTTCCTTGGCGGGCTCTGCATGTGTTCTATGCGAACACGCCTGAGCTCACCCCTATTCATTGACTATTTATACACAGACACTCATTACAATTTAAAAAGCTACAGATGTGGGAACTTAACCTTTAATTGCCATTTTGACCGGTGTGTGACTGTACCAAGGCCAAACGTTCCAGGGGATGGAACCTTTTGATCAGGGCCATTTGGGTGATTTCTGTTATTATGATTATAAAAAGGAACCAAACAACGATGTGATAATAAATAGCTTACTCTCATCACTATCAGTTTTTTGGCATAATCAGTCATATTTTCAATATCAATGCCAACATTTTCATGATTTCTCCCAGGGTGTGCAAACTTTTGAGCACAACTGTACATCAGCAATACCATGGACAGTGGGTCCCACCACTCTCCCCTTTCTATTATGCATGTTGTGGAATGCAGCAAGATCAGTGAGACTCAATGCTATAGGGGAAGACCTGGGAACTCCAATGAAGAGATCCTGCTCCTGAAGTCCCAAGAGATATGTGGTTAAGCCACCTGCATCAACCCACATTAGTTCAAGTACATCCGAGAAACCCGTCTACTTTACATCAAAGCTTGTTGTATTGAGGCATCAATTTCACAAACAAGTTGTAAAGTTTTCTCAGAAAAAAGAAAAGATAAAGGAACCATCACAAACCATATTCTTAGCCAAGGACGATGTAACACGTCACTAAACTATCCAATTTTAAATAATAGAGAAACAATTTTGCTAAAAGAGAAACATTTATGGCAAGGGGGGGGGGGGGGAAGAAGAGAGGTTCTGAAAAAGGTCCACTAGCACCAGTGTAGAGGAAAAAAGTCACTTCATGCCAGTGACAGCTGAGCTTTAAAGAAGTCATTCCCTCTTCTCTCGGTTACATTCAAAATGCATCTGGGGTTTTCTGGCTTGAGGTGGAGTTAAGGCCGCAGGAACAGATGTCCGGCTTGATGCATGGACGGTCTGTGTTGTCCAAATGACACACCAACAGAAGATCGTGAACGATCCAAGACACAGCTTGGGATCATATATGAAAGATCTTTACAGGTTGTCTTTTTCCGGTGCCGCTATTAAAGAAGCCCATTTTGACTTCGAACTTTAGTGGAGATGAGGGTTTACATTCTCCCTGCTCTGCCATAGAATGACCTTCGATAAGGTTCTGTGAGTCAACATTTCAGAAGCTTTGACTAACCTGCCTCCTCGCAACATCTGCTGGATGTTTGCCTCCTTTAAACTATTCTCGGGATTTGGCTGCCCCAGCGGTTTAATTTGTTTTCACTTTGGCTTCCAATCTACCAAATCCACCAGATTGAGCTTCAGACTATTTAGGATCTTCACTAGCGCTGCTCGTTGATGGGTCATCTTTTTCATTGTCCTCTGAACTTGAATGCTCATTCGGTTTTGCCGTTTCATCTTTGGCTTCCTTATCCTCTGTTTGCCTACATTCCCCTCCTTCTTGGTTAATATCAGAACCCTTATTGGGCTGTTGGGGATCTTCGCCAGCAGTGCTGCCTAGTAACTCGTCTGCCATCTTTTCATTTCTCTCTGAACCTGGCTGCTCACCCAATTTAAGTTTTTTCACTTCGTCGTTAACTCCATCCACTCGATCATCTTCTCCATCTTCCTTGGGCAGCTCGGAGTTGTCATTAGACTTTGGTGGACCTCCATCAGATGTCCCTTCCCCGTTTTGTCTCTTCCGTTTCCTTGGGGTCCCTACTGGTGTATTATCTTTATGTGTGTTTTCTTGCTGGAGATTCTCATTTTGATTCCTAGAGACTGCTTCTTCCATAACTTGCCCCTCTTCCTTGCCTTCTTCTTGGTGTCCTACTGCTGAAGGCACTTTATGGTCATGCTTTGGTGAGACTTCATAAGAAACCTGATTTCCTTCCTCTTCATTGGACTTTTTGGCCACATCTTCTGTAAGATGCTGCACTCCATTCATACTATGACTTGAAGAACTGGAGGACAGACCTTTGTTGTTCAACACTGCCTCCGGACACCTACTGGAACCCTCGTCTGGAGTTTTCCTATGCGACTCTTGCAGAGGTATGCACTCCTCACTGGGTTTTTTATCAGGCTTAATAGAGTCTCGATGGCATTCAACATTTTTACTATCCAATTCAGAAAAATACTTTGACATTTCTTCATCAGAGATGCTGTCCAACTGTCCATTTATCTGGCTTTCTTCAACCCTTTCATTGTTCTTTTCTTTCTGCTTGTTATTAGTTCCTTGCTCATTTTCCGCAGGTGGTTGGTAGGTTCGGAGCTTCTCCACAGGACCCCAGATGAACTTATTATCGTGGTTGTAATTCTTCCAGGCAAAGTGCACTAATTTTCGGCGCTGATTCTTGTTCTTGACAGTGAACATGAAGTAGTCCAGAGCACTTCTTTTTACATTCTGTAGTCTGCCATTGCACAAGGTTTCCTCCAGAAAGAACTTCACCAGAGGAGCCTGGTAGTGTTCAAACCCCAGCTCCCCCAAACACTTCAGTATGCGTGTTATCCGCAGGTTGTTGTGACTGTGACTGTGAACAAGAATCAAGAGGATGAGGGTTAGGAATGCAATAAATGTTACCTGTACATACATCACAAAGATGGCTCCATTGCCTCTCCACTTACTCGTTCAGATTCCTAAATCTGCTTTCATAATTATCTGCTAAGGTCACTTCTCCGGTCTTCTCGTCTTTCAGTTGGATGCCATAAAATTCCAACATGAGTTTGTAGGCTTCGAGGAACCTCCCTGGGAAGCGCTTATCTCCCTTCATCTCCTAGAAAAGCAGAAGATGCAGTGAGCTGTATATGTGACAGTTCAAAAGTAGAAACTGGATTGACTGTACTGAGATCAATTCACTGACAGCTTCTTAAAGGGGAGTTACAGCCTTTTTTTATGTTTATTAAAAGTCAGCAGCTACAAAAAGTGTAGCTGCTGGCTTTTAATAAAGAGACACTTACCTGCTCCACTGTCCAGTGACGCGGCCGAACGGAGCTTCGCTCCCCTTCTCCGCCGGCGCTTTCATTCCTACTGTGGGCACCCAGCCGTTACAGCTTTCGGCTTCATGGCCAGGAACTCACTGCGCATGCTCGAGCGGCGCTGCACAATCTAAGTGGACAGGCGATCGCCTGGGACCTGTCACGTGTCCCAGGTGATCGCCTACATGGAGGGGCCCGCCTTAGGCGATATGACGTGTTGCCTAAGCGGTCCCTGGGCGAAAGTAGGAAGTGGGACAGGAAGTCCCACTCCTACTGAAGCCCCCACTCCCCCCCCCCCCAAAAAAATAACATGCCAAATGTGGCATGTACGGGGGCGAGGAGTGGTTTAAGCGGAAGTTCCAATTTTGGGTGGAACTCCGCTTTAAGACCCTGGATCTTAATGTCCAAATCTTAAAGCAGCTTTGCCCACCTCCTTTTCTCATGCAGACTCACTGGTCTCCAAGCCAGCTCCAATTCTCATCTGGTTTGAATGACGTCCAGAGTCACACAATCCACTTTGTGAGCCCCGGCCGTCATGAACATGGATTCATATCAATATTTGGACAATGATGTCACACGGGAGACCTCGCCCTTTTGTTTTCTTTAGTGGTGGGGACCCAGAATGATACAAAAGGGAAGGGACAGGGGTGAGTGTATCGATGGTCAACGAGTTTTTGTTCATCATCAGGACATGTTAAAAACAATGTTTTTTTTTTTTAATGTGTGCATTTTCTTGTACCCCTTCCTCATTCACTTATTGTTACAGGGGGGCTTTCAGATTCCGATAAGCCCCCACCCACAGACCTCCACAACCATTGGCCAGGGTTGTGGGGAAGAGGCCCTGGTTTTCATCAACATGACACCTGACAAGGTGCTCCCCCTCATGTTGAGGGCATATCGCCAGGTATGGTTCCGAGGGGAAGAACGCACGCTTCTCTAACCCTTCTCCTGGTCTGCCTGCCTCCCCCCAACCCCTTTCCTGGCATGCTTGGATAAACTCAGAGGACATTGTGCTTTTTTTTTTTTTTACTTTTGCAAGGGGCTGGTATAGACTTTGGGGGACCTCACACTGTTTTATTTTTGCTTGGGGCCCCCCTTAAAATTAATTTTAGACCTCAAGGGCCCTGTATAAATTTGTGGGGGAACCCCCAAGTTTTTTTTTTTAACACTGTCCCCACCCCTTTGTTAACATTCACCTGTCAGCCAGGAATCCACGGTTGACAGATGACTGAGCCAGGCGGGGATAAGTCATTGGTTGCTAGGACGCTGGCGGCAGCTGGCTCCCTGACAACCAATAACCCTGAGCAGGAGCAGTCACATCTACGTCACTTTCCTTCTTCCCCTGCAGCCCCGTCTGCACTAAAATAAGGAGTAAAAAATGCATTAAATACTGAAATATAAAGAAAAAAAAACCATATACTGTATATTTAGTTTTTTTACTGAAATCAATGAATTCTGAGATAAATACCACAGGAGTTATTTAAACAAACATTTGTGCAGTATTTATCTTTTGCTCTGTAACTAGACACTGTAGATAATTCCTCAATGGTTGCAATCATGCTGAGTTTAACATTCAAGGAAGTTCTCTACCTCAATTTCAGCCTCTGTCAGTGGTTTGGCACAAGAGTTCATACCATGTTCCCGCAGAGGAAATAGCCTGCAAATAAAACATATACATAGTAAATGGGAAAAAGTACAAGAGGGTAAATCATTCAATGTGGACACTTGGTCCAGACAGAACCGACTTATAAAGGAATGTCCCTTACTTGGAAGAAATTTCCTCTTCCTCTTGTGGTTGGGACAGGAAGCGCAGGTAATTCTCCTCCAGAGGGAAAACCTGACAGGTGTTTTTTTAATGGCGGGACGGGAGCTTCTTTGATCGGCCGCTGCTCATGCATGGCTTTAAGACCGCGCTGTGGCCTCAACCCGTGATCTTTTCAGCCCCCAATGAAATTGGCCCTGTACCATGTGATGGCTATGACCAATCACATCGACTCCACTTGTAAACAAAGGCTACATAATGGGGACTGCAGTCAGTACTTAATATGTAAAAGGCACATCACCCCCCCCCCCTCCTCCCCCAAGCAGTACAGTGTCACTGATCTGGAATACAGAATACCTTCCCCCTATGCAGATAAAGAGAGGTGGGAGGTATTCTAAAGTCCATTGGAAAGAACTAAGCAAAGCCTTCCAACTTTCCTTGGGATTTCAGTGCAGCAGTGACAGTGTTGTAGAAAGTTAAGAGCTCACTGGGTTTCTGTCAAGATGAACAGGTTTTTATTGCAATTTAAAGCCCATGCTTATTTTGTCTAGGGGTGACCACAGAGCCTACACTCACCTGATCCTTCGATCTTCCAGAAATGGCTTTTCCCCACGTCCAGCGGTGAACTGTTCCTGTTCACATCCATCCATGGTATTAGGAACAGGCCACCACGCAAGACCGCTGGATCCGGGGGGGGGGGGAGGGGGGGTGCAGAAGCTGCAGGAAATGGTCTTGTGCTGGTTGAATTGGAGGATTAGGCGAGTATGTCTCAGCTCTCCAATCCCCTAGACCAGGGGTCTCCAAACATTCTAAACAAAGGGCCAGGTAACTGTCCTTCAGGCTTTAGGGGGGCCAGACTGTGGCCAGTGGGAATAGAAAATGCCTTGGCATCAGAGAAAGTAAACGATGCCTCCTCATTGGTTTTGGTGGATGGAAAAGTGTCTCCTCATTGGTTTTGGTGGATGGAAAAGCGTCTCCTCATTGGTTTTATGGGGAGGAGTAGTGCCCTATCATTGATGGCAGTGGGAGGAATAGTGCCCCATCATTGGTATTCGTGGCATAAATAGGGCTCTATCATTGGTGTCAGTGGGAGGATTAGTGCCCCATTGTTGCTATCAGCGGGAGAAATTGTGATGTATTGTTAGTATTTAGGGGAGGAAAAGTACACTATCACTGGGGTCAGGTGGGCAGTTAACTCATGCAGTTTTTACACAGCACCACTTCAGATTTAAGAATATTTAGTGAAACCTCGGGTTGCGAGTAATGCGGTTAACGAGCGTTTCGCAATATGAGCTATTTAATAAAAAAAAAATCTGACTCGATTTGGGAGTGTTGTCTCACAAGACGAGCAGGATTAAAGTCGCTGGGGTGTGCAGTACCGCATTAGGCCAGAGGTGTGGGGCGCCGGAGACACTCGGTTACCAAGTGTCTCTGGCGCCCCCGCAACTCTGGCCCCATACAGTACTGCATGCACCTGCAGTCACTGTGGAACAAATTATCTGAGATCCCATTGATTCCTATGGGGAAACTCGCTTTGATATACGAGTTGCTTTGGATTACAAGCATGCTTCTAGAACAGATTATGCTCATAATCCAAGGTACTACTGTACATATGTTTTCCACAATGAAAATCTGGGCTAGGTGGACCTTTGTTTTGTTACACCCACCAAGGCTCTCTGAACTTCCCAGTGCCGATGTTCCCTTGCATATTTACACATGCTGAATGCAAAAAGGAGAACCTGACCGGCTGCTACAGGCAATACAGAAAAGGTTAGGACTTCCAACAGCCACATTCAGGCCATTTATAGGATCTGTACATGTCTGGCGTACATACCATTGGATATAGGAATGGTTCCTCTCTAGAATCTCATACTTTTCCTTCCATTTCTCCAGCAGTTCCATTATGTACAGCCCTGCAAAGGACAGAAAACAGGTGAACTCGGCCAAATCAATTCCATCCCAAACACATATCTGGCTTCATAAGGATCCCAGAAACACAAAATTATCAGAGGTCTCCTTAGTAGATAAATTCTCTAATCTCCTCCACAAAACCACAGCAAAGGTGACATTCTCATGTGACCTATGCCAAGGCACGTGGTCACATGACGGTCACAGCAGATGGATGGGATTACTACTTATTTTTCCCCCCAGATAATAATATTGTAGAAGAGCAGCATGGCAAGGATTAGAAAAGAAGATACAAGCAGTTGTCCAGCTGCTTGTTTCTTGCGTGGTGCGCTCAGAGCGCAGGCGGCCCCTTTTTGGCCCGCAACCCGATCCCTGGGAGACAGCCGGTAATGTAAGCTTGAGAGCAGAAGATGGTTCTACATTATCTACAAGGATGAGAAGGATGTGAAGTATTGGCAAAAATAACAATCTAACGTGTTTTAACCATTCCCTGCTCCATCCAGACCCAAAGACAGACGGATGTGTAATTTTCAAGTAACAAACAAACTAGATTTTCACACAGGAGACCAACCTACAGCCAGCGTGTACTTACCGTCAGGCTCAAAACGCCTGTTGCCCTGATAAAACTCCAGGTTGGGTTTGGATGTTTGTGGAGGCTGACTCTGAAAGAGAAAAGATTCAAAACGTTAAAAGAAAGGACAAGGCTAAAGTCCAAGAATAAAGTGATTGTAAAGGCTCATTTTCTTTTTATTTATTTTTTTAAATAACCAACATGTTATACTTTCCTCCTCTGTGCAGTTGGATTTGCACAGAGCAGCTCAGATCCTCCTCTTCTCGGGTCCCTCTTTGCTGCTCCTAGCCCCTCCCTCCTGACGAGTGCCCCCTCAGCCAGCAGCTTGTTACAGGGGGCACCCAAGCCGAGTCAGAGCTCTGTGTATCCATTCAGACACGGAGCCCCTCTCTCCCCTGATTGGCTGACTGACTTTAATTGACAGCCGCAGGAGCCAATGGCACCGCTGCTCTGTCTCAGCCAATCAGGAGGAGTGTACTGGATGGCTGAGGGGATCGTGGACATCGCTGGAGAGAGAAGGGGCTCAAGTAGGTATTAGGGAGTGCTGGGGAGGCTGCTACACACAGAAGAAGGTTTTTTATCTTAATGTATAGAAATGCATTAGGATAAAAAAACCTTCTACCTTTACAACTCCTTTAAGGCTCGGTTTACACTAGTGCGGTGCGGGAACCACGTGCGATTTGTACAGGAATCACACCGCATTACTGTTCAAATCACATGCGATTCTGCAGCAGTGTGATTTGAGGCATTCATTTTGTATGAGCTCAAATCGCACCGCATTCGCACCAAACTCGTATAGGACCCTTTTTTTGTCCGCACCAGAACCGGATCGTATGGGTGTTCACACCCATGCGATCCGATTCTGCAAATCACACTGCGTTTTGCAAAGTGATTTTGTGGCGTCTTTAACTTAAACTTAAAGTGGCTGCAAAGACTAAAGGATTTTGCTTTTTTACCTTAACCACTTCAGGTCCCGCCTATAGTAATATGACGTCCACAGATGGGAATCTTCCATCCTGGGTGGACGTCATATGACGTCCTGGGCTTCCCGGCCATCTAGGGAGCACACGCTCTGCGCCCGCGATGTCCGCCGGGCACACGCGATTGCCCGCAATCACGGCAGGACCGTGGGATGTGTGTGTGTGTAAACACACAGATCCATGTCCTGTCAGAGGTGAGGAGACCGTTGTGTGTTCCCAGTACAGAGGAACACCGATCGGTCTCCTCCCCTTGTGAGTCCCCTCCCCCTACAGTTAGAATCACTCCCTTGGGAACATATTTAACCCCTTCAGCGCCCCCTAGTGGTTAACCCCTTCCCTGCCAGTCACATTTACACAGTAATCAGTGCAGTTTTATAGCACCAATCGGTGTATAAATGTGAATGGTCCCAAAAATGTGTCAAAAGTGTCCGATATGTCCGTCGTAATGTCACGGTCACAATAAAAAAAAAAAAAAAAAAATCACAGATCGCCGCCATTCCTAGTTAAATATTGAATTTTTTTCAAAATTGTTGCTCTATTTTTGTTTATAGCGCAAAAAATAAAAATAAAAAATCGCAAAGGGGGTCAAATACCACCAAAAGAAAGCTCTATTTGTGGGGAAAAAAAGGACATAAATTTTGATTTGGGTGCCACGTCGAACGACCGCGCAATTGTCAGTTAAAGCGACGCAGTGCCGAATCGCAAAAAAGTGCTCTGGTAAGGAAGGGGATAAATTCTTCCGGGGCTGAAGTGGTTAAAGTGGTTGTAAACCCTTACAGACCCATTTTTACTACAGGTAGGCCTATAATAAGGCTTACCTGTAGCTACCCCGGATATCTCCTAAACCTGGACGGTTTAGGAGATATCCCATGTATCAGAATGTGCCAACGTCATCGACACATGCGCACTGAAGCAACGGCATGTTCATGCCGTTGCTTCAGCTAGCGTGCTGTTACCAGCGGCTACTGCGCACATGCACGGGAGTGACGTCAGCTAGCTGGTCGGTAAGTATGCTTGGTTTTTTCCTGGGCATTCCCCAGGCCTTTGTTGTTATCTGCTTTAGCCTTCCAATGCTGCTTACTGTTATGGCCAGCTATAGATGAGGGCGGTGGACATGTGTTTGTTTTCACCTGTGGTGCTTGTATTGGTCCAGCAGTGCACCAACACCTTTGCTGCCATTGTGCTATGCTGGGTGTTTGGTGTGCTCCTGTACCTTTAAGGAGGGGTGGCTCCCCTTCAGTCCACCTGTCCTCATCTAACCATCAGAATGCATGTGCCTCCATTGTGGGGACACTCACAGTTAGTGTAGGACCACAGATTCCAGGGGGCCTTGGCGTGGCTCTGTGGCTCACGCATGCGTTTGCAAATGCGTGCGGACAAACCCCTGTTTTTAACGCATACTGTTAGACAGGTTAATTGGTTGTCAGCTAGCTGGTCGGCAAGTATGCTTGGTTTTTTCCTGGGCATTCCCCAGGCCTTTGTTGCTATAATAAGGCTTACCTGTAGCTACCCCGGATATCTCCTAAACCTGGACGGTTTAGGAGATATCCCATGTATCAGAATGTGCCAACGTCATCGACACATGCGCACTGAAGCAACGGCATGTTCATGCCGTTGCTTCAGCTAGCGTGCTGTTACCAGCGGCTACTGCGCACATGCACGGGAGTGACGTCAGCGCGAAGTAACTCCGGGATTGATGTCGCCGGCCGGAGTGGTGCACGGGAACCGCTGCGGTGGCTTCAATCTAAGGTGAGCATTTCATAATGAGCTAGTATGCTATGCATACTAGCTCATTATGCCTTTGTCTTACAGGTTTTTTTTTTTTTATTGTGTGCTTACAACCACTTTAAAGTGATTGTAAAATTAAATTTATTTTTTTTGAAACAACAAACATGTCATATTTACCTGCTCTATGCAAGGGTTTTGTACAGATCAACCCAGATCCTTCTCTTCTGGGGTGCCCTCCACGAAGAGTCACTTTCCACGGGGGCACCCATGCGGGCACGCTCAAGAGTCCCGCTGCTGCGTCCATTAACACAGACAGCAGGACTCGGCCCTGCCCCCCACTCCCATGTCACTGGATTTGATTGACAGCAGCATGAGCCAATGGGCGGAGACAGCGGCTGGAGTAGCTGGGCTTGTGCATATCGCTAGAACGGATGGGCTCAGTTAAGAAAAAGGGGGGTTCTGGGGGCAGCTGCAGCACAGAAGGTTTTGCACCTTCATGCATAGAATGCATGAAGGTGCAAAACCTTCTGTGCCGCAGCTGCCCTCAGACCCTCCCTTTTTCTTACCTGAGCCCGTCCGTTCAAGCGATGTGCATGAGCTAAGCGACTGTCGCTCTCCTCATTGGACAGATTGATGGCAGCAGGAGCCATTGGCTCCCACTGCTGTCAATCAAAAGCTGTGACACAAGACCCGCTGTCTGTGTCAATGGACGCAGCAGGGGGACTCAGGAGCGAGCCCACACGGGTACCCTCATGGGGGCACCCCTTTCCATGGGGGAACTCAACGAAGAGGAGGGGCCTGAAGCACAAGCGGGGGTCCAGAGTAGAAGATGATCAGGGCTGCTCTGTGTAAAACCATTACAAAGAGCAGGTAAGTATAGACATGTTTGTTATTTATTTTTTTAAATCGAACATTTACAATACACTCTGCAATCGATTTGCATAAATGGGTTGCGATTTTGATGCAAATTCGCACCAGATCTAGTGTGAACCCGGGCCTTAAGGAGGCTTCCCTCCCTTAAAGCTCGTTCACACAGGTGGCCAGAGGGTAGAGATGCAGTTTTACTGCTCCACAGCTACCTGAACTAGGGCATGCAAATGCTCAGGGCTCTACACATGCTATGACCGCGATGCTTTGCTACTAGTAAACGGAACGCCGAATTGGATGGGAGATACCGCCCCCGAATGTGACCATTCAAGTGAACTGGCATTTTCAGATGAATCGGTATTGCCACCTTTCAAATGCCTCTGAAAAGCCATCCACCCCAGTTTGTATTTCAGAGGGAGAATAAGTGCTGCCACACGTATGAACAAGCCCTAAGCCTAGTACACACTATCAGTTTTTTTTTATGTTCAACCCGGCTCGGGAGGAGGTCCTGTACTGCACGGGAGTACGCAATTCAAAGGTGTGACATGTTTGGTATCTTATTACTCAGCGCAACATCATCTTTTATATTTTAACAAAAATTGGTTTATATATATTGTTTTTTTTGCATTAACCAGTTCGGCTCCAGAGCATTTTTTTTTTTTTTTTTTTTTCACATACATGTAAAAATCTTAATTTTTGCCAATAAAATGTATTAAATCCCCTGAACATTATATATTTTCTGAAAGCAGAGGCCCTGCAAAATAAAAAGGTGATAGTTGCAAATATTCCTTTCACATTTGTGCAACTGTTTATTAAACGCAAATTTTCAGGAAAAAATATAATAAAATGAATTTTAGTGCAAAAACACACCAATTAATAAAATATAAAAGATGAGGATGCATCGAGTAAATAGATACCAAACATGCCATGTCTTAAAATTGCATGTGCCTGCAATACCGCCAAAAACTACGGTGCCTAAAAAATCTCCATAGGCGACGCTTTAAAAGCCTTTACAGCACATCAGTTTAAAGTTGGCTAGTAGCTCTTCTGCTAGAATTATTCTTCTCATTCTGACGCTCGCGCAAAATGTCACACGTGTGGTGCAACGGCGGTTTACATGCGCACCCTGGGCTTGCGCTTTCTCAGGTGTGCGGGGGTTTTCGGCATTTTTTAAAATTTATAATATATATATATTTTATATATTTTTTACCTTTTATTTTTACTTGATTGCCATCACAAGAGGTAACAGGTACTCTTAATGGAGACATTAGGGGTCTAATAAACCTCAATGTCTCCCCTGCACATCATCTAACCAGGCAGAGATCGGCTTGGTTAGATGTCTCCTGGCTGTACTGGCCAGTAAATGGTGCATCTGAACCCGGAAGTCACATCACTTCCAGTTTCACAGGTTGCAAGTGGGATCAAGGTATGGATTTGCTCCGGTCTCACTGCAGTCTCTCTCCCCCCGCACCGATAAGCATGGGACAGCCTGGGAACCACAGGAGGAGGGTGGGCCGCCAGCAGGAGGGGGAGGGACCGTGCTGCCGGCTCTGTGAAAGTGGTCGGCAGCTATGGAGCTGCCGCATCACTTTCAGTTTGAAGCCAGTCGACTGGCTGAACAAAACCCACACAGGCTGATGAATGCTACTGCCAAACAGCCATCAGCTTGTTATTTAGGGGTCAGTCTTTGGATGTACATAGTATGCCCAAAGAGCTAAACTGGTTAAAATTCAAAAAAGTGCAAATACCGTGTGACATAAAAAATTGCAACACTTACCAATTTATTCTCTAGGGCCTCTGCTTTAAAAAGATATATAATTTTGGGGTTCGAAGGAATTTTCTAGCAAAAATAAAAACTTGAAGTCGCCATAAAGCTCCTTTCATTTTTAAAAGCCCCAGACATTGCTAAAAGCACCTCTGCCTAATAAAAAATACACCAACCCTTCATATTCTCCATCCTGGGAATTTTTTATTTATTTTTTATCAGGGCAAGTAGATTGTCATGAGGGACAAGTAGATTGGGACTCCGATTTATGTGGGGGTGGAATTTTTAAGATCAACCTGGGCTCACAGGAAGTGGATTGAATGATTCTGCATCCAGAGTAATCCCAAGGGAACAACAGCCCATCACAGGGAAAATCAGAACCCGCTCAAATGATTTCACCCAGCTGGCAAGGGGCATTCACTGGTGACCAAACAATTGTTCCGTCTGCCATTAGAACAAAGATCAGCAAAAAAGCTGCAGCCAGAGACTCACCGCGTAACACTGATAACGCCGGTCACTTGCATAACCATGTCTGTAGTTCTGCAGGTCCCTGGCAGCTCTCATCCTACTGTTTCGATAATTAAACTAAAATGGAAATAAACAGCAATCATATTAGTAAAAGAAAAAAAAAAATGTTGCAATAATTTAAAGTTTAGCAAAAAACAAAAACTAATTATTTTGTAAGAAGTACCAGGTCTTCATGGCTGAATGTATATAAAGATTTGGAGAAGCTCGGAATTTTAAGTCATTTGCTTTCCTGACAAACTCAGCCGCATTGGGAGTGCATTGTTCTCAATCAGTCAGACGTGACGGGTAGAGATGCATTGTGATAAAGAGGAGCAGGACATCACAATCACTGTACAAAAATGTCTGCAAAGCTTCTAATGGTCAAATAGGTAGAAATAATATAATAGCAAACTATACACAGTACTAAGGTTCTAAAAAAAAAAAAAAAAAAATTATATATATATATATATATATATATACACACATACATATACATATACACACACACACACACATACAGTATCACACAAAAGTTAGTACACCCCTCACATTTTTGTAAATATTTTATTTTATCTTTTCATGTGACAACACTGAAGAAATGACACTTTGCTACAATGTATAGTAGTGAGTGTACAGCTTGTATAAGGCCCCTTTCACACTGGGGCGGGCAGGAGCGGTGGCGGTATAGCAGCGCGATTTTCAGCGCTGCTATACCGTCGTTATTACCCCGGTATGCGGTCGCTAGGGGGGTTAATTTAACCCCCGCTAGCGGCCGAAAAAGGGTTAATACCGCCCGCAAACAGCGGCTATTGCCGCGGTTTGCGGGCGGTATTACCGCGCTGTCCCATTGATTTCAATGGGAGACCGCGGTAAAGGAGCGGTGAACACACCGCTCCTTTACCGCTGTAAAGAAGCGGCTAGCAGGACTTTTGGAGCGGTCCTGCTAGCGCACCGCTTCAGTGTGAAAGCCTTCGGGCTTTCACATTGAAGGCTACAGGGCAGGATTTTTTCATGCGGTATAACAGCGCTATTATTAGCGCTAAACCGCATGAAAAACGCCCCAGTGTGAAAGGGGCCTAACAGTGTATATTTGCTGTCCCCTCAAAATAACGCAACACACAGCCATTAATGTCTAAACCGCTGACAACAAAAGTGAGTACACCCCCAAGTGAAAATGTCCAAATTGGGCCCAATTAGCCATTTTCCCTCCCCGGTGTCAGGTGTGAATGGGGAGCAGGTGTGTTAAATTTGGTGTTATCGCTCTCACTCTCTCATTCTGGTCACTGGAAGTTCAACATGGCACCTCATGGCAAAGAACTCTCTGAGGATCTGAAAAAAAGAATTGTTGCTCTACAGAAAGATGGCCTAGGGCCAGTGATGGGGAACCCTGGCACCCCAGATGTTTTGCAACTACATTTCCCATGATGCTCATGCACTCTGCAGTGTAGTTGAGCATCATGAGAAATGTAGTTCCAAAACATCTGGAGTGCCAAGGTTCCCCATCACTGGTCTAGGCTATAAGCAGGTTGCCAAAACCCTGAAACAGAGCTGCAGCACGATGGCCAAGACTAGGGCTGCAACTAACGATTATTTTCATAATCGATTAGTTGGCCGATTATTGTTTCGATTAATCGGTTAATTATCTTAAAAAAAAGTGTGGTGTATAATTTAGTTAATATGTAAAGTTTTAAAAAAAAGGCAATTTATTCTTAAATATCTCTATGCAGTGGTAATTATTAATAACCAACTATATGGTTAGGGAGCAAAATCTTGAATCCACTCTGAGAATAACTGACAGATTAGATATACTGTATATACCATTAGAGGGTGAATCTGGTAAAGATCATCAAAAATTATTAAAAATAGAAAACTTCTTGGTCAAAGGAATTCTCAGATAGTGTATGTGGTCTTCTTTCAGAAATTACATTCATTCGTACGAATATTGTCATCTGAAAACGTATCCGTGTGGCCAGCATAAGGCTCAGTACACACCTATGCAGTTTGCTTTTGATCCGTTTCTGCAGTGTGTTTTGCTGTGCGTTTTGATTTTTGCGCACGTGATTTTGCTGCGATTTGCGCGTTTTCATTTTTTTAATGCTCCTTTTGGCCAATTTGTTGTTGGGCAGATTAAAAAATACAAATTGCGGCAAAAACGCATTACATGCTTTTCTGCAGCTTCTCCATTGAAGTCTATTGAATCAAAAAAAAAAAGCACCATTTTTCATCGAAAAAAGTCTGACCCTTTCCAAATACGCAGCAGCTGAAAAAAGCATAGATGTGAATGTGTCCCATAGGAAACCATGTTAAATGAACTGTAGTGCGTTTCTGCAAAAAACGCATAGGTGTGAACCAGGTCTAAGACGTTTAGTAACATAATGGGGTTAAAAAAAAAAAATTAGCCCTTATAGTACAAAAAGAGCAAATAATTGCTACTGTAAGGCTCCATGTACACAGAAGCTCAAAAACGGCCGTTTTTAAAGCAGCAGAAAAAGCTAGCTTTTATCAGCGTTTTTTTTACTAGCTTTTATTAGCGTTTTTCAGTGTAGCTTTTTTTAGCTTTAAAAAAAAAAAAAAAAAATTTTCAATGGACCAAAAAACGCTCGAGGCCAGCGTTTTTGAGCGTTTATGAGCGTTTTTCGGCATTTTGCGTTTTTTTCTGCCGAAAAACGGCACTTTGAACGCAAATTTCCTGCGTTCAGAAAAAAGCCCATTAACTCCACTGCTCATTAAAGCTAAAAAACGTTATGTGTACATGAACACATAGGCTAACATAGAGTGCAGTTAATGGGCTTTTAAAAAAAACGCCAAAACGCCCATTAACTGCAGTTTATCAGCTTCTGTGTACATGGAGCCTTAGGGGATCATTTTTTTTACTGTGGAACAGTGAAAGTAATATTTACAGTAGCGATTATTTGCTCTTTTTGTACTATAAAGAGCAAATTTTTCGTTTAACCCCATTATGTTACTGCCCGATTAATCGATTATGAAAATAGTAATCGATTAATTTCATAATCAATTAGTTGTCGAATAATCGATTAGTTGTTTCGGCCCTAGCCAAGACCATACAGCGGTATAACAGGACGGGTTCCACTCAGAACAGGCCTCGCCATGGTCGACCAAAGAAGTTGAGTGCACGTGCTCAGCGTCATATCCAGAGGTTGTCTTTGGGAAATAGACGTATGAGTGCTGCCAGCATTGCTGCAGAGGTTGAAGGGGGGGGGGGGTCAGCCTGTCAGTGCTCAGACCATACGCCGCACACTGCATGAAATTGGTCTGCATGGCTGTCGTCCCAGAAGGAAGCCTCTTCTAAAGATGATGTACAAGAAAACCCAAAAACTTTGCTGAAGACAAGCAGACTAAGGACATGGATTACTGGAACCACGTCCTGTGGTCTGATGAGACCAAGATAAACTTATTTGGTTCAGATGGTGTCAGGCGTGTGTGACGACAACCAGGTGAGGAGTACAAAGTGTGTCTTGCCCACAGTGAAGCATGGTGGTGGGAGTGTCATGGTCTGGGGCTGCATGAGTGCTGCCGGCACTGGGGAGCTACAGTTCATTGAGGGAACCATGAATGCCAACATGTACTGTGACATACTGAAGCAGAGCATGATCCCCCTCCCTTCAGAGACTGGGCCGCAGGGCAGTATTCCAACATGATAACGACCCCAAACACACCTCCAAGACGACCACTGCCTTGCTAAAGAAGCTGAGGGTAAAGGTGATGGACTGGCCAAGCATGTCTCCAGACCTAAACCCTATTGAGCATTTGTGGGGCTCCTCAAATGAGAGGTGGAGGAGCGCAAGGTCTCCAACATCCACCAGCTCTGTGATGTCGTCATGGAGGAGGGGAAGAGGACTCCAGTGCCAACCTGTGAAGCTCTGGTGACCTCCATGCCCAAGAGGGTTAAGGCAGTGCTGGAAAATAATGGTGGCCACACAAAATATTGACACTTTGGTTTCAATAACTTCACTGACCCAGGAACCAGAATGTAGATATGGTCAGAGGTCCTTTATCTGCTTGTTATACTTGTTTTCGGTCAAAGATTCAAAGTATTAAAGAAAGAGAGTCAGCACAGCAATCAGCATTTACAGGAGGGGTCAGCAATGGTGGCCTCCATAGTCCCCCAACTACAAGGTTTCTTTAAAGCACTTCAGAAAAGGAATGAAGAGTCTTATGCCCTGTACACACGATCGGATTTTCCGTCGGCATAGACTCAGATGGATTTTTCCGACGGAATTCCGTTCAAGCTGTCTTGCATACACACTGTCACACCAAATTCCGACCGTCAAGAACGCGGTGACGTACAACACTACGTCGAGCCGAGAAAAATTAAGTTCAATGCTTCCGAGAATGCGTCGACTTGATTCTGAGCATGCGTGTATTTTCTCTTTCTAAATTCCGACGGAAAAATGTCCGATGGGGTACACACACGGTCGGAATATCCGATTAAAAAATTCTGTCGGACATTTTCCATTGGGAATTCCGATCGTGTGTACAAGGCATCACAGTTTTGCTTTCAATAAAGGAAGCAGAAACTAATATGACACAATGATAGAAACACACACATTCTCCTTCCCCTCCCCCCTCCACCTGCATCCATTCTGTGTACATGGAACCCTTCACCCCCAACGTTCCATAATCCTTCCTGTCAATGTCATTCCCATCCTGAATCCTCTCTCAAATCTCCCCATCGCCTTTCCCCTTCCTTCAATCTCTTCCCTTATATCCCTCCTTTCAAATCCTCTCCCTTTTATTTCATCCCTCCTCTCCATGTTATCCTCTCCGGCACGTCTCCTGTTCATCCTTCTTCCCATCCATCCATCCATCCATCCTGTGCTCCTCTCTTCCCTCTTCAGCACTCCCCATCAAATAACTCCCCAATGCCTTCATCCTCCCTCTCCATCTCACCCCAATCAATGCACCCCTCCCCCATACCTCTTTATTTCTCACTTCTACCTCTAGAAACCCTCCTCTCCATTCCCTGTATCCCTCGCTTTCTAGAAACTTCACTGTTCTACATCTCTCTTCCATCTCCTGCATCCCCCTCATAACCCCTCCTCCATCTCATCGCACCCCCCCCCCCTTTCCCTAGTTCTCTCTTCCATCTCCTGCATCCCCCTCATAACCCCTCCTCCATCTCATCGCACCCCCCCCCTTTCCCTAGTTCTCTCTTCCATCTCCTGCATCCCCCTCATTACCCCTCCTCCATCTCATCGCACCCCCCCTTTCCCTAGTTCTCTCTTCCATCTCCTGCATCCCCCTCATTACCCCTCCTCCATCTCATCGCACCCCCCCTTTCCCTAGTTCTCTCTTCCATCTCCTGCATCCCCCTCATTACCCCTCCTCCATCTCATCGCACCCCCCCTTTCCCTAGTTCTCTCTTCCATCTCCTGCATCCCCCTCATTACCCCTCCTCCATCTCATCGCACCCCCCCCCTTTCCCTAGTTCTCTCTTCCATCTCCTGCATCCCCCTCATTACCCCTCCTCCATCTCATCGCACCCCCCCCCCCCTTTCCCTAGTTCTCTCTTCCATCTCCTGCATCCCCCTCATAACCCCTCCTCCATCTCATCGCACCCCCCCCCCTTTCCCTAGTTCTCTCTTCCATCTCCTGCATCCCCCTCATTACCCCTCCTCCATCTCATCGCACCCCCCCTTTCCCTAGTTCTCTCTTCCATCTCCTGCATCCCCCTCATTACCCCTCCTCCATCTCATCGCACCCCCCCTTTCCCTAGTTCTCTCTTCCATCTCCTGCATCCCCCTCATTACCCCTCCTCCATCTCATCGCACCCCCCCCTTTCCCTAGTTCTCTCTTCCATCTCCTGCATCCCCCTCATTACCCCTCCTCCATCTCATCGCACCCCCCCCCTTTCCCTAGTTCTCTCTTCCATCTCCTGCATCCCCCTCATTACCCCTCCTCCATCTCATCGCACCCCCCCCCCTTTCCCTAGTTCTCTCTTCCATCTCCTGCATCCCCCTCATAACCCCTCCTCCATCTCATCGCACCCCCCCCCCTTTCCCTAGTTCTCTCTTCCATCTCCTGCATCCCCCTCATTACCCCTCCTCCATCTCATCGCACCCCCCCTTTCCCTAGTTCTCTCTTCCATCTCCTGCATCCCCCTCATTACCCCTCCTCCATCTCATCGCACCCCCCCTTTCCCTAGTTCTCTCTTCCATCTCCTGCATCCCCCTCATTACCCCTCCTCCATCTCATCGCACCCCCCCTTTCCCTAGTTCTCTCTTCCATCTCCTGCATCCCCCTCATTACCCCTCCTCCATCTCATCGCACCCCCCCCCTTTCCCTAGTTCTCTCTTCCATCTCCTGCATCCCCCTCATTACCCCTCCTCCATCTCATCGCACCCCCCCCCCCTTTCCCTAGTTCTCTCTTCCATCTCCTGCATCCCCCTCATAACCCCTCCTCCATCTCATCGCACCCCCCCCCCTTTCCCTAGTTCTCTCTTCCATCTCCTGCATCCCCCTCATAACCCCTCCTCCATCTCATCGCACCCCCCCCCCCTTTCCCTAGTTCTCTCTTCCATCTCCTGCATCCCCCTCATAACCCCTCCTCCATCTCATCGCACCCCCCCTTTCCCTAGTTCTCTCTTCCATCTCCTGCATCCCCCTCATTACCCCTCCTCCATCTCATCGCACCCCCCCCTTTCCCTAGTTCTCTCTTCCATCTCCTGCATCCCCCTCATTACCCTTCCTCCATCTCATCGCACCCCCCCCCCTTTACCTAGTTCTCTCTTCCATCTCCTGCATCCCCCTCATAACCCCTCCTCCATCTCATCGCACCCCCCCCCCCTTTCCCTAGTTCTCTCTTCCATCTCCTGCATCCCCCTCATAACCCCTCCTCCATCTCATCGCACCCCCCCTTTCCCTAGTTCTCTCTTCCATCTCCTGCATCCCCCTCATTACCCCTCCTCCATCTCATCGCACCCCCCCCTTTCCCTAGTTCTCTCTTCCATCTCCTGCATCCCCCTCATAACCCCTCCTCCATCTCATCGCACCCCCCCTTTCCCTAGTTCTCTCTTCCATCGCCTGCATCCCCCTCATTACCCCTCCTCCATCTCATCGCACCCCCCCCCTTTCCCTAGTTCTCTCTTCCATCTCCTGCATCCCCCTCATAACCCCTCCTCCATCTCATCGCACCCCCCCCCTTTCCCTAGTTCTCTCTTCCATCTCCTGCATCCCCCTCATAACCCCTCCTCCATCTCATCGCACCCCCCCTTTCCCTAGTTCTCTCTTCCATCTCCTGCATCCCCCTCATTACCCCTCCTCCATCTCATCGCACCCCCCCCCCTTTCCCTAGTTCTCTCTTCCATCTCCTGCATCCCCCTCATAACCCCTCCTCCATCTCATCGCACCCCCCCCCTTTCCCTAGTTCTCTCTTCCATCTCCTGCATCCCCCTCAAAAACCCCTCCTCCATCTCATCGCACCCCCCCCTTTCCCTAGTTCTCATTTCCATCTCCTGCATCCCCCTCATAACCCCTCCTCCATCTCATCGCACCCCCCCTTTCCCTAGTTCTCTCTTCCATCTCCTGCATCCCCCTCATTACCCCTCCTCCATCTCATCGCACCCCCCCCCCTTTCCCTAGTTCTCTCTTCCATCTCCTGCATCCCCCTCATAACCCCTCCTCCATCTCATCGCACCCCCCCCCCCCTTTCCCTAGTTCTCTCTTCCATCTCCTGCATCCCCCTCATAACCCCTCCTCCATCTCATCGCACCCCCCCCACTTTCCCTAGTTCTCTCTTCCATCTCCTGCATCCCCCTCATAACCCCTCCTCCATCTCATCGCACCCCCCCTTTCCCTAGTTCTCTCTTCCATCTCCTGCATCCCCCTCATTACCCCTCCTCCATCTCATCGCACCCCCCCCCCTTTCCCTAGTTCTCTCTTCCATCTCCTGCATCCCCCTCATAACCCCTCCTCCATCTCATCGCACCCCCCCTTTCCCTAGTTCTCTCTTCCATCTCCTGCATCCCCCTCATTACCCCTCCTCCATCTCATCGCACCCCCCCCCCTTTCCCTAGTTCTCTCTTCCATCTCCTGCATCCCCCTCATAACCCCTCCTCCATCTCATCGCAACCCCCCCCCCTTTCCCTAGTTCTCTCTTCCATCTCCTGCATCCCCCTCAAAAACCCCTCCTCCATCTCATCGCACCCCCCCCCTTTTCCCTAGTTCTCATTTCCATCTCCTGCATCCCCCTCATAACCCCTCCTCCATCTCATCGCACCCCCCCTTTCCCTAGTTCTCTCTTCCATCTCCTGCATCCCCCTCATTACCCCTCCTCCATCTCATCGCACCCCCCCCCCCCCCTTTCCCTAGTTCTCTCTTCCATCTCCTGCATCCCCCTCATAACCCCTCCTCCATCTCATCGCACCCCCCCCCTTTCCCTAGTTCTCTCTTCCATCTCCTGCATCCCCCTCATAACCCCTCCTCCATCTCATCGCACCCCCCCTTTCCCTAGTTCTCTCTTCCATCTCCTGCATCCCCCTCATTACCCCTCCTCCATCTCATCGCACCCCCCCCCCTTTCCCTAGTTCTCTCTTCCATCTCCTGCATCCCCCTCATTACCCCTCCTCAATCTCATCGCACCCCCCCCCCCTTTCCCTAGATCTCATTTCCATCTCCTGCATCCCCCTCAAAAACCCCTCCTCCATCTCATCGCACCCCCCCTCTTTCCCTAGTTCTCATTTCCATCCCCTGCATCCCCCTTATTACCCCTCCTCCATCTCATCCCCCCCCCTCTTTCCTAGTTCTCATTTCCATCTCCTGCATCCCCCTCATAACCCCTCCTCCATCTCATCGCACCCCCCCCTTTCCCTAGTTCTCATTTCCATCTCCTGCATCCCCCTCATAACCCCTCCTCCATCTCACCCCCCCCCCTCTTTCCTAGTTCTCTCTTCCATCTCCTGCATCCCCCTCATAACCCCTCCTCCATCTCATCGCACCCCCCCCTTTCCCTAGTTCTCTCTTCCATCTCCTGCACCCCCCTCATAACCCCTCCTCCATCTCATCGCACCCCCCCCCCTTTCCCTAGTTCTCTCTTCCATCTCCTGCATCCCCCTCATTACCCCTCCTCCATCTCATCGCACCCCCCCCTTTCCCTAGTTCTCATTTCCATCTCCTGCATCCCCCTCATAACCCCTCCTCCATCTCATCGCACCCCCCCCTTTCCCTAGTTCTCTCTTCCATCTCCTGCACCCCCCTCATAACCCCTCCTCCATCTCATCGCACCCCCCCCCTTTCCCTAGTTCTCTCTTTCATCTCCTGCATCCCCCTCATAACCCCTCCTCCATCTCATCGCACCCCCCCCTTTCCCTAGTTCTCTCTTCCATCTCCTGCATCCCCCCTCATTACCCCTCCTCCATCTCATCGCACCCCCCCTTTCCCTAGTTCTCTCTTCCATCTCCTGCATCCCCCTCATTACCCCTCCTCCATCTCATCGCACCCCCCCTTTCCCTAGTTCTCTCTTCCATCTCCTGCACCCCCCTCATAACCCCTCCTCCATCTCATCGCACCCCCCCCCTTTCCCTAGTTCTCTCTTCCATCTCCTGCATCCCCCTCATTACCCCTCCTCCATCTCATCGCACCCCCCCCCTTTCCCTAGTTCTCTCTTCCATCTCCTGCATCCCCCTCATTACCCCTCCTCCATCTCATCGCACCCCCCCCCTTTCCCTAGTTCTCTCTTCCATCTCCTGCATCCCCCTCATAACCCCTCCTCCATCTCATCGCACCCCCCCCCTTTCCCTAGTTCTCTCTTTCATCTCCTGCATCCCCCTCATAACCCCTCCTCCATCTCATCGCACCCCCCTTTCCCTAGTTCTCTCTTCCATCTCCTGCATCCCCCTCATAACCCCTCCTCCATCTCATCGCACCCCCCCCTTTCCCTAGTTCTCATTTCCATCTCCTGCATCCCCCTCATAACCCCTCCTCCATCTCATCGCACCCCCCCCCTTTCCCTAGTTCTCATTTCCATCTCCTGCATCCCCCTCATAACCCCTCCTCCATCTCATCGCACCCCCCCTCTTTCCCTAGTTCTCATTTCCATCCCCTGCATCCCCCTTATTACCCCTCCTCCATCTCATCGCACCCCCCCCTTTCCCTAGTTCTCTCTTCCATCTCCTGCATCCCCCTCATTACCCCTCCTCCATCTCATCGCACCCCCCCCCTTTCCCTAGTTCTCTCTTCCATCTCCTGCATCCCCCTCATTACCCCTCCTCCATCTCATCGCACCCCCCCCTTTCCCTAGTTCTCTCTTCCATCTCCTGCATCCCCCTCATTACCCCTCCTCCATCTCATCGCACCCCCCCCCTTCCCTAGTTCTCTCCTCCATCTCCTGCATCCCCCTCATTACCCCTCCTCCATCTCATCGCACCCCCCCTTTCCCTAGTTCTCTCTTCCATCTCCTGCATCCCCCTCATTACCCCTCCTCCATCTCATCACACCCCCCCCCCTTTCCCTAGTTCTCTCTTCCATCTCCTGCACCCCCCTCATAACCCCTCCTCCATCTCATCGCACCCCCCCCTTTCCCTAGTTCTCTCTTCCATCTCCTGCATCCCCCTCATAACCCCTCCTCCATCTCATCACACCCCCCCCCTTTCCCTAGTTCTCTCTTCCATCTCCTGCATCCCCCTCATAACCCCTCCTCCATCTCATCGCACCCCCCCTTTCCCTAGTTCTCTCTTCCATCTCCTGCATCCCCCTCATATCCCCTCCTCCATCTCATCCCCCCCCTTTCCCTAGTTCTCTCTTCCATCTCCTGCATCCCCCTCATTACCCCTCCTCCATCTCATCGCACCCCCCCCCCCTTTCCCTAGTTCTCTCTTCCATCTCCTGCATCCCCCTCATTACCCCTCCTCCATCTCATCGCACCCCCCCCTTTCCCTAGTTCTCTCTTCCATCTCCTGCATCCCCCTCATAACCCCTCCTCCATCTCATCGCACCCCCCCCCCCTTTCCCTAGTTCTCTCTTCCATCTCCTGCACCCCCCTCATAACCCCTCCTCCATCTCATCGCACCCCCCCCCTTTCCCTAGTTCTCTCTTCCATCTCCTGCACCCCCCTCATAACCCCTCCTCCATCTCATCGCACCCCCCCCCCTTTCCCTAGTTCTCTCTTCCATCTCCTGCATCCCCCTCATTACCCCTCCTCCATCTCATCGCACCCCCCCCCCTTTCCCTAGTTCTCTCTTCCATCTCCTGCATCCCCCTCATTACCCCTCCTCCATCTCATCGCACCCCCCCCCCTTTCCCTAGTTCTCTCTTCCATCTCCTGCATCCCCCTCATTACCCCTCCTCCATCTCATCGCACCCCCCCCTTTCCCTAGTTCTCTCTTCCATCTCCTGCATCCCCCTCATTACCCCTCCTCCATCTCATCGCACCCCCCCCTTTCCCTAGTTCTCTCTTCCATCTCCTGCATCCCCCTCATTACCCCTCCTCCATCTCATCGCACCCCCCCTTCCCTAGTTCTCTCCTCCATCTCCTGCACCCCCCTCATAACCCCTCCTCCATCTCATCGCACCCCCCCTCCCTTTCCCTAGTTCTCTCTTCCATCTCCTGCATCCCCCTCATAACCCCTCCTCCATCTCATCGCACCCCCCCCCTTTCCCTAGTTCTCTCTTCCATCTCCTGCACCCCCCTCATAACCCCTCCTCCATCTCATCGCACCCCCCCCTTTCCCTAGTTCTCATTTCCATCTCCTGCATCCCCCTCATAACCCCTCCTCCATCTCATCGCACCCCCCCTCT
This sequence comes from Rana muscosa, assembly GCA_029206835.1. Lineage (NCBI taxonomy): Eukaryota > Metazoa > Chordata > Amphibia > Anura > Ranidae > Rana > Rana muscosa. Next base: position 295,249,637 of record CM055128.1, on the reverse strand, counting down.
TTCCCTAGTTCTCATTTCCATCCCCTGCATCCCCCTTATTACCCCTCCTCCATCTCATCGCACCCCCCCCTTTCCCTAGTTCTCTCTTCCATCTCCTGCATCCCCCTCATTACCCCTCCTCCATCTCATCGCACCCCCCCTTTCCCTAGTTCTCTCTTCCATCTCCTGCATCCCCCTCATTACCCCTCCTCCATCTCATCGCACCCCCCCCTTTCCCTAGTTCTCTCTTCCATCTCCTGCATCCCCCTCATTACCCCTCCTCCATCATCGCACCCCCCCCCTTTCCCTAGTTCTCATTTCCATCTCCTGCATCCCCCTCATAACCCCTCCTCCATCTCATCGCACCCCCCCCTTTCCCTAGTTCTCTCTTCCATCTCCTGCACCCCCCTCATAACCCCTCCTCCATCTCATCGCACCCCCCCCCTTTCCCTAGTTCTCTCTTTCATCTCCTGCATCCCCCTCATAACCCCTCCTCCATCTCATCGCACCCCCCCCTTTCCCTAGTTCTCTCTTCCATCTCCTGCATCCCCCTCATTACCCCTCCTCCACCTCATCGCACCCCCCCCCTTTCCCTAGTTCTCTCTTCCATCTCCTGCATCCCCCTCATTACCCCTCCTCCATCTCATCGCACCCCCCCCCCCCTTTCCCTAGTTCTCTCTTCCATCTCCTGCACCCCCCTCATAACCCCTCCTCCATCTCATCGCACCCCCCCCCTTTCCCTAGTTCTCTCTTCCATCTCCTGCACCCCCCTCATAACCCCTCCTCCATCTCATCGCACCCCCCCCCTTTCCCTAGTTCTCTCTTCCATCTCCTGCACCCCCCTCATAACCCCTCCTCCATCTCATCGCACCCCCCCCCTTTCCCTAGTTCTCTCTTCCATCTCCTGCACCCCCCTCATAACCCCTCCTCCATCTCATCGCACCCCCCCCCCCTTTCCCTAGTTCTCTCTTCCATCTCCTGCATCCCCCTCATTACCCCTCCTCCATCTCATCGCACCCCCCCCTTTCCCTAGTTCTCTCTTCCATCTCCTGCATCCCCCTCATTACCCCTCCTCCATCTCATCGCACCCCCCCCCTTTCCCTAGTTCTCTCTTCCATCTCCTGCATCCCCCTCATTACCCCTCCTCCATCTCATCGCACCCCCCCTTCCCTAGTTCTCTCCTCCATCTCCTGCACCCCCCTCATAACCCCTCCTCCATCTCATCGCACCCCCCCCTCCCTTTCCCTAGTTCTCTCTTCCATCTCCTGCATCCCCCTCATAACCCCTCCTCCATCTCATCGCACCCCCCCCTTTCCCTAGTTCTCTCTTCCATCTCCTGCACCCCCCTCATAACCCCTCCTCCATCTCATCGCACCCCCCCCCTTTCCCTAGTTCTCTCTTCCATCTCCTGCACCCCCCTCATAACCCCTCCTCCATCTCATCGCACCCCCCCCCCCTTTCCCTAGTTCTCTCTTCCATCTCCTGCATCCCCCTCATTACCCCTCCTCCATCTCATCGCACCCCCCCCCTTTCCCTAGTTCTCTCTTCCATCTCCTGCATCCCCCTCATTACCCCTCCTCCATCTCATCGCACCCCCCCCCCCCTTTCCCTAGTTCTCTCTTCCATCTCCTGCATCCCCCTCATAACCCCTCCTCCATCTCATCGCACCCCCCCCCTTTCCCTAGTTCTCTCTTTCATCTCCTGCATCCCCCTCATAACCCCTCCTCCATCTCATCGCACCCCCCCTTCCCTAGTTCTCTCCTCCATCTCCTGCATCCCCCTCATAACCCCTCCTCCATCTCATCGCACCCCCCCCTTTCCCTAGTTCTCATTTCCATCTCCTGCATCCCCCTCATAACCCCTCCTCCATCTCATCGCACCCCCCCCTTTCCCTAGTTCTCATTTCCATCTCCTGCATCCCCCTCATAACCCCTCCTCCATCTCATCGCACCCCCCCTCTTTCCCTAGTTCTCATTTCCATCCCCTGCATCCCCCTTATTACCCCTCCTCCATCTCATCGCACCCCCCCCTTTCCCTAGTTCTCTCTTCCATCTCCTGCATCCCCCTCATTACCCCTCCTCCATCTCATCGCACCCCCCCCTTTCCCTAGTTCTCTCTTCCATCTCCTGCATCCCCCTCATTACCCCTCCTCCATCTCATCGCACCCCCCCCTTTCCCTAGTTCTCTCTTCCATCTCCTGCATCCCCCTCATTACCCCTCCTCCATCTCATCGCACCCCCCCCTTCCCTAGTTCTCTCCTCCATCTCCTGCATCCCCCTCATTACCCCTCCTCCATCTCATCGCACCCCCCCTTTCCCTAGTTCTCTCTTCCATCTCCTGCATCCCCCTCATTACCCCTCCTCCATCTCATCACACCCCCCCCCTTTCCCTAGTTCTCTCTTCCATCTCCTGCATCCCCCTCATAACCCCTCCTCCATCTCATCGCACCCCCCCTTTCCCTAGTTCTCTCTTCCATCTCCTGCATCCCCCTCATATCCCCTCCTCCATCTCATCCCCCCCTTTCCCTAGTTCTCTCTTCCATCTCCTGCATCCCCCTCATTACCCCTCCTCCATCTCATCGCACCCCCCCCCCTTTCCCTAGTTCTCTCCTCCATCTCCTGCATCCCCCTCATTACCCCTCCTCCATCTCATCGCACCCCCCCCCTCCCTAGTTCTCTCTTCCATCTCCTGCATCCCCCTCATTACCCCTCCTCCATCTCATCGCACCCCCCCTTTCCCTAGTTCTCTCCTCCATCTCCTGCACCCCCCTCATAACCCCTCCTCCATCTCATGGCACCCCCCCCTCCCTTTTCCTAGTTCTCTCTTCCATCTCCTGCATCCCCCTCATAACCCCTCCTCCATCTCATCGCACCCCCCCCTTTCCCTAGTTCTCTCTTCCATCTCCTGCACCCCCCTCATAACCCCTCCTCCATCTCATCGCACCCCCCCCCTTTCCCTAGTTCTCTCTTCCATCTCCTGCACCCCCCTCATAACCCCTCCTCCATCTCATCGCACCCCCCCCTTTCCCTAGTTCTCTCTTCCATCTCCTGCATCCCCCTCATTACCCCTCCTCCATCTCATCGCACCCCCCCCCTTTCCCTAGTTCTCTCTTCCATCTCCTGCATCCCCCTCATAACCCCTCCTCCATCTCATCGCACCCCCCCTTTCCCTAGTTCTCTCTTCCATCTCCTGCATCCCCCTCATTACCCCTCCTCCATCTCATCGCACCCCCCCCCCCCTTTCCCTAGTTCTCTCTTCCATCTCCTGCATCCCCCTCATAACCCCTCCTCCATCTCATCGCACCCCCCCCCCTTTCCCTAGTTCTCTCTTCCATCTCCTGCATCCCCCTCATAACCCCTCCTCCATCTCATCGCACCCCCCCTTTCCCTAGTTCTCTCTTCCATCTCCTGCATCCCCCTCATTACCCCTCCTCCATCTCATCGCACCCCCCCCCTTTCCCTAGTTCTCTCTTCCATCTCCTGCATCCCCCTCATAACCCCTCCTCCATCTCATCGCACCCCCCCCTTTCCCTAGTTCTCTCTTCCATCTCCTGCATCCCCCTCAAAAACCCCTCCTCCATCTCATCGCACCCCCCCCCTTTCCCTAGTTCTCATTTCCATCTCCTGCATCCCCCTCATAACCCCTCCTCCATCTCATCGCACCCCCCCTTTCCCTAGTTCTCTCTTCCATCTCCTGCATCCCCCTCATTACCCCTCCTCCATCTCATCGCACCCCCCCCCCCTTTCCCTAGTTCTCTCTTCCATCTCCTGCATCCCCCTCATAACCCCTCCTCCATCTCATCGCACCCCCCCCCCTTTCCCTAGTTCTCTCTTCCATCTCCTGCATCCCCCTCATAACCCCTCCTCCATCTCATCGCACCCCCCCCCTTTCCCTAGTTCTCTCTTCCATCTCCTGCATCCCCCTCATAACCCCTCCTCCATCTCATCGCACCCCCCCTTTCCCTAGTTCTCTCTTCCATCTCCTGCATCCCCCTCATTACCCCTCCTCCATCTCATCGCACCCCCCCCTTTCCCTAGTTCTCTCTTCCATCTCCTGCATCCCCCTCATAACCCCTCCTCCATCTCATCGCACCCCCCCCCTTTCCCTAGTTCTCTCTTCCATCTCCTGCATCCCCCTCATAACCCCTCCTCCATCTCATCGCACCCCCCCCTTTCCCTAGTTCTCTCTTCCATCTCCTGCATCCCCCTCAAAAACCCCTCCTCCATCTCATCGCACCCCCCCCCCCTTTCCCTAGTTCTCTCTTCCATCTCCTGCATCCCCCTCATAACCCCTCCTCCATCTCATCGCACCCCCCCTTTCCCTAGTTCTCTCTTCCATCTCCTGCATCCCCCTCATTACCCCTCCTCCATCTCATCGCACCCCCCCCCCCTTTCCCTAGTTCTCTCTTCCATCTCCTGCATCCCCCTCATAACCCCTCCTCCATCTCATCGCACCCCCCCCCCCTTTCCCTAGTTCTCTCTTCCATCTCCTGCATCCCCCTCATAACCCCTCCTCCATCTCATCGCACCCCCCCTTTCCCTAGTTCTCTCTTCCATCTCCTGCATCCCCCTCATTACCCCTCCTCCATCTCATCGCACCCCCCCCCTTTCCCTAGTTCTCTCTTCCATCTCCTGCATCCCCCTCATTACCCCTCAATCTCATCGCACCCCCCCCCTTTCCCTAGATCTCATTTCCATCTCCTGCATCCCCCTCAAAAACCCCTCCTCCATCTCATCGCACCCCCCCTCTTTCCCTAGTTCTCATTTCCATCCCCTGCATCCCCCTTATTACCCCTCCTCCATCTCATCCCCCCCCTCTTTCCTAGTTCTCATTTCCATCTCCTGCATCCCCCTCATAACCCCTCCTCCATCTCATCGCACCCCCCCCTTTCCCTAGTTCTCATTTCCATCTCCTGCATCCCCCTCATAACCCCTCCTCCATCTCATCCCCCCCCCTCTTTCCTAGTTCTCTCTTCCATCTCCTGCATCCCCCTCATAACCCCTCCTCCATCTCATCGCACCCCCCCCTTTCCCTAGTTCTCTCTTCCATCTCCTGCATCCCCCTCATTACCCCTCCTCCATCTCATCGCACCCCCCTCTTTCCCTAGTTCTCATTTCCATCTCCTGCATCCCCCTCATAACCCCTCCTCCATCTCATCGCACCCCCCCCTTTCCCTAGTTCTCTCTTCCATCTCCTGCACCCCCCTCATAACCCCTCCTCCATCTCATCGCACCCCCCCCTTTCCCTAGTTCTCTCTTTCATCTCCTGCATCCCCCTCATAACCCCTCCTCCATCTCATCGCACCCCCCCTTTCCCTAGTTCTCTCTTCCATCTCCTGCATCCCCCCTCATTACCCCTCCTCCATCTCATCGCACCCCCCCCTTTCCCTAGTTCTCTCTTCCATCTCCTGCATCCCCCTCATTACCCCTCCTCCATCTCATCGCACCCCCCCCCCCCTTTCCCTAGTTCTCTCTTCCATCTCCTGCACCCCCCTCATAACCCCTCCTCCATCTCATCGCACCCCCCCCTTTCCCTAGTTCTCTCTTCCATCTCCTGCACCCCCCTCATAACCCCTCCTCCATCTCATCGCACCCCCCCCCCCCTTTCCCTAGTTCTCTCTTCCATCTCCTGCACCCCCCTCATAACCCCTCCTCCATCTCATCGCACCCCCCCCCCCTTTCCCTAGTTCTCTCTTCCATCTCCTGCATCCCCCTCATTACCCCTCCTCCATCTCATCGCACCCCCCCCCCCCCCTTTCCCTAGTTCTCTCTTCCATCTCCTGCATCCCCCTCATTACCCCTCCTCCATCTCATCGCACCCCCCCCCTTTCCCTAGTTCTCTCTTCCATCTCCTGCATCCCCCTCATAACCCCTCCTCCATCTCATCGCACCCCCCCCCCTTTCCCTAGTTCTCTCTTTCATCTTCTGCATCCCCCTCATAACCCCTCCTCCATCTCATCGCACCCCCCCTTTCCCTAGTTCTCTCTTCCATCTCCTGCATCCCCCTCATAACCCCTCCTCCATCTCATCGCACCCCCCCCTTTCCCTAGTTCTCATTTCCATCTCCTGCATCCCCCTCATAACCCCTCCTCCATCTCATCGCACCCCCCCCTTTCCCTAGTTCTCATTTCCATCTCCTGCATCCCCCTCATAACCCCTCCTCCATCTCATCGCACCCCCCCTCTTTCCCTAGTTCTCATTTCCATCCCCTGCATCCCCCTTATTACCCCTCCTCCATCTCATCGCACCCCCCCCTTTCCCTAGTTCTCTCTTCCATCTCCTGCATCCCCCCTCATTACCCCTCCTCCATCTCATCGCACCCCCCCCCCCTTTCCCTAGTTCTCTCTTCCATCTCCTGCATCCCCCTCATTACCCCTCCTCCATCTCATCGCACCCCCCCCCTTTCCCTAGTTCTCTCTTCCATCTCCTGCATCCCCCTCATTACCCCTCCTCCATCTCATCGCACCCCCCCCCTTCCCTAGTTCTCTCCTCCATCTCCTGCATCCCCCTCATTACCCCTCCTCCATCTCATCGCACCCCCCCTTTCCCTAGTTCTCTCTTCCATCTCCTGCATCCCCCTCATTACCCCTCCTCCATCTCATCACACCCCCCCCCCCTTTCCCTAGTTCTCTCTTCCATCTCCTGCATCCCCCTCATTACCCCCCCTCCATCTCATCGCACCCCCCCCCTTTCCCTAGTTCTCTCTTCCATCTCCTGCATCCCCCTCATAACCCCTCCTCCATCTCATCGCACCCCCCCCCCTTTCCCTAGTTCTCTCTTCCATCTCCTGCATCCCCCTCATAACCCCTCCTCCATCTCATCACACCCCCCCCCTTTCCCTAGTTCTCTCTTCCATCTCCTGCACCCCCCTCATAACCCCTCCTCCATCTCATCGCACCCCCCCCTTTCCCTAGTTCTCTCTTCCATCTCCTGCATCCCCCTCATATCCCCTCCTCCATCTCATCCCCCCCCTTTCCCTAGTTCTCTCTTCCATCTCCTGCATCCCCCTCATTACCCCTCCTCCATCTCATCGCACCCCCCCCCCTTTCCCTAGTTCTCTCCTCCATCTCCTGCATCCCCCTCATTACCCCTCCTCCATCTCATCGCACCCCCCCCTCCCTAGTTCTCTCTTCCATCTCCTGCATCCCCCTCATTACCCCTCCTCCATCTCATCGCACCCCCCCTTTCCCTAGTTCTCTCCTCCATCTCCTGCACCCCCCTCATAACCCCTCCTCCATCTCATCGCACCCCCCCTCCCTTTCCCTAGTTCTCTCTTCCATCTCCTGCATCCCCCTCATAACCCCTCCTCCATCTCATCGCACCCCCCCCCCCCTTTCCCTAGTTCTCTCTTCCATCTCCTGCACCCCCCTCATAACCCCTCCTCCATCTCATCGCACCCCCCCCCCTTTCCCTAGTTCTCTCTTCCATCTCCTGCACCCCCCTCATAACCCCTCCTCCATCTCATCGCACCCCCCCCCTTTCCCTAGTTCTCTCTTCCATCTCCTGCATCCCCCTCATTACCCCTCCTCCATCTCATCGCACCCCCCCCCTTTCCCTAGTTCTCTCTTCCATCTCCTGCATCCCCCTCATTACCCCTCCTCCATCTCATCGCACCCCCCCCCTTTCCCTAGTTCTCTCTTCCATCTCCTGCATCCCCCTCATAACCCCTCCTCCATCTCATCGCACCCCCCCCCTTTCCCTAGTTCTCTCTTCCATCTCCTGCACCCCCCTCATAACCCCTCCTCCATCTCATCGCACCCCCCCTTTCCCTAGTTCTCTCTTCCATCTCCTGCACCCCCCTCATAACCCCTCCTCCATCTCATCGCACCCCCCCCCCCTTTCCCTAGTTCTCTCTTCCATCTCCTGCATCCCCCTCATTACCCCTCCTCCATCTCATCGCACCCCCCCCCCTTTCCCTAGTTCTCTCTTCCATCTCCTGCATCCCCCTCATTACCCCTCCTCCATCTCATCGCACCCCCCCCCCTTTCCCTAGTTCTCTCTTCCATCTCCTGCACCCCCCTCATAACCCCTCCTCCATCTCATCGCACCCCCCCCTTTCCCTAGTTCTCTCTTTCATCTCCTGCATCCCCCTCATAACCCCTCCTCCATCTCATCGCACCCCCCCTTTCCCTAGTTCTCTCCTCCATCTCCTGCATCCCCCTCATAACCCCTCCTCCATCTCATCGCACCCCCCCCTTTCCCTAGTTCTCATTTCCATCTCCTGCATCCCCCTCATAACCCCTCCTCCATCTCATCGCACCCCCCCCTTTCCCTAGTTCTCATTTCCATCTCCTGCATCCCCCTCATAACCCCTCCTCCATCTCATCGCACCCCCCCTCTTTCCCTAGTTCTCATTTCCATCTCCTGCATCCCCCTCATTACCCCTCCTCCATCTCATCGCACCCCCCCCTTTCCCTAGTTCTCTCTTCCATCTCCTGCATCCCCCTCATTACCCCTCCTCCATCTCATCGCACCCCCCCCCTTTCCCTAGTTCTCTCTTCCATCTCCTGCATCCCCCTCATTACCCCTCCTCCATCATCGCACCCCCCCCTTTCCCTAGTTCTCATTTCCATCTCCTGCATCCCCCTCATAACCCCTCCTCCATCTCATCGCACCCCCCCCCTTTCCCTAGTTCTCTCTTCCATCTCCTGCACCCCCCTCATAACCCCTCCTCCATCTCATCGCACCCCCCCCCTTTCCCTAGTTCTCTCTTTCATCTCCTGCATCCCCCTCATAACCCCTCCTCCATCTCATCGCACCCCCCCTTTCCCTAGTTCTCTCTTCCATCTCCTGCATCCCCCTCATTACCCCTCCTCCATCTCATCGCACCCCCCCCCTTTCCCTAGTTCTCTCTTCCATCTCCTGCACCCCCCTCATAACCCCTCCTCCATCTCATCGCACCCCCCCCTTTCCCTAGTTCTCTCTTCCATCTCCTGCACCCCCCTCATAACCCCTCCTCCATCTCATCGCACCCCCCCCCCTTTCCCTAGTTCTCTCTTCCATCTCCTGCACCCCCCTCATAACCCCTCCTCCATCTCATCGCACCCCCCCCTTTCCCTAGTTCTCTCTTCCATCTCCTGCACCCCCCTCATAACCCCTCCTCCATCTCATCGCACCCCCCCCCCTTTCCCTAGTTCTCTCTTCCATCTCCTGCATCCCCCTCATTACCCCTCCTCCATCTCATCTCATCGCACCCCCCCCTTTCCCTAGTTCTCTCTTCCATCTCCTGCATCCCCCTCATTACCCCTCCTCCATCTCATCGCACCCCCCCCTTTCCCTAGTTCTCTCTTCCATCTCCTGCATCCCCCTCATTACCCCTCCTCCATCTCATCGCACCCCCCCCTTCCCTAGTTCTCTCCTCCATCTCCTGCACCCCCCTCATAACCCCTCCTCCATCTCATCGCACCCCCCCTCCCTTTCCCTAGTTCTCTCTTCCATCTCCTGCATCCCCCTCATAACCCCTCCTCCATCTCATCGCACCCCCCCCCTTCCCTAGTTCTCTCTTCCATCTCCTGCACCCCCCTCATAACCCCTCCTCCATCTCATCGCACCCCCCCCCTTTCCCTAGTTCTCTCTTCCATCTCCTGCACCCCCCTCATAACCCCTCCTCCATCTCATCGCACCCCCCCCCTTTCCCTAGTTCTCTCTTCCATCTCCTGCATCCCCCTCATTACCCCTCCTCCATCTCATCGCACCCCCCCCTTTCCCTAGTTCTCTCTTCCATCTCCTGCATCCCCCTCATTACCCCTCCTCCATCTCATCGCACCCCCCCCCTTTCCCTAGTTCTCTCTTCCATCTCCTGCATCCCCCTCATAACCCCTCCTCCATCTCATCGCACCCCCCCCCCTTTCCCTAGTTCTCTCTTTCATCTCCTGCATCCCCCTCATAACCCCTCCTCCATCTCATCGCACCCCCCCCCTTCCCTAGTTCTCTCCTCCATCTCCTGCATCCCCCTCATAACCCCTCCTCCATCTCATCGCACCCCCCCCCCTTTCCCTAGTTCTCATTTCCATCTCCTGCATCCCCCTCATAACCCCTCCTCCATCTCATCGCACCCCCCCCTTTCCCTAGTTCTCATTTCCATCTCCTGCATCCCCCTCATAACCCCTCCTCCATCTCATCGCACCCCCCCTCTTTCCCTAGTTCTCATTTCCATCCCCTGCATCCCCCTTATTACCCCTCCTCCATCTCATCGCACCCCCCCCCTTTCCCTAGTTCTCTCTTCCATCTCCTGCATCCCCCTCATTACCCCTCCTCCATCTCATCGCACCCCCCCCTTTCCCTAGTTCTCTCTTCCATCTCCTGCATCCCCCTCATTACCCCTCCTCCATCTCATCGCACCCCCCCTTTCCCTAGTTCTCTCTTCCATCTCCTGCATCCCCCTCATTACCCCTCCTCCATCTCATCGCACCCCCCCTTCCCTAGTTCTCTCCTCCATCTCCTGCATCCCCCTCATTACCCCTCCTCCATCTCATCGCACCCCCCCTTTCCCTAGTTCTCTCTTCCATCTCCTGCATCCCCCTCATATCCCCTCCTCCATCTCATCCCCCCCCCTTTCCCTAGTTCTCTCTTCCATCTCCTGCATCCCCCTCATTACCCCTCCTCCATCTCATCGCACCCCCCCCCTTTCCCTAGTTCTCTCCTCCATCTCCTGCATCCCCCTCATTACCCCTCCTCCATCTCATCGCACCCCCCCCCTCCCTAGTTCTCTCTTCCATCTCCTGCATCCCCCTCATTACCCCTCCTCCATCTCATCGCACCCCCCCCTTTCCCTAGTTCTCTCCTCCATCTCCTGCACCCCCCTCATAACCCCTCCTCCATCTCATCGCACCCCCCCTCCCTTTTCCTAGTTCTCTCTTCCATCTCCTGCATCCCCCTCATAACCCCTCCTCCATCTCATCGCACCCCCCCCCTTTCCCTAGTTCTCTCTTCCATCTCCTGCACCCCCCTCATAACCCCTCCTCCATCTCATCGCACCCCCCCCTTTCCCTAGTTCTCTCTTCCATCTCCTGCACCCCCCTCATAACCCCTCCTCCATCTCATCGCACCCCCCCCCCTTTCCCTAGTTCTCTCTTCCATCTCCTGCATCCCCCTCATTACCCCTCCTCCATCTCATCGCACCCCCCCCCTTTCCCTAGTTCTCTCTTCCATCTCCTGCATCCCCCTCATTACCCCTCCTCCATCTCATCGCACCCCCCCCCTTTCCCTAGTTCTCTCTTCCATCTCCTGCATCCCCCTCATAACCCCTCCTCCATCTCATCGCACCCCCCCCCTTTCCCTAGTTCTCTCTTTCATCTCCTGCATCCCCCTCATAACCCCTCCTCCATCTCATCGCACCCCCCCCTTTCCCTAGTTCTCTCCTCCATCTCCTGCATCCCCCTCATAACCCCTCCTCCATCTCATCGCACCCCCCCCCCTTTCCCTAGTTCTCATTTCCATCTCCTGCATCCCCCTCATAACCCCTCCTCCATCTCATCGCACCCCCCCCTTTCCCTAGTTCTCATTTCCATCTCCTGCATCCCCCTCATAACCCCTCCTCCATCTCATCGCACCCCCCTCTTTCCCTAGTTCTCATTTCCATCCCCTGCATCCCCCTTATTACCCCTCCTCCATCTCATCGCACCCCCCCCTTTCCCTAGTTCTCTCTTCCATCTCCTGCATCCCCCTCATTACCCCTCCTCCATCTCATCGCACCCCCCCCCCTTTCCCTAGTTCTCTCTTCCATCTCCTGCATCCCCCTCATTACCCCTCCTCCATCTCATCGCACCCCCCCCTTCCCTAGTTCTCTCCTCCATCTCCTGCATCCCCCTCATTACCCCTCCTCCATCTCATCGCACCCCCCCCCTTTCCCTAGTTCTCTCTTCCATCTCCTGCATCCCCCTCATTACCCCTCCTCCATCTCATCACACCCCCCCCCCTTTCCCTAGTTCTCTCTTCCATCTCCTGCATCCCCCTCATAACCCCTCCTCCATCTCATCGCACCCCCCTTTCCCTAGTTCTCTCTTCCATCTCCTGCATCCCCCTCATAACCCCTCCTCCATCTCATCACACCCCCCCCCTTTCCCTAGTTCTCTCTTCCATCTCCTGCATCCCCCTCATAACCCCTCCTCCATCTCATCGCACCCCCCCTTTCCCTAGTTCTCTCTTCCATCTCCTGCATCCCCCTCATATCCCCTCCTCCATCTCACCCCCCCCCCTTTCCCTAGTTCTCTCTTCCATCTCCTGCATCCCCCTCATTACCCCTCCTCCATCTCATCGCACCCCCCCCTTTCCCTAGTTCTCTCCTCCATCTCCTGCATCCCCCTCATTACCCCTCCTCCATCTCATCGCACCCCCCCCTCCCTAGTTCTCTCTTCCATCTCCTGCACCCCCCTCATAACCCCTCCTCCATCTCATCGCACCCCCCCCCTTTCCCTAGTTCTCTCTTCCATCTCCTGCACCCCCCTCATAACCCCTCCTCCATCTCATCGCACCCCCCCCCCTTTCCCTAGTTCTCTCTTCCATCTCCTGCATCCCCCTCATTACCCCTCCTCCATCTCATCTCATCGCACCCCCCCCCTTTCCCTAGTTCTCTCTTCCATCTCCTGCATCCCCCTCATTACCCCTCCTCCATCTCATCGCACCCCCCCCCTTTCCCTAGTTCTCTCTTCCATCTCCTGCATCCCCCTCATTACCCCTCCTCCATCTCATCGCACCCCCCCTTCCCTAGTTCTCTCCTCCATCTCCTGCACCCCCCTCATAACCCCTCCTCCATCTCATCGCACCCCCCCTCCCTTTCCCTAGTTCTCTCTTCCATCTCCTGCATCCCCCTCATAACCCCTCCTCCATCTCATCGCACCCCCCCCCTTCCCTAGTTCTCTCTTCCATCTCCTGCACCCCCCTCATAACCCCTCCTCCATCTCATCGCACCCCCCCCCTTTCCCTAGTTCTCTCTTCCATCTCCTGCACCCCCCTCATAACCCCTCCTCCATCTCATCGCACCCCCCCCCCTTTCCCTAGTTCTCTCTTCCATCTCCTGCATCCCCCTCATTACCCCTCCTCCATCTCATCGCACCCCCCCCCTTTCCCTAGTTCTCTCTTCCATCTCCTGCATCCCCCTCATTACCCCTCCTCCATCTCATCGCACCCCCCCCCTTTCCCTAGTTCTCTCTTCCATCTCCTGCATCCCCCTCATAACCCCTCCTCCATCTCATCGCACCCCCCCCCTTTCCCTAGTTCTCTCTTTCATCTCCTGCATCCCCCTCATAACCCCTCCTCCATCTCATCGCACCCCCCCCCTTCCCTAGTTCTCTCCTCCATCTCCTGCATCCCCCTCATAACCCCTCCTCCATCTCATCGCACCCCCCCCCTTTCCCTAGTTCTCATTTCCATCTCCTGCATCCCCCTCATAACCCCTCCTCCATCTCATCGCACCCCCCCCTTTCCCTAGTTCTCATTTCCATCTCCTGCATCCCCCTCATAACCCCTCCTCCATCTCATCGCACCCCCCCTCTTTCCCTAGTTCTCATTTCCATCCCCTGCATCCCCCTTATTACCCCTCCTCCATCTCATCGCACCCCCCCCTTTCCCTAGTTCTCTCTTCCATCTCCTGCATCCCCCTCATTACCCCTCCTCCATCTCATCGCACCCCCCCCTTTCCCTAGTTCTCTCTTCCATCTCCTGCATCCCCCTCATTACCCCTCCTCCATCTCATCGCACCCCCCCTTTCCCTAGTTCTCTCTTCCATCTCCTGCATCCCCCTCATTACCCCTCCTCCATCTCATCGCACCCCCCCTTCCCTAGTTCTCTCCTCCATCTCCTGCATCCCCCTCATTACCCCTCCTCCATCTCATCGCACCCCCCCTTTCCCTAGTTCTCTCTTCCATCTCCTGCATCCCCCTCATATCCCCTCCTCCATCTCATCCCCCCCCCTTTCCCTAGTTCTCTCTTCCATCTCCTGCATCCCCCTCATTACCCCTCCTCCATCTCATCGCACCCCCCCCCTTTCCCTAGTTCTCTCCTCCATCTCCTGCATCCCCCTCATTACCCCTCCTCCATCTCATCGCACCCCCCCCCTCCCTAGTTCTCTCTTCCATCTCCTGCATCCCCCTCATTACCCCTCCTCCATCTCATCGCACCCCCCCTTTCCCTAGTTCTCTCCTCCATCTCCTGCACCCCCCTCATAACCCCTCCTCCATCTCATCGCACCCCCCCTCCCTTTTCCTAGTTCTCTCTTCCATCTCCTGCATCCCCCTCATAACCCCTCCTCCATCTCATCGCACCCCCCCCCTTTCCCTAGTTCTCTCTTCCATCTCCTGCACCCCCCTCATAACCCCTCCTCCATCTCATCGCACCCCCCCCCTTTCCCTAGTTCTCTCTTCCATCTCCTGCACCCCCCTCATAACCCCTCCTCCATCTCATCGCACCCCCCCCCTTTCCCTAGTTCTCTCTTCCATCTCCTGCATCCCCCTCATTACCCCTCCTCCATCTCATCGCACCCCCCCCCTTTCCCTAGTTCTCTCTTCCATCTCCTGCATCCCCCTCATTACCCCTCCTCCATCTCATCGCACCCCCCCCCTTTCCCTAGTTCTCTCTTCCATCTCCTGCATCCCCCTCATAACCCCTCCTCCATCTCATCGCACCCCCCCCCTTTCCCTAGTTCTCTCTTTCATCTCCTGCATCCCCCTCATAACCCCTCCTCCATCTCATCGCACCCCCCCTTTCCCTAGTTCTCTCCTCCATCTCCTGCATCCCCCTCATAACCCCTCCTCCATCTCATCGCACCCCCCCCCTTTCCCTAGTTCTCATTTCCATCTCCTGCATCCCCCTCATAACCCCTCCTCCATCTCATCGCACCCCCCCCTTTCCCTAGTTCTCATTTCCATCTCCTGCATCCCCCTCATAACCCCTCCTCCATCTCATCGCACCCCCCTCTTTCCCTAGTTCTCATTTCCATCCCCTGCATCCCCCTTATTACCCCTCCTCCATCTCATCGCACCCCCCCCTTTCCCTAGTTCTCTCTTCCATCTCCTGCATCCCCCTCATTCCCCCTCCTCCATCTCATCGCACCCCCCCCCCTTTCCCTAGTTCTCTCTTCCATCTCCTGCATCCCCCTCATTACCCCTCCTCCATCTCATCGCACCCCCCCCCTTTCCCTAGTTCTCTCTTCCATCTCCTGCATCCCCCTCATTACCCCTCCTCCATCTCATCGCACCCCCCCCTTCCCTAGTTCTCTCCTCCATCTCCTGCATCCCCCTCATTACCCCTCCTCCATCTCATCGCACCCCCCCCTTTCCCTAGTTCTCTCTTCCATCTCCTGCATCCCCCTCATTACCCCTCCTCCATCTCATCACACCCCCCCCCCTTTCCCTAGTTCTCTCTTCCATCTCCTGCATCCCCCTCATAACCCCTCCTCCATCTCATCGCACCCCCCTTTCCCTAGTTCTCTCTTCCATCTCCTGCATCCCCCTCATAACCCCTCCTCCATCTCATCACACCCCCCCTTTCCCTAGTTCTCTCTTCCATCTCCTGCATCCCCCTCATAACCCCTCCTCCATCTCATCGCACCCCCCCTTTCCCTAGTTCTCTCTTCCATCTCCTGCATCCCCCTCATATCCCCTCCTCCATCTCACCCCCCCCCTTTCCCTAGTTCTCTCTTCCATCTCCTGCATCCCCCTCATTACCCCTCCTCCATCTCATCGCACCCCCCCCTTTCCCTAGTTCTCTCCTCCATCTCCTGCATCCCCCTCATTACCCCTCCTCCATCTCATCGCACCCCCCCCTCCCTAGTTCTCTCTTCCATCTCCTGCATCCGCCTCATTACCCCTCCTCCATCTCATCGCACCCCCCCTTTCCCTAGTTCTCTCTTCCATCTCCTGCATCCCCCTCATTACCCCTCCTCCATCTCATCGCACCCCCCCTTTCCCTAGTTCTCTCTTCCATCTCCTGCATCCCCCTCATTACCCCTCCTCCATCTCATCGCACCCCCCCTTTCCCTAGTTCTCTCTTCCATCTCCTGCATCCCCCTCATTACCCCTCCTCCATCTCATCGCACCCCCCCTTTCCCTAGTTCTCTCTTCCATCTCCTGCATCCCCCTCATTACCCCTCCTCCATCTCATCGCACCCCCCTTTCCCTAGTTCCCTCTTCCATCTCCTGCATCCCCCTCATTACCCCTCCTCCATCTCATCGCACCCCCCCTTTCCCTAGTTCTCTCTTCCATCTCCTGCATCCCCCTCATTACCCCTCCTCCATCTCATCGCACCCCCCCCTTTCCCTAGTTCTCATTTCCATCTCCTGCATCCCCCTCATAACCCCTCCTCCATCTCATCGCACCCCCCCCTTTCCCTAGTTCTCTCTTCCATCTCCTGCATCCCCCTCATTACCCCTCCTCCATCTCATCGCACCCCCCCTTTCCCTAGTTCTCTCTTCCATCTCCTGCATCCCCCTCATTACCCCTCCTCCATCTCATCGCACCCCCCCCTTTCCCTAGTTCTCTCTTCCATCTCCTGCATCCCCCTCATTACCCCTCCTCCATCTCATCGCACCCCCCCTTCCCTAGTTCTCTCCTCCATCTCCTGCACCCCCCTCATAACCCCTCCTCCATCTCATCGCACCCCCCCCTCCCTTTCCCTAGTTCTCTCTTCCATCTCCTGCATCCCCCTCATAACCCCTCCTCCATCTCATCGCACCCCCCCCACTTTCCCTAGTTCTCTCTTCCATCTCCTGCACCCCCCTCATAACCCCTCCTCCATCTCATCGCACCCCCCCCTTTCCCTAGTTCTCTCTTCCATCTCCTGCACCCCCCTCATAACCCCTCCTCCATCTCATCGCACCCCCCCCTTTCCCTAGTTCTCTCTTCCATCTCCTGCATCCCCCTCATTACCCCTCCTCCATCTCATCGCACCCCCCCCCCTTTCCCTAGTTCTCTCTTCCATCTCCTGCATCCCCCTCATTACCCCTCCTCCATCTCATCGCACCCCCCCCCTTTCCCTAGTTCTCTCTTCCATCTCCTGCATCCCCCTCATAACCCCTCCTCCATCTCATCGCACCCCCCCTTTCCCTAGTTCTCTTCTCCATCTCCTGCATCCCCCTCATAACCCCTCCTCCATCTCATCGCACCCCCCCCTTTCCCTAGTTCTCATTTCCATCTCCTGCATCCCCCTCATAACCCCTCCTCCATCTCATCGCACCCCCCCTCTTTCCCTAGTTCTCATTTCCATCCCCTGCATCCCCCTTATTACCCCTCCTCCATCTCATCGCACCCCCCCCTTTCCCTAGTTCTCTCTTCCATCTCCTGCATCCCCCTCATTACCCCTCCTCCATCTCATCGCACCCCCCCCCCCTTTCCCTAGTTCTCTCTTCCATCTCCTGCATCCCCCTCATTACCCCTCCTCCATCTCATCGCACCCCCCCCCCTTCCCTAGTTCTCTCCTCCATCTCCTGCATCCCCCTCATTACCCCTCCTCCATCTCATCGCACCCCCCCTTTCCCTAGTTCTCTCTTTCATCTCCTGCATCCCCCTCATAACCCCTCCTCCATCTCATCGCACCCCCCCTTTCCCTAGTTCTCTCCTCCATCTCCTGCATCCCCCTCATAACCCCTCCTCCATCTCATCGCACCCCCCCCTTTCCCTAGTTCTCATTTCCATCTCCTGCATCCCCCTCATAACCCCTCCTCCATCTCATCGCACCCCCCCTCTTTCCCTAGTTCTCATTTCCATCCCCTGCATCCCACTTATTACCCCTCCTCCATCTCATCGCACCCCCCCCCTTTCCCTAGTTCTCTCTTCCATCTCCTGCATCCCCCTCATTACCCCTCCTCCATCTCATCGCACCCCCCCCTTTCCCTAGTTCTCTCTTCCATCTCCTGCATCCCCCTCATTACCCCTCCTCCATCTCATCGCACCCCCCCCTTCCCTAGTTCTCTCCTCCATCTCCTGCATCCCCCTCATTACCCCTCCTCCATCTCATCGCACCCCCCCTTTCCCTAGTTCTCTCTTCCATCTCCTGCATCCCCCTCATTACCCCTCCTCCATCTCATCACACCCCCCCCCCCTTTCCCTAGTTCTCTCTTCCATCTCCTGCATCCCCCTCATAACCCCTCCTCCATCTCATCGCACCCCCCCTTTCCCTAGTTCTCTCTTCCATCTCCTGCATCCCCCTCATATCCCCTCCTCCATCTCATCCCCCCCCCCTTTCCCTAGTTCTCTCTTCCATCTCCTGCATCCCCCTCATTACCCCTCCTCCATCTCATCGCACCCCCCTTTCCCTAGTTCTCTCTTCCATCTCCTGCATCCCCCTCATTACCCCTCCTCCATCTCATCGCACCCCCCCTTTCCCTAGTTCTCTCTTCCATCTCCTGCATCCCCCTCATTACCCCTCCTCCATCTCATCGCACCCCCCCCTCCCTAGTTCTCTCTTCCATCTCCTGCATCCCCCTCATTACCCCTCCTCCATCTCATCCCCCCCCCTTTCCCTAGTTCTCATTTCCATCTCCTGCATCCCCCTCATAACCCCTCCTCCATCTCATCGCACCCCCCCCCCTCCCTAGTTCTCTCTTCCATCTCCTGCATCCCCCTCATTACCCCTCCTCCATCTCATCGCACCCCCCCTTTCCCTAGTTCTCTCTTCCATCTCCTGCATCCCCCTCATTACCCCTCCTCCATCTCATCGCACCCCCCCTTTCCCTAGTTCTCTCTTCCATCTCCTGCATCCCCCTCATTACCCCTCCTCCATCTCATCGCACCCCCCTTTCCCTAGTTCTCTCTTCCATCTCCTGCATCCCCCTCATTACCCCTCCTCCATCTCATCGCACCCCCCCTTTCCCTAGTTCTCTCTTCCATCTCCTGCATCCCCCTCATTACCCCTCCTCCATCTCATCGCACCCCCCTTTCCCTAGTTCCCTCTTCCATCTCCTGCATCCCCCTCATTACCCCTCCTCCATCTCATCGCACCCCCCCCCCTTTCCCTAGTTCTCTCTTCCATCTCCTGCATCCCCCTCATTACCCCTCCTCCATCTCATCGCACCCCCCCCCTTTCCCTAGTTCTCATTTCCATCTCCTGCATCCCCCTCATAACCCCTCCTCCATCTCATCGCACCCCCCCTCTTTCCCTAGTTCTCATTTCCATCCCCTGCATCCCCCTTATTACCCCTCCTCCATCTCATCCCCCCCTCTTTCCTAGTTCTCATTTCCATCTCCTGCATCCCCCTCATAACCCCTCCTCCATCTCATCGCACCCCCCCCCTTTCCCTAGTTCTCATTTACATCTCCTGCATCCCCCTCATAACCCCTCCTCCATCTCATCCCCCCCCCTCTTTCCTAGTTCTCTCTTCCATCTCCTGCATCCCCCTCATAACCCCTCCTCCATCTCATCGCACCCCCCCCTTTCCCTAGTTCTCTCTTCCATCTCCTGCATCCCCCTCATAACCCCTCCTCCATCTCATCCCCCCCCTCTTTCCTAGTTCTCATTTCCATCTCCTGCATCCCCCTCATTACCCCTCCTCCATCTCATCGCACCCCCCCCCCCCTTTCCCTAGTTCTCTCTTCCATCTCCTGCATCCCCCTCATTACCCCTCCTCCATCTCATTGCACCCCCCCCCTTTCCCTAGTTCTCTCTTCCATCTCCTGCATCTCCCTCATAACCCCTCCATCTCATCGCACCCCCCCCTTTCCCTAGTTCTCTCTTCCATCTCCTGCATCCCCCTCATTACCCCCCCTCCATCTCATCGCACCCCCCCCTTTCCCTAGTTCTCATTTCCATCTCCTGCATCCCCCTCATAACCCCTCCTCCATCTCATCGCACCCCCCCCCTTTCCCTAGTTCTCATTTCCATCTCCTGCATCCCCCTCATAACCCCTCCTCCATCTCATCGCACCCCCCCCCCTTTCCCTAGTTCTCATTTCCATCCCCTGCATCCCCCTTATTACCCCTCCTCCATCTCATCCCCCCCCCTCTTTCCTAGTTCTCATTTCCATCTCCTGCATCCCCCTCATAACCCCTCCTCCATCTCATCGCACCCCCCCCTTTCCCTAGTTCTCTCTTCCATCTCCTGCATCCTCCTCATTACCCCTCCTCCATCATCGCACCCCCCCCTTTCCCTAGTTCTCTCTTCCATCTCCTGCATCCTCCTCATTACCCCTCCTCCATCTCATCGCACCCCCCCCTTTCCCTAGTTCTCTCTTCCATCTCCTGCATCCCCCTCATAACCCCTCCTCCATCTCATCGCACCCCCCCCTTTCCCTAGTTCTCTCTTTCATCTCCTGCATCCCCCTCATTACCCCTCCTCCATCTCATCGCACCCCCCCCCCTTTCCCTAGTTCTCATTTCCATCTCCTGCATCCCCCTCATAACCCCTCCTCCATCTCATCGCACCCCCCCTCTTTCCCTAGTTCTCATTTCCATCCCCTGCATCCCCCTTATTACCCCTCCTCCATCTCATCCCCCCCCTCTTTCCTAGTTCTCATTTCCATCTCCTGCATCCCCCTCATAACCCCTCCTCCATCTCATCGCACCCCCCCCTTTCCCTAGTTCTCATTTCCATCTCCTGCATCCCCCTCATAACCCCTCCTCCATCTCATCCCCCCCCCTCTTTCCTAGTTCTCTCTTCCATCTCCTGCATCCCCCTCATAACCCCTCCTCCATCTCATCGCACCCCCCCCCTTTCCCTAGTTCTCTCTTCCATCTCCTGCATCCCCCTCATAACCCCTCCTCCATCTCATCCCCCCCTCTTTCCTAGTTCTCATTTCCATCTCCTGCATCCCCCTCATTACCCCTCCTCCATCTCATTGCACCCCCCCCTTTCCCTAGTTCTCTCTTCCATCTCCTGCATCTCCCTCATAACCCCTCCATCTCATCGCACCCCCCCCCTTTCCCTAGTTCTCTCTTCCATCTCCTGCATCCCCCTCATTACCCCCCCCCTCCATCTCATCGCACC
The DNA here is from genome assembly GCA_029206835.1 of Rana muscosa. NCBI lineage: Eukaryota > Metazoa > Chordata > Amphibia > Anura > Ranidae > Rana > Rana muscosa. The sequence continues at coordinate 295,228,745 of CM055128.1, read as the reverse complement.
CCCCTTTCCCTAGTTCTCTCTTCCATCTCCTGCATCCCCCTCATTACCCCTCCTCCATCTCATCGCACCCCCCCTTTCCCTAGTTCTCTCTTCCATCTCCTGCATCCCCCTCATTACCCCTCCTCCATCTCATCGCACCCCCCTTTCCCTAGTTCCCTCTTCCATCTCCTGCATCCCCCTCATTACCCCTCCTCCATCTCATCGCACCCCCCCCCTTTCCCTAGTTCTCTCTTCCATCTCCTGCATCCCCCTCATTACCCCTCCTCCATCTCATCGCACCCCCCCCTTTCCCTAGTTCTCATTTCCATCTCCTGCATCCCCCTCATAACCCCTCCTCCATCTCATCGCACCCCCCCTCTTTCCCTAGTTCTCATTTCCATCCCCTGCATCCCCCTTATTACCCCTCCTCCATCTCATCCCCCCCCTCTTTCCTAGTTCTCATTTCCATCTCCTGCATCCCCCTCATAACCCCTCCTCCATCTCATCGCACCCCCCCCCTTTCCCTAGTTCTCATTTACATCTCCTGCATCCCCCTCATAACCCCTCCTCCATCTCATCCCCCCCCCTCTTTCCTAGTTCTCTCTTCCATCTCCTGCATCCCCCTCATAACCCCTCCTCCATCTCATCGCACCCCCCCCTTTCCCTAGTTCTCTCTTCCATCTCCTGCATCCCCCTCATAACCCCTCCTCCATCTCATCCCCCCCCTCTTTCCTAGTTCTCATTTCCATCTCCTGCATCCCCCTCATTACCCCTCCTCCATCTCATCGCACCCCCCCCCCCCTTTCCCTAGTTCTCTCTTCCATCTCCTGCATCCCCCTCATTACCCCTCCTCCATCTCATTGCACCCCCCCCCCTTTCCCTAGTTCTCTCTTCCATCTCCTGCATCTCCCTCATAACCCCTCCATCTCATCGCACCCCCCCCTTTCCCTAGTTCTCTCTTCCATCTCCTGCATCCCCCTCATTACCCCCCCCTCCATCTCATCGCACCCCCCCCTTTCCCTAGTTCTCATTTCCATCTCCTGCATCCCCCTCATAACCCCTCCTCCATCTCATCGCACCCCCCCCCCTTTCCCTAGTTCTCATTTCCATCTCCTGCATCCCCCTCATAACCCCTCCTCCATCTCATCGCACCCCCCCCCCTTTCCCTAGTTCTCATTTCCATCCCCTGCATCCCCCTTATTACCCCTCCTCCATCTCATCCCCCCCCCCTCTTTCCTAGTTCTCATTTCCATCTCCTGCATCCCCCTCATAACCCCTCCTCCATCTCATCGCACCCCCCCCCTTTCCCTAGTTCTCTCTTCCATCTCCTGCATCCTCCTCATTACCCCTCCTCCATCTCATCGCACCCCCCCCTTTCCCTAGTTCTCTCTTCCATCTCCTGCATCCTCCTCATTACCCCTCCTCCATCTCATCGCACCCCCCCCTTTCCCTAGTTCTCTCTTCCATCTCCTGCATCCCCCTCATAACCCCTCCTCCATCTCATCGCACCCCCCCCTTTCCCTAGTTCTCTCTTTCATCTCCTGCATCCCCCTCATTACCCCTCCTCCATCTCATCGCACCCCCCCCCTTTCCCTAGTTCTCATTTCCATCTCCTGCATCCCCCTCATAACCCCTCCTCCATCTCATCGCACCCCCCCTCTTTCCCTAGTTCTCATTTCCATCCCCTGCATCCCCCTTATTACCCCTCCTCCATCTCATCCCCCCCCTCTTTCCTAGTTCTCATTTCCATCTCCTGCATCCCCCTCATAACCCCTCCTCCATCTCATCGCACCCCCCCCTTTCCCTAGTTCTCATTTCCATCTCCTGCATCCCCCTCATAACCCCTCCTCCATCTCATCCCCCCCCCTCTTTCCTAGTTCTCTCTTCCATCTCCTGCATCCCCCTCATAACCCCTCCTCCATCTCATCGCACCCCCCCCCTTTCCCTAGTTCTCTCTTCCATCTCCTGCATCCCCCTCATAACCCCTCCTCCATCTCATCCCCCCCCTCTTTCCTAGTTCTCATTTCCATCTCCTGCATCCCCCTCATTACCCCTCCTCCATCTCATTGCACCCCCCCCTTTCCCTAGTTCTCTCTTCCATCTCCTGCATCTCCCTCATAACCCCTCCATCTCATCGCACCCCCCCCTTTCCCTAGTTCTCTCTTCCATCTCCTGCATCCCCCTCATTACCCCCCCTCCATCTCATCGCACCCCCCCCTTTCCCTAGTTCTCATTTCCTTCTCCTGCATCCCCCTCATAACCCCTCCTCCATCTCATCGCACCCCCCCCCCTTTCCCTAGTTCTCATTTCCATCTCCTGCATCCCCCTCATAACCCCTCCTCCATCTCATCGCACCCCCCCCCTTTCCCTAGTTCTCATTTCCATCCCCTGCATCCCCCTTATTACCCCTCCTCCATCTCATCCCCCCCCCCTCTTTCCTAGTTCTCATTTCCATCTCCTGCATCCCCCTCATAACCCCTCCTCCATCTCATCGCACCCCCCCCTTTCCCTAGTTCTCTCTTCCATCTCCTGCATCCTCCTCATTACCCCTCCTCCATCTCATCGCACCCCCCCCTTTCCCTAGTTCTCTCTTCCATCTCCTGCATCCTCCTCATTACCCCTCCTCCATCTCATCGCACCCCCCCCTTTCCCTAGTTCTCTCTTCCATCTCCTGCATCCCCCTCATAACCCCTCCTCCATCTCATCGCACCCCCCCCTTTCCCTAGTTCTCTCTTCCATCTCCTGCACCCCCCTCATTACCCCTCCTCCATCTCATCGCACCCCCCCCTTTCCCTAGTTCTCATTTCCATCTCCTGCACCCCCCTCATAACCCCTCCTCCATCTCATCGCACCCCCCCCTTTCCCTAGTTCTCATTTCCATCTCCTGCACCCCCCTCATAACCCCTCCTCCATCTCATCGCACCCCCCCCTTTCCCTAGTTCTCTCTTCCATCTCCTGCATCCTCCTCATTACCCCTCCTCCATCTCATCGCACCCCCCCCTTTCCCTAGTTCTCATTTCCATCTCCTGCACCCCCCTCATAACCCCTCCTCCATCTCATCGCACCCCCCCCCCCTTTCCCTAGTTCTCTCTTCCATCTCCTGCATCCCCCTCATTACCCCTCCTCCATCTCATCGCACCCCCCTCCTTTCCCTAGTTCTCTCTTCCATCTCCTGCATCCCCCTCATAACCCCTCCTCCATCTCATCGCACCCCCCCCTTTCCCTAGTTCTCATTTCCATCTCCTGCATCCCCCTCATAACCCCTCCTCCATCTCATCGCACCCCCCCCTCTTTCCCTAGTTCTCATTTCCATCCCCTGCATCCCCCTCATTACCCCTCCTCCATCTCATCGCACCCCCCCCCCCCCTTTCCCTAGTTCTCTCCTCCATCTCCTGCATCCCCCTCATTACCCCTCCTCCATCTCATCGCACCCCCCCCTTTCCCTAGTTCTCTCTTCCATCTCCTGCATCCCCCTCAAAACCCCTCCTCCATCTCATCGCACCCCCCCCTTTCCCAAGTTCTCTCTTCCATCTCCTGCATCCCCCTCATTACCCCTCCTCCATCTCATCGCACCCCCCCCTTTCCCTAGTTCTCATTTCCATCTCCTGCATCCCCCTCATAACCCCTCCTCCATCTCATCGCACCCCCCTCCCTTTCCCTAGTTCTCTCTTCCATCTCCTGCATCCCCCTCATTACCCCTCCTCCATCTCATCGCACCCCCCCCCTTTCCCTAGTTCTCATTTCCATCTCCTGCATCCCCCTCATAACTTCTCCTCCATCTCATCGCACCCCCCCCCCCTTTCCCTAGTTCTCTCTTCCATCTCCTGCATCCCCCTCATTACCCCTCCTCCATCTCATCGCATCCCCCCCCTCCTTTCCCTAGTTCTCTCTTCCATCTCCTGCATCCCCCTCATTACCCCTCCTCCATCTCATCGCACCCCCCCCTTTCCCTAGTTCTCATTTCCATCTCCTGCATCCCCCTCATAACTTCTCCTCCATCTCATCGCACCCCCCCCTTTCCCTAGTTCTCATTTCCATCTCCTGCATCCCCCTCATTACCCCTCCTCCATCTCATCGCACCCCCCCTTTCCCTAGTTCTCTCTTCCATCTCCTGCATCCCCCTCATTACCCCTCCTCCATCTCATCGCACCCCCCCTTTCCCTAGTTCTCTCTTCCATCTCCTGCATCCCCCTCATTACCCCTCCTCCATCTCATCGCACCCCCCCTTTCCCTAGTTCTCTCTTCCATCTCCTGCATCCCCCTCATTACCCCTCCTCCATCTCATCGCACCCCCCCTTTCCCTAGTTCTCTCTTCCATCTCCTGCATCCCCCTCATTACCCCTCCTCCATCTCATCGCACCCCCCTTTCCCTAGTTCTCTCTTCCATATCCTGCATCCCCCTCATTACCCCTCCTCCATCTCATCGCACCCCCCCCCCCTTTCCCTAGTTCTCTCTTCCATCTCCTGCATCCCCCTCATTACCCCTCCTCCATCTCATCGCATCCCCCCCTCCCTAGTTCTGTCTTCCATCTCCTGCATCCCCCTCATTACCCCTCCTCCATCTTATCGCACCCCCCCTTTTCCCTAGTTCTCTCTTCCATCTCCTGCATCCCCCTCATTACCCCTCCTCCATCTCATCGCATCCCCCCCCTCCTTTCCCTAGTTCTCATTTCCATCTCCTGCATCCCCCTCATAACCCCTCCTCCATCTCATCGCACCCCCCCCCCTTTCCCTAGTTCTCATTTCCATCTCCTGCATCCCCCTCATAACCCCTCCTCCATCTCATCGCACCCCCCCTTTCCCTAGTTCTCTCTTCCATCTCCTGCATCCCCCTCATTACCCCTCCTCCATCTCATCGCACCCCCCCCCTTTCCCTAGTTCTCTCTTCCATCTCCTGCATCCCCCTCATTACCCCTCCTCCATCTCATCGCACCCCCCCCCTCCCTAGTTCTCTCTTCCATCTCCTGCATCCCCCTCATTACCCCTCCTCCATCTCATCGCACCCCCCCCCTTTTTCCCTAGTTCTCTCTTCCATCTCCTGCATCCCCCTCATAACCCCTCCTCCATCTCATCGCACCCCCCCCCCTTTCCCTAGTTCTCTCCTCCATCTCCTGCATCCCCCTCATTACCCCTCCTCCATCTCATCGCACCCCCCTCTCCCTAGTTCTCTCTTCCATCTCCTGCATCCCCCTCATTACCCCTCCTCCATCTTATCGCACCCCCCCCCTTTCCCTAGTTCTCTCTTCCATCTCCTGCATCCCCCTCATAACCCCTCCTCCATCTCATCGCACCCCCCCCTTTCCCTAGTTCTCTCCTCCATCCCCCTCATTACCCCTCCTCCATCTCATCGCATCCCCCCCCCCTCCTTTCCCTAGTTCTCATTTCCATCTCCTGCATCCCCCTCATAACCCCTCCTCCATCTCATCGCACCCCCCCCTCCTTTCCATCTCCTGCATCCTCCTCATTACCCCTCCTCCATCTCACCCCCCCCCCCTCCTTTCCCTAGTTCTCATTTCCATCTTCTGCATCCCCCTCATAACCCCTCCTCCATCTCACCCCCCCCCCTCTTTCCTAGTTTTCATTTCCATCTCCTGCATCCCCCTCATAACCCCTCCTCCCTCCTCCATCTCATCGCACCCCCCCCTTTCCCTAGTTCTCATTTCCATCTCCTGCATCCCCCTCATTACCCCTCCTCCATCTCATCCCCCCCCCCTCTTTACTAGTTCTCATTTCCATCTCCTGCATCCCTCTCATAACCCCTCCTCCATCTCATCGCACCCCCCCCCCTTTCCCTAGTTCTCTCTTCCATCTCCTGCATCCTCCTCATTACCCCTCCTCCATCTCATCGCACCCCCCCCCCTCCTTTCCATCTCCTGCATCCTCCTCATTACCCCTCCTCCATCTCACCCCCCCCCCCTCCTTTCCCTAGTTCTCATTTCCATCTCCTGCGACACTCCTCTCCATTCCCTATATCCTCCATCTCTTCACTATCCTGTTCATCCATCTCCCAGTTCAACCATCCTTGCCCCAATTTCTCCATCCCTCTTCCTTTCCATCTCTCTCCGATCCCCACAGTCCCTCCCCAACCGCTCCACCCCTCCAACAGTTACTCCATCTCTCCTCCTTTGCATCTTCCCAATTCCTCCATCTGTTCTCCTCTCCCCATTTCCTCCACCCTTATCCCAGTTCCTCCATCTCCTCCAAATTCCTCTGTCTTCTCCTCTCCCTATTCCCTCCACCCTTGCCCAGTTCCTCCATCTCTTCTCCCCATTTCCTCCACCCCTCCCCAATTCCCCTATCTGTTCTCCTCTCCCCATTTCCTCCACCCTTCCCCAATTCCTCCATCTTTCCCTAATTCCTCCATCTCCTACAAATTCCTCTGTCTTCTCCTCTCACTATACCCTCCACTTTTGCCCAGTTCCTCCATCTCTCCTCCCCCATTTCCTCCATCTCTTCTCCCCATTTCCTCCATCTCTTCTCCCCATTTCCTCCATCTCTTCTCCCCATTTCCTCCATCTCTTCTCCCCATTTCCTCCACCCCTCCCCAATTCCTCCACCCCTCCCCAATTCCTCCATCTGTTCTCCTCTCCCCATTTCCTCCACCCTTATCCCAGTTCCTCCATCTCTTCCCAGCTCCTCCACCCTTATCCCATTTCCTCCATCTCTCCTCCCCCATTTCCTCCATCTCTCCTCCCCCATTTCCTCCATCTCTCCTCCCCCCATTTCCTCCATCTCTCCTCCCCCCATTTCCTCCATCTCTCCTCCCCCCATTTCCTCCATCTCTCCTCCCCCCATTTCCTCCATCCCTCCTCAGTCTAACCATTACTCTACCTCTCCATCCTTCTCCAGTTCCTCCATCTCTCCCTAACTTATCCATGCCGCCCCCCCCCCCCCACCACTCTCTATCCCTTCCCAACTCATTCATTCATCTCCCAGTTCATCCATCCTTCCCCCAGCTTATCCATTTCTCTCCAATCCGTACATCACTCCCCAACTGCTCCGTCCTTCCATCTCTCCTCATCTTCCCAGTTCCTCTGCATTATCTCTCCTGTGGCTCTCTCCTACATCTCCTCTATTCTTCTCCACGATTTCTGTATTCCCCGATCTTCTCCTTTGCTCACTCCTGCATACCACCCCCCCCCCCATCCCTTCTCAAAGCCTGAACCCCTCCTCTCCATCTCTCTCCTCTTCTGTACCTCTCCTCTCCTCTCCCTCCTCTTCTGTACCTCTCCTCTCCTCTCCATCTATCTCCTCTTCTGTCCCTCTCCTTCTCTCTCTTCTCTTCTGCGCCCCTCCTCTCCATCTCTCTCCTCTTCTGCACCCCTCCTCTCCATCTCTCTCCTCTTCTGCACCCCTCCTCTCCATCTCTCTCCTCTTCTGCACCCCTCCTCTCCATCTCTCTCCTCTTCTGCACCCCTCCTCTCCATCTCTCTCCTCTTCTGCACCCCTCCTCTCCATCTCTCTCCTCTTCTGCACCCCTCCTCTCCATCTCTCTCCTCTTCTGCACCCCTCCTCTCCATCTCTCTCCTCTTCTGCACCCCTCCTCTCCATCTCTCTCCTCTTCTGCACCCCTCCTCTCCATCTCTCTCCTCTTCTGCACCCCTCCTCTCCATCGCTCTCCTCTTCTGCACCCCTCCTCTCCATCTCTCTCCTCTTCTGCACCCCTCCTCTCCATCTCTCTCCTCTTCTGCACCCCTCCTCTCCATCTCTCTCCTCTTCTGCACCCTTCCTCTCCATCTCTCTCCTCTTCTGCACCCCTCCTCTCCATCTCTCTCCTCTTCTGCACCCCTCCTCTCCATCTCTCTCCTCTTCTGCACCCCTCCTCTCCATCTCTCTCCTCTTCTGCACCCCTCCTCTCCATCTCTCTCCTCTTCTGCACCCCTCCTCTCCATCTCTCTCCTCTTCTGCACCCCTCCTCTCCATCTCTCTCCTCTTCTGCACCCCTCCTCTCCATCTCTCTCCTCTTCTGCACCCCCTCCTCTCCATCTCTCTCCTCTTCTGCACCCCCTCCTCTCCATCTCTCTCCTCTTCTGCACCCCTCCTCTCCATCTCTCTCCTCTTCTGCACCCCTCCTCTCCATCTCTCTCCTCTTCTGCACCCCTCATCTCCATCTCTCTCCTCTTCTGCACCCCTCCTCTCCATCTCTCTCCTCTTCTGCACCCCTCCTCTCTATCTCTCTCCTCTTCTGCACCCCCCCATCTCTCTCCTCTTCTGCACCTCTCCATCTCTCTCCTCTTCTGCACCTCTCCTCTCCATCTCTCTCCTCTTCTGTACCTCTCCTCTCCATCTCTCTCCTCTTCTGTACCTCTCCTCTCCATCTCTCTCCTCTTATGTACCTCTCCTCTCCATCTCTCTCCTCTTCTGCACCCCTCATCTCTCTCCTCTTCTGCACCCCTCATCTCTCTCCTCTTCTGCACCCCTCATCTCTCTCCTCTTCTGCACCCCTCATCTCTCTCCTCTTCTGCACCCCTCATCTCTCCATCTCTCTCCTCTTCTGCACCCCCCCTCTCCATCTCACTCCTCTTCTGCACCCCCCCTCTCCATCTCTCTCCTCTTCTGCACCCCCCCTCTCCATCTCTCTCCTCTTCTGCACCCCTCCTCTCCATCTCTCTCCTCTTCTGTACCTCTCCTCTCCATCTCTCTCCTCTTCTGTAACTCTCCTCTCCATCTCTCTCCTCTTTTGCACCCCTCATCTCTCTCCTCTTCTGCACCCCTCATCTCTCTCCTCTTCTGCACCCCCTCCTCTCCATCTCTCTCCTCTTCTGCACCCCCCCTCTCCATCTCTCTCCTCTTCTGCACGCCCTCCTCTCCATCTCTCTCCTCTTCTGCACCCCCTCCTCTCCATCTCTCTCCTCTTCTGCACCCCCTCCTCTCCATCTCTCTCCTCTTCTGCACCTCTCCATCTCTCTCCTCTTCTGCACCCCTCCTCTCCATCTCTGTCCTCTTCTGTACCCCTCCTCTCCATCTCTCTCCTCTTCTGTACCTCTCCTCTCCATCTCTCTCCTCTTCTGTACCTCTCCTCTCCATCTCTCTCCTCTTCTGCACCCCTCCTCTCCATCTCTCTCCTCTTCTGCACCCCTCCTCTCCATCTCTCTCCTCTTCTGTACCCCTTCTCTCCATCTCTCTCCTCTTCTGTACCCCTCCTCTCCATCTCTCTCCTCTTCTGCACCCCTCCTCTCCATCTCTCTACTCTCCATCTCTCTCCTCTTCTGCACCCCTCATCTCTCTCCTCTTCTGCACCCCCTCCTCTCCATCTCTCTCCTCTTCTGTCTATCTCCATCTCTCTCTTCTCTTCTGCGCCCCTCCTCTCCATCTCTCTCCTCTTCTGCACCCCTCCTCTCCATCTCTCTCCTCTTCTGCACCCCTCCTCTCCATCTCTCTCCTCTTCTGCACCCCTCATCTCTCTCCTCTTCTGCACCTCTCCATCTCTCTCCTCTTCTGCACCTCTCCTCTCCATCTCTCTCCTCTTCTGCACCTCTCCTCTCCATCTCTCTCCTCTTCTGTACCTCTCCTCTCTATCTCTCTCCTCTCCATCTATCTCCTCTTCTGTCCCTCTCCATCTCTCTCTTCTCTTCTCCGCCCTTCCTCTCAATCTCTCTCCTCTTCTGCACCCCTCCTCTCCATCTCTCTCCTCTTCTGCACCCCTCCTCTCCATCTCTCTCCTCTTCTGCACCCCTCCTCTCCATCTCTCTCCTCTTCTGCACCCCTCCTCTCCATCTCTCTCCTCATCTGCATCCCTCCTCTCCATCTCTCTCCTCATCTGCATCCCTCCTCTCCATCTCTCTCCTCATCTGCATCCCTCCTCTCCATCTCTCTCCTCTTCTGCACCCCTCCTCTCCATCTCTCTCCTCTTCTGCACCCCTCCTCTCCATCTCTCTCCTCTTCTGCACCCCTCCTCTCTCTCCTCTTCTGCACCCCTCCTCTCCATCTCTCTCCTCTTCTGTACCTCTCCTCTCCATCTCTCTCCTCTTCTGTACCTCTCCTCTCCATCTCTCTCCTCTTCTGTACCTCTCCTCTCCATCTCTCTCCTCTTCTGTACCTCTCCTCTCCATCTCTCTCCTCTTCTGTACCTCTCCTCTCCATCTCTCTCCTCTTCTGTACCTCTCCTCTCCATCTCTCTCCTCTTCTGCACCCCCTCCTCTCCATCTCACTCCTCTTCTGCACCCCTCCTCTCCATCTCTCTCCTCTTCTGCACCCCTCCTCTCCATCTCTCTCCTCTCCTGCACCCCTCCTCTCCATCTCTCTCCTCTCCTGCGCCCCTCCTCTCCAACTCTCTCCTCTTCTGCGCCCCTCCTCTCCATCTCTCTCCTCTTCTGCGCCCCTCCTCTCCATCTCTCTCCTCTTCTGCGCCCCTCCTGTCCATCTCTCTCCTCTTCTGCGCCCCTCCTGTCCATCTCTCTCCTCTTCTGCGCCCCTCCTCTCCATCTCTCTCCTCTTCTGCGCCCCTCCTCTCCATCTCTCTCCTCTTCTGCGCCCCTCCTCTCCATCTCTCTCCTCTTCTGCGCCCCTCCTCTCCATCTCTCTCCTCTTCTGCGCCCCTCCTCTCCATCTCTCTCCTCTTCTGCGCCCCTCCTCTCCATCTCTCTCCTCTTCTGCGCCCCTCCTCTCCATCTCTCTCCTCTTCTGCGCCCCTCCTCTCCATCTCTCTCCTCTTCTGCGCCCCTCCTCTCCATCTCTCTCCTCTTCTGCGCCCCTCCTCTCCATCTCTCTCCTCTTCTGCGCCCCTCCTCTCCATCTCTCTCCTCTTCTGCGCCCCTCCTCTCCATCTCTCTCCTCTTCTGCGCCCCTCCTCTCCATCTCTCTCCTCTTCTGCGCCCCTCCTCTCCATCTCTCTCCTCTTCTGCGCCCCTCCTCTCCATCTCTCTCCTCTTCTGCGCCCCTCCTCTCCATCTCTCTCCTCTTCTGCGCCCCTCCTCTCCATCTCTCTCCTCTTCTGCGCCCCTCCTCTCCATCTCTCTCCTCTTCTGCGCCCCTCCTCTCCATCTCTCTCCTCTTCTGCGCCCCTCCTCTCCATCTCTCTCCTCTTCTGCGCCCCTCCTCTCCATCTCTCTCCTCTTCTGCGCCCCTCCTCTCCATCTCTCTCCTCTTCTGCGCCCCTCCTCTCCATCTCTCTCCTCTTCTGCGCCCCTCCTCTCCATCTCTCTCCTCTTCTGCGCCCCTCCTCTCCATCTCTCTCCTCTTCTGCGCCCCTCCTCTCCATCTCTCTCCTCTTCTGCGCCCCTCCTCTCCATCTCTCTCCTCTTCTGCGCCCCTCCTCTCCATCTCTCTCCTCTTCTGCGCCCCTCCTCTCCATCTCTCTCCTCTTCTGCGCCCCTCCTCTCCATCTCTCTCCTCTTCTGCGCCCCTCCTCTCCATCTCTCTCCTCTTCTGCGCCCCTCCTCTCCATCTCTCTCCTCTTCTGCGCCCCTCCTCTCCATCTCTCTCCTCTTCTGCGCCCCTCCTCTCCATCTCTCTCCTCTTCTGCGCCCCTCCTCTCCATCTCTCTCCTCTTCTGCGCCCCTCCTCTCCATCTCTCTCCTCTTCTGCGCCCCTCCTCTCCATCTCTCTCCTCTTCTGCGCCCCTCCTCTCCATCTCTCTCCTCTTCTGCGCCCCTCCTCTCCATCTCTCTCCTCTTCTGCGCCCCTCCTCTCCATCTCTCTCCTCTTCTGCGCCCCTCCTCTCCATCTCTCTCCTCTTCTGCGCCCCTCCTCTCCATCTCTCTCCTCTTCTGCGCCCCTCCTCTCCATCTCTCTCCTCTTCTGCGCCCCTCCTCTCCATCTCTCTCCTCTTCTGCGCCCCTCCTCTCCATCTCTCTCCTCTTCTGCGCCCCTCCTCTCCATCTCTCTCCTCTTCTGCGCCCCTCCTCTCCATCTCTCTCCTCTTCTGCACCTCTCCTCTCCATCTCTCTCCTCTTCTGCACCTCTCCTCTCCATCTCTCTCCTCTTCTGCACCTCTCCTCTCCCTCCTCTTCTGTACCTCTCCTCTCTATCTCTCTCCTCTCCATCTATCTCCTCTTCTGTCCCTCTCCATCTCTCTCTTCTCTTCTCCGCCCCTCCTCTCAATCTCTCTCCTCTTCTGCACCCCTCCTCTCCATCTCTCTCCTCTTCTGCACCCCTCCTCTCCATCTCTCTCCTCTTCTGCACCCCTCCTCTCCATCTCTCTCCTCTTCTGCACCCCTCCTCTCCATCTCTCTCCTCATCTGCATCCCTCCTCTCCATCTCTCTCCTCATCTGCATCCCTCCTCTCCATCTCTCTCCTCTTCTGCACCCCTCCTCTCCATCTCTCTCCTCTTCTGCACCCCCTCCTCTCCATCTCTCTCCTCTTCTGCACCCCCTCCTCTCCATCTCTCCATCTCTCTCCTCTTCTGCACCCCTCCTCTCTCTCCTCTTCTGCACCCCTCCTCTCCATCTCTCTCCTCTTCTGTACCTCTCCTCTCCATCTCTCTCCTCTTCTGCGCCCCTCCTCTCCATCTCTCTCCTCTTCTGCGCCCCTCCTCTCCATCTCTCTCCTCTTCTGCACCCCTCCTCTCCATCTCTCTCCTCTTCTGCACCCCTCCTCTCCATCTCTCTCCTCTTCTGCACCCCTCCTCTCCATCTCTCTCCTCTTCTGCACCCCTCCTCTCCATCTCTCTCCTCTTCTGCACCCCTCCTCTCCATCTCTCTCCTCTTCTGCACCCCTCCTCTCCATCTCTCTCCTCATCTGCATCCCTCCTCTCCATCTCTCTCCTCATCTGCATCCCTCCTCTCCATCTCTCTCCTCATCTGCATCCCTCCTCTCCATCTCTCTCCTCATCTGCATCCCTCCTCTCCATCTCTCTCTCCTCTTCTGCACCCCCTCCTCTCCATCTCTCTCCTCTTCTGCACCCCTCCTCTCCATCTCTCTCCTCTTCTGCACCCCTCCTCTCTCTCCTCTTCTGCACCCCTCCTCTCCATCTCTCTCCTCTTCTGTACCTCTCCTCTCCATCTCTTTCCTCTTCTGTACCTCTCCTCTCCATCTCTCTCCTCTTCTGTACCTCTCCTCTCCATCTCTCTCCTCTTCTGTACCTCTCCTCTCCATCTCTCTCCTCTTCTGCACCCCTCCTCTCTCTCCTCTTCTGCACCCCTCCTCTCCATCTCTCTCCTCTTCTGTACCTCTCCTCTCCATCTCTCTCCTCTTCTGTACCTCTCCTCTCCATCTCTCTCCTCTTCTGTACCTCTCCTCTCCATCTCTCTCCTCTTCTGCACCCCCTCCTCTCCATCTCACTCCTCTTCTGCACCCCTCCTCTCCATCTCTCTCCTCTCCTGCGCCCCTCCTCTCCATCTCTCTCCTCTCCTGCGCCCCTCCTCTCCATCTCTCTCCTCTTCTGCGCCCCTCCTCTCCAACTCTCTCCTCTTCTGCGCCCCTCCTCTCCAACTCTCTCCTCTTCTGCGCCCCTCCTCTCCATCTCTCTCCTCTTCTGCGCCCCTCCTGTCCATCTCTCTCCTCTTCTGCGCCCCTCCTGTCCATCTCTCTCCTCTTCTGCGCCCCTCCTGTCCATCTCTCTCCTCTTCTGCGCCCCTCCTCTCCATCTCTCTCCTCTTCTGCGCCCCTCCTCTCCATCTCTCTCCTCTTCTGCGCCCCTCCTCTCCATCTCTCTCCTCTTCTGCGCCCCTCCTCTCCATCTCTCTCCTCTTCTGCGCCCCTCCTCTCCATCTCTCTCCTCTTCTGCGCCCCTCCTCTCCATCTCTCTCCTCTTCTGCGCCCCTCCTCTCCATCTCTCTCCTCTTCTGCGCCCCTCCTCTCCATCTCTCTCCTCTTCTGCGCCCCTCCTCTCCATCTCTCTCCTCTTCTGCGCCCCTCCTCTCCATCTCTCTCCTCTTCTGCGCCCCTCCTCTCCATCTCTCTCCTCTTCTGCGCCCCTCCTCTCCATCTCTCTCCTCTTCTGCGCCCCTCCTCTCCATCTCTCTCCTCTTCTGCGCCCCTCCTCTCCATCTCTCTCCTCTTCTGCGCCCCTCCTCTCCATCTCTCTCCTCTTCTGCGCCCCTCCTCTCCATCTCTCTCCTCTTCTGCGCCCCTCCTCTCCATCTCTCTCCTCTTCTGCGCCCCTCCTCTCCATCTCTCTCCTCTTCTGCGCCCCTCCTCTCCATCTCTCTCCTCTTCTGCGCCCCTCCTCTCCATCTCTCTCCTCTTCTGCGCCCCTCCTCTCCATCTCTCTCCTCTTCTGCGCCCCTCCTCTCCATCTCTCTCCTCTTCTGCGCCCCTCCTCTCCATCTCTCTCCTCTTCTGCGCCCCTCCTCTCCATCTCTCTCCTCTTCTGCGCCCCTCCTCTCCATCTCTCTCCTCTTCTGCGCCCCTCCTCTCCATCTCTCTCCTCTTCTGCGCCCCTCCTCTCCATCTCTCTCCTCTTCTGCGCCCCTCCTCTCCATCTCTCTCCTCTTCTGCGCCCCTCCTCTCCATCTCTCTCCTCTTCTGCGCCCCTCCTCTCCATCTCTCTCCTCTTCTGCGCCCCTCCTCTCCATCTCTCTCCTCTTCTGCGCCCCTCCTCTCCATCTCTCTCCTCTTCTGCGCCCCTCCTCTCCATCTCTCTCCTCTTCTGCGCCCCTCCTCTCCATCTCTCTCCTCTTCTGCGCCCCTCCTCTCCATCTCTCTCCTCTTCTGCGCCCCTCCTCTCCATCTCTCTCCTCTTCTGCGCCCCTCCTCTCCATCTCTCTCCTCTTCTGCGCCCCTCCTCTCCATCTCTCTCCTCTTCTGCGCCCCTCCTCTCCATCTCTCTCCTCTTCTGCGCCCCTCCTCTCCATCTCTCTCCTCTTCTGCGCCCCTCCTCTCCATCTCTCTCCTCTTCTGCGCCCCTCCTCTCCATCTCTCTCCTCTTCTGCGCCCCTCCTCTCCATCTCTCTCCTCTTCTGCGCCCCTCCTCTCCATCTCTCTCCTCTTCTGCGCCCCTCCTCTCCATCTCTCTCCTCTTCTGCGCCCCTCCTCTCCATCTCTCTCCTCTTCTGCGCCCCTCCTCTCCATCTCTCTCCTCTTCTGCGCCCCTCCTCTCCATCTCTCTCCTCTTCTGCGCCCCTCCTCTCCATCTCTCTCCTCTTCTGCGCCCCTCCTCTCCATCTCTCTCCTCTTCTGCGCCCCTCCTCTCCATCTCTCTCCTCTTCTGCGCCCCTCCTCTCCATCTCTCTCCTCTTCTGCGCCCCTCCTCTCCATCTCTCTCCTCTTCTGCGCCCCTCCTCTCCATCTCTCTCCTCTTCTGCGCCCCTCCTCTCCATCTCTCTCCTCTTCTGCGCCCCTCCTCTCCATCTCTCTCCTCTTCTGCGCCCCTCCTCTCCATCTCTCTCCTCTTCTGCGCCCCTCCTCTCCATCTCTCTCCTCTTCTGCGCCCCTCCTCTCCATCTCTCTCCTCTTCTGCGCCCCTCCTCTCCATCTCTCTCCTCTTCTGCGCCCCTCCTCTCCATCTCTCTCCTCTTCTGCACCCCTCATCTCTCTCCTCTTCTGCACCCCTCATCTCTCTCCTCTTCTGCACCCCTCATCTCTCTCCTCTTCTGTACCTCTCCTCTCCATCTCTCTCCTCTTCTGCACCCCCTCCTCTCCATCTCTCTCCTCTTTTGCACCTCTCCATCTCTCTCCTCTCCATCTCTCTCCTCTTCTGCACCTCTCCTCTCCCTCCTCTTCTGTACCTCTCCTCTCCATCTCTCTCCTCTCCATCTATCTCCTCTTCTGTCCCTCTCCATCTCTCTCCTCTTCTGCACCTCTCCATCTCTCTCCTCTTCTGTACCCCTCCTCTCCATCTCTCTCCTCTTCTGCACCCCCTCCTCTCCATCTCTCTCTCCTCTTCTGCACCCCCTCCTCTCCATCTCTCTCCTCTTCTGTACCCCTCCTCTCCATCTCTCTCCTCTTCTGCACCCCTCATCTCTCTCCTCTTCTGCACCCCTCATCTCTCTCCTCTTCTGCACCCCTCATCTCTCTCCTCTTCTGTACCTCTCCTCTCCATCTCTCTCCTCTTCTGCACCCCCTCCTCTCCATCTCTCTCCTCTTTTGCACCTCTCCATCTCTCTCCTCTCCATCTCTCTCCTCTTCTGCACCTCTCCTCTCCCTCCTCTTCTGTACCTCTCCTCTCCATCTCTCTCCTCTCCATCTATCTCCTCTTCTGTCCCTCTCCATCTCTCTCCTCTTCTGCACCTCTCCATCTCTCTCCTCTTCTGTACCCCTCCTCTCCATCTCTCTCCTCTTCTGCACCCCCTCCTCTCCATCTCTCTCTCCTCTTCTGCACCCCCTCCTCTCCATCTCTCTCCTCTTCTGTACCCCTCCTCTCCATCTCTCTCCTCTTCTGTACCCCTCCTCTCCATCTCTCTCCTCTTCTGTACCCCTCCTCTCCATCTCTCTCCTCTTCTGTACCCCTCCTCTCCATCTCTCTCCTCTTCTGTACCCCTCCTCTCCATCTCTCTCCTCTTCTTTACCCCTCCTCTCTCCTCTTCTGTACCCCTCCTCTCCCCTCTTCTGTACCCCTCCTCTCCATCTCTCTCCTCTTCTGCACCCCCTCCTCTCCATCTCTCTCCTCTTCTGCACCCCCTCCTCTCCATCTCTCTCCTCTTCTGCACCCCCTCCTCTCCATCTCTCTCCTCTTCTGCACCCCCTCCTCTCCATCTCTCTCCTCTTCTGCACCCCCTCCTCTCCATCTCTCTCCTCTTCTGCACCCCCTCCTCTCCATCTCTCTCCTCTTCTGCACCCCCTCCTCTCCATCTCTCTCCTCTTCTGCACCCCCTCCTCTCCATCTCTCTCCTCTTCTGCACCCCCTCCTCTCCATCTCTCTCCTCTTCTGCACCCCCTCCTCTCCATCTCTCTCCTCTTCTGCACCCCCTCCTCTCCATCTCTCTCCTCTTCTGCACCCCCTCCTCTCCATCTCTCTCCTCTTCTGCACCCCCTCCTCTCCATCTCTCTCCTCTTCTGCACCCCCTCCTCTCCATCTCTCTCCTCTTCTGCACCCCCTCCTCTCCATCTCTCTCCTCTTCTGCACCCCCTCCTCTCCATCTCTCTCCTCTTCTGCACCCCCTCCTCTCCATCTCTCTCCTCTTCTGCACCCCCTCCTCTCCATCTCTCTCCTCTTCTGCACCCCCTCCTCTTCATCTCTCTCCTCTTCTGCACCCCCTCCTCTTCATCTCTCTCCTCTTCTGCACCCCCTCCTCTCCATCTCTCTCCTCTTCTGCACCCCCTCCTCTCCATCTCTCTCCTCTTCTGTACCTCTCCTCTCCATCTCTCTCTTCTGCACCCCCTCCTCTCCATCTCTCTCCTCTTCTGCACCCCCTCCTCTCCATCTCTCTCCTCTTCTGCACCTTTCCTCTCCATCTCTCTCCTCTTCTGCACCCCTCCTCTCCATCTCTCTCCTCTTCTGTACCCCTCCTTTCCATCTCTCTCCTCTTCTGCACCCCTCCTGTCCATCTCTCTCCTCTTCTGCACCCCTCCTCTCCATCTCTCTCCTCTTCTGCACCCCTCCTCTCCATCTCTCTCCTCTTCTGCACCCCTCCTCTCCATCTCTCTCCTCTTCTGCACCCCTCCTCTCCATCTCTCTCCTCTTCTGCACCCCTCCTCTCCATCTCTCTCCTCTTCTGCACCCCTCCTCTCCATCTCTCTCCTCTTCTGCACCCCTCCTCTCCATCTCTCTCCTCTTCTGCACCCCTCTCCATCTCTCTCCTCTTCTGCACCCCTCCTCTCCATCTCTCTCCTCTTCTGTACCCCTCCTCTCCATCTCTCTCCTCTTCTTTACCCCTCCTCTCTCCTCTTCTGTACCCCTCCTCTCCCCTCTTCTGTACCCCTCCTCTCCATCTCTCTCCTCTTCTGTACCCCTCCTCTCCATCTCTCTCCTCTTCTGCACCCCCTCCTCTCCATCTCTCTCCTCTTCTGCACCCCCTCCTCTCCATCTCTCTCCTCTTCTGCACCCCCTCCTCTCCATCTCTCTCCTCTTCTGCACCCCCTCCTCTCCATCTCTCTCCTCTTCTGCACCCCCTCCTCTCCATCTCTCTCCTCTTCTGCACCCCCTCCTCTCCATCTCTCTCCTCTTCTGCACCCCCTCCTCTCCATCTCTCTCCTCTTCTGCACCCCCTCCTCTCCATCTCTCTCCTCTTCTGCACCCCCTCCTCTCCATCTCTCTCCTCTTCTGCACCCCCTCCTCTCCATCTCTCTCCTCTTCTGCACCCCCTCCTCTCCATCTCTCTCCTCTTCTGCACCCCCTCCTCTTCATCTCTCTCCTCTTCTGCACCCCCTCCTCTTCATCTCTCTCCTCTTCTGCACCCCCTCCTCTTCATCTCTCTCCTCTTCTGCACCCCCTCCTCTCCATCTCTCTCCTCTTCTGCACCCCCTCCTCTCCATCTCTCTCTTCTGCACCCCCTCCTCTCCATCTCTCTCCTCTTCTGCACCCCCTCCTCTCCATCTCTCTCCTCTTCTGCACCTTTCCTCTCCATCTCTCTCCTCTTCTGCACCCCTCCTCTCCATCTCTCTCCTCTTCTGTACCCCTCCTTTCCATCTCTCTCCTCTTCTGCACCCCTCCTCTCCATCTCTCTCATCTTCTGTACCCCTCCTGTCCATCTCTCTCCTCTTCTGCACCCCTCCTCTCCATCTCTCTCCTCTTCTGCACCCCTCCTCTCCATCTCTCTCCTCTTCTGCACCCCTCCTCTCCATCTCTCTCCTCTTCTGCACCCCTCCTCTCCATCTCTCTCCTCTTCTGCACCCCTCCTCTCCATCTCTCTCCTCTTCTGCACCCCTCCTCTCCATCTCTCTCCTCTTCTGCACCCCTCCTCTCCATCTCTCTCCTCTTCTGCACCCCTCCTCTCCATCTCTCTCCTCTTCTGCACCCCTCCTCTCCATCTCTCTCCTCTTCTGTACCCCTCCTGTCCATCTCTCTCCTCTTCTGCACCCCTCATCTCTCTCCTCTTCTGTACCTCTCCTCTCCATCTCTCTCCTCTTCTGTCCCTCTCCATCTCTCTCTTCTCTTCTGCTCCCCTCCTCTCCATCTCTCTCCTCTTCTGCACCCCTCATCTCTCTCCTCTTCTGTACCTCTCCTCTCCATCTCTCTCCTCTTCTGCACCCCCTCCTCTCCATCTCTCTCCTCTTCTGTCCCTCTCCATCTCTCTCCTCTTCTGCACCCCTCCTCTCCATCTCTCTCCTCTTCTGCACCCCCTCCTCTCCATCTCTCTCCTCTTCTGCACCCCTCCTCTCCATCTCTCTCCTCTCCATCTCTCTCCTCTTCTGCACCCCTCATCTCTCTCCTCTTCTGTACCTCTCCTCTCCATCTCTCTCCTCTTCTGCACCCCCTCCTCTCCATCTCTCTCTTCTCTTCTGCGCCCCTCCTCTCCATCTCTCTCCTCTTCTGCACCCCTCCTCTCCATCTCTCTCCTCTTCTGCACCCCTCCTCTCCACCTCTCTCCTCTTCTGCACCCCTCCTCTCCATCTCTCTCCTCTTCTGCACCCCTCCTCTCCATCTCTCTCCTCTTCTGCACCCCTCCTCTCCATCTCTCTCCTCTTCTGCACCCCTCCTCTCCATCTCTCTCCTCTCCATCTCTCTCCTCTTCTGCACCCCTCATCTCTCTCCTCTTCTGTACCTCTCCTCTCCATCTCTCTCTTCTTCTGCACCCCTCCTCTCCATCTCTCTCCTCTTCTGCACCCCTCCTCCCCATCTCTCTCCTCTTCTGCACCCCTCCTCTCCATCTCTCTCCTCTTCTGCACCCCTCCTCTCCATCTCTCTCCTCTCCATCTCTCTCCTCTTCTGCACCCCTCATCTCTCTCCTCTTCTGTACCCCTCCTCTCCATCTCTCTCCTCTTCTGCACCCCCTCCTCTCCATCTCTCTCCTCTTCTGTCCCTCTCCATCTCTCTCCTCTTCTGCACCCCTCCTCTCCATCTCTCTCCTCTTCTGCACCCCTCCTCTCCATCTCTCTCCTCTTCTGCACCCCTCCTCTCCATCTCTCTCCTCTTCTGCACCCCTCCTCTCCATCTCTCTCCTCTTCTGCACCCCTCCTCTCCATCTCTCTCCTCTTCTGCACCCCTCCTCTCCATCTCTCTCCTCTTCTGCACCCCTCCTCTCCATCTCTCTCCTCCTCTGCACCCCTCCTCTCCATCTCTCTCCTCTTCTGCACCCCTCATCTCTCTCCTCTTCTGCACCCCTCATCTCTCTCCTCTTCTGCACCCCTCATCTCTCTCCTCTTCTGCACCCCTCATCTCTCTCCTCTTCTGCACCCCTCATCTCTCTCCTCTTCTGCACCCCTCATCTCTCTCCTCTTCTGCACCCCTCATCTCTCTCCTCTTCTGCACCCCTCCTCTCCATCTCTCTCCTCTTCTGCACCCCTCCTCTCCATCTCTCTCCTCTTCTGCACCCCTCCTCTCCATCTCTCTCCTCTTCTGCACCCCTCCTCTCCATCTCTCTCCTCTTCTGCACCCCTCCTCTCCATCTCTCTCCTCTTCTGTACCTCTCCTCTCCATCTCTCTCCTCTTCTGTACCTCTCCATCTCTCTCCTCTTCTGCACCCCTCATCTCTCTCCTCTTCTGCACCCCCCCTCTCCATCTCTCTCCTCTTCTGCACCCCCCCCCTCTCCATCTCTCTCCTCTTCTGCACCCCCCTCTCCATCTCTCTCCTCTTCTGCACCCCTCCTCTCCATCTCTCTCCTCTTCTGTACCTCTCCTCTCCATCTCTCTCCTCTTCTGTAACTCTCCTCTCCATCTCTCTCCTCTTTTGCACCCCTCATCTCTCTCCTCTTCTGCACCCCTCATCTCTCTCCTCTTCTGCACCCCTCATCTCTCTCCTCTTCTGCACCCCTCATCTCTCTCCTCTTCTGCACCCCCTCCTCTCCATCTCTCTCCTCTTCTGCACCCCCCCCTCTCCATCTCTCTCCTCTTCTGCACCCCTCCCTCTCCATCTCTCTCCTCTTCTGCACCCCCCTCTCCATCTCTCTCCTCTTCTGCACCCCCCCCTCTCCATCTCTCTCCTCTTCTGCACCCCTCCTCTCCATCTCTCTCCTCTTCTGCACCCCTCCTCTCCATCTCTCTCCTCTTCTGCACCCCTCATCTCTCTCCTCTTCTGCACCCCTCATCTCTCTCCTCTTCTGCACCTCTCATCTCTCTCCTCTTCTGCACCTCTCCATCTCTCTCCTCTTCTGCACCTCACCTCTCCATCTCTCTCCTCTTCTGCACACCCTCCTCTCCATCTCTCTCCTCTTCTGCACCTCACCTCTCCATCTCTCTCCTCACCTCTCCATCTCTCTCCTCTTCTGCACCTCTCCTCTCCATCTCTCTCCTCTTCTGTACCTCTCCTCTCCCTCCTCTTCTGTACCTCTCCATCTCTGTCTTCTCTTCTCTGCCCCTCCTCTCAATCTCTCTCCTCTTCTGCACCCCCTCCTCTCCATCTCTCTCCTCTTCTGCACCCCTCCTCTCCATCTCTCTCCTCTCCATCTCTCTCCTCTTCTGCACCCCTCATCTCTCTCCTCTTCTGTACCTCTCCTCTCCATCTCTCTCCTCTTCTGCACCCCCTCCTCTCCATCTCTCTCCTCTTCTGCACCCCCTCCTCTCCATCTCTCTCTTCTCTTCTGCGCCCCTCCTCTCCATCTCTCTCTTCTCTTCTGCGCCCCTCCTCTCCATCTCTCTCCTCTTCTGCACCCCTCCATCTCTCTCCTCTTCTGCACCCCTCCTCTCCATCTCTCTCCTCTTCTGCACCCCTCCTCTCCATCTCTCTCCTCTTCTGCACCCCTCCTCTCCATCTCTCTCCTCTTCTGCACCCCTCCTCTCCATCTCTCTCCTCTTCTGCACCCCTCCTCTCCATCTCTCTCCTCTCCATCTCTCTCCTCTTCTGCACCCCTCATCTCTCTCCTCTTCTGTACCTCTCCTCTCCATCTCTCTCTTCTTCTGCACCCCTCCTCTCCATCTCTCTCCTCTTCTGCACCCCTCCTCTCCATCTCTCTCCTCTTCTGCAACCCCGCCTCTCCATCTCTCTCCTCTTCTGCAACCCCGCCTCTCCATCTCTCTCCTCTTCTGTACCCCTCCTCTCCATCTCTCTCCTCTTCTGTACCCCTCCTCTCCATCTCTCTCCTCTTCTGTACCCCTCCTCTCCATCTCTCTCCTCTTCTGTACCCCTCCTCTCCATCTCTCTCCTCTTCTGTACCCCTCCTCTCCATCTCTCTCCTCTTCTGTACCCCTCCTCTCCATCTCTCTCCTCTCCATCTCTCTCCTCTCCATCTCTCTCCTCTTCTGCACCCCTCATCTCTCTCCTCTTCTGTACCCCTCCTCTCCATCTCTCTCCTCTTCTGCACCCCTCCTCTCCATCTCTCTCCTCTTCTGCACCCCTCCTCTCCATCTCTCTCCTCTTCTGCACCCCTCCTCTCCATCTCTCTCCTCTTCTGCACCCCTCCTCTCCATCTCTCTCCTCTTCTGCACCCCTCCTCTCCATCTCTCTCCTCTTCTGCACCCCTCCTCTCCATCTCTCTCCTCTCCATCTCTCTCCTCTTCTGCACCCCTCATCTCTCTCCTCTTCTGTACCTCTCCTCTCCATCTCTCTCTTCTTCTGCACCCCTCCTCTCCATCTCTCTCCTCTTCTGCACCCCTCCTCTCCATCTCTCTCCTCTTCTGCAACCCCGCCTCTCCATCTCTCTCCTCTTCTGCAACCCCGCCTCTCCATCTCTCTCCTCTTCTGTACCCCTCCTCTCCATCTCTCTCCTCTTCTGTACCCCTCCTCTCCATCTCTCTCCTCTTCTGTACCCCTCCTCTCCATCTCTCTCCTCTTCTGCACCCCTCCTCTCCATCTCTCTCCTCTTCTGCACCCCTCCTCTCCATCTCTCTCCTCTTCTGCACCCCTCCTCTCCATCTCTCTCCTCTTCTGCACCCCTCCTCTCCATTTCTCTCCTCTTCTGCACCCCTCCTCTCCATCTCTCTCCTCTTCTGCACCCCTCCTCTCCATCTCTCTCCTCTTCTTCACCCCTCCTCTCCATCTCTCTCCTCTTCTGCACCCCTCCTCTCCATCTCTCTCCTCTTCTGCACCCCTCCTCTCCATCTCTCTCCTCTTCTGCACCCCTCATCTCTCTCCTCTTCTGCACCCCTCCTCTCCATCTCTCTCCTCTTCTGCACCCCTCCTCTCCATCTCTCTCCTCTTCTGCACCCCTCCTCTCCATCTCTCTCCTCTTCTGCACCCCTCCTCTCCATCTCTCTCCTCTTCTGCACCCCTCATCTCTCTCCTCTTCTGCACCCCTCATCTCTCTCCTCTTCTGCACCCCTCCTCTCCATCTCTCTCCTCTTCTGCGCCCCTCCTCTCCATCTCTCTCCTCTTCTGCGCCCCTCCTCTCCATCTCTCTCCTCTTCTGCGCCCCTCCTCTCCATCTCTCTCCTCTTCTGCGCCCCTCCTCTCCATCTCTCTCCTCTTCTGCGCCCCTCCTCTCCATCTCTCTCCTCTTCTGCGCCCCTCCTCTCCATCTCTCTCCTCTTCTGCGCCCCTCCTCTCCATCTCTCTCCTCTTCTGCGCCCCTCCTCTCCATCTCTCTCCTCTTCTGCGCCCCTCCTCTCCATCTCTCTCCTCTTCTGCGCCCCTCCTCTCCATCTCTCTCCTCTTCTGCGCCCCTCCTCTCCATCTCTCTCCTCTTCTGCGCCCCTCCTCTCCATCTCTCTCCTCTTCTGCGCCCCTCCTCTCCATCTCTCTCCTCTTCTGCGCCCCTCCTCTCCATCTCTCTCCTCTTCTGCGCCCCTCCTCTCCATCTCTCTCCTCTTCTGCGCCCCTCCTCTCCATCTCTCTCCTCTTCTGCGCCCCTCCTCTCCATCTCTCTCCTCTTCTGCGCCCCTCCTCTCCATCTCTCTCCTCTTCTGCGCCCCTCCTCTCCATCTCTCTCCTCTTCTGCGCCCCTCCTCTCCATCTCTCTCCTCTTCTGCGCCCCTCCTCTCCATCTCTCTCCTCTTCTGCGCCCCTCCTCTCCATCTCTCTCCTCTTCTGCGCCCCTCCTCTCCATCTCTCTCCTCTTCTGCGCCCCTCCTCTCCATCTCTCTCCTCTTCTGCGCCCCTCCTCTCCATCTCTCTCCTCTTCTGCGCCCCTCCTCTCCATCTCTCTCCTCTTCTGCGCCCCTCCTCTCCATCTCTCTCCTCTTCTGCGCCCCTCCTCTCCATCTCTCTCCTCTTCTGCGCCCCTCCTCTCCATCTCTCTCCTCTTCTGCGCCCCTCCTCTCCATCTCTCTCCTCTTCTGCGCCCCTCCTCTCCATCTCTCTCCTCTTCTGCGCCCCTCCTCTCCATCTCTCTCCTCTTCTGCGCCCCTCCTCTCCATCTCTCTCCTCTTCTGCGCCCCTCCTCTCCATCTCTCTCCTCTTCTGCGCCCCTCCTCTCCATCTCTCTCCTCTTCTGCGCCCCTCCTCTCCATCTCTCTCCTCTTCTGCGCCCCTCCTCTCCATCTCTCTCCTCTTCTGCGCCCCTCCTCTCCATCTCTCTCCTCTTCTGCGTCCCTCCTCTCCATCTCTCTCCTCTTCTGCGCCCCTCCTCTCCATCTCTCTCCTCTTCTGCGCCCCTCCTCTCCATCTCTCTCCTCTTCTGCGCCCCTCCTCTCCATCTCTCTCCTCTTCTGCACCCCTCATCTCCATCTCTCTCCTCTTCTGCACCCCTCATCTCTCTCCTCTTCTGTACCTCTCCTCTCCATCTCTCTCCTCTTCTGTCCCTCTCCATCTCTCTCTCCTCTTCTGTACCCCTCCTCTCCATCTCTCTCCTCTTCTGCACCCCTCCTCTCCATCTCTCTCCTCTTCTGCACCCCTCCTCTCCATCTCTCTCCTCTTCTGCACCTCTCCATCTCTCTCCTCTTCTGCACCCCTCATCTCTCTCCTCTTCTGCACCCCTCATCTCCATCTCTCTCCTCTTCTGCACCCCTCATCTCTCTCCTCTTCTGTACCTCTCCTCTCCATCTCTCTCCTCTTCTGTCCCTCTCCATCTCTCTCTCCTCTTCTGTACCCCTCCTCTCCATCTCTCTCCTCTTCTGCACCCCTCCTCTCCATCTCTCTCCTCTTCTGCACCCCTCCTCTCCATCTCTCTCCTCTTCTGCACCCCTCCTCTCCATCTCTCTCCTCTTCTGCACCCCTCCATCTCTCTCCTCTTCTGCACCCCTCATCTCTCTCCTCTTCTGCACCCCTCATCTCTCTCCTCTTCTGCACCCCTCATCTCTCTCCTCTTCTGCACCCCTCATCTCTCTCCTCTTCTGCACCCCTCATCTCTCTCCTCTTCTGCACCCCTCATCTCTCTCCTCTTCTGCACCCCTCATCTCTCTCCTCTTCTGCACCCCTCATCTCTCTCCTCTTCTGCACCCCTCATCTCTCTCCTCTTCTGCACCCCTCATCTCTCTCCTCTTCTGCACCCCTCATCTCTCTCCTCTTCTGCACCCCTCATCTCTCTCCTCTTCTGCACCCCTCATCTCTCTCCTCTTCTGCACCCCTCATCTCTCTCCTCTTCTGCACCCCTCATCTCTCTCCTCTTCTGCACCCCTCATCTCTCTCCTCTTCTGCACCCCTCATCTCTCTCCTCTTCTGCACCCCTCATCTCTCTCCTCTTCTGCACCCCTCATCTCTCTCCTCTTCTGCACCCCTCATCTCTCTCCTCTTCTGCACCCCTCATCTCTCTCCTCTTCTGCACCCCTCATCTCTCTCCTCTTCTGCACCCCTCATCTCTCTCCTCTTCTGCACCCCTCATCTCTCTCCTCTTCTGCACCCCTCATCTCTCTCCTCTTCTGCACCCCTCATCTCTCTCCTCTTCTGCACCCCTCCTCTCTCTCCTCTTCTGCACCCCTCCTCTCTCTCCTCTTCTGCACCCCTCCTCTCTCTCCTCTTCTGCACCCCTCCTCTCCATCTCTCTCCTCTTCTGCACCCCTCCTCTCCATCTCTCTCCTCTTCTGCACCCCTCCTCTCCATCTCTCTCCTCTTCTGCACCCCTCCTCTCCATCTCTCTCCTCTTCTGTACCTCTCCTCTCCATCTCTCTCCTCTTCTGTACCTCTCCATCTCTCTCCTCTTCTGCACCCCTCATCTCTCTCCTCTTCTGCACCCCCCCTCTCCATCTCTCTCCTCTTCTGCACCCCCCCTCTCCATCTCTCTCCTCTTCTGCACCCCCCCTCTCCATCTCTCTCCTCTTCTGCACCCCCCTCTCCATCTCTCTCCTCTTCTGCACCCCTCCTCTCCATCTCTCTCCTCTTCTGTACCTCTCCTCTCCATCTCTCTCCTCTTTTGCACCCCTCATCTCTCTCCTCTTCTGCACCCCTCATCTCTCTCCTCTTCTGCACCCCTCATCTCTCTCCTCTTCTGCACCCCTCATCTCTCTCCTCTTCTGCACCCCCTCATCTCTCCATCTCTCTCCTCTTCTGCACCCCCCCCTCTCCATCTCTCTCCTCTTCTGCACCCCCCCCCTCTCCATCTCTCTCCTCTTCTGCACCCCCCCTCTCCATCTCTCTCCTCTTCTGCACCCCCCCCTCTCCATCTCTCTCCTCTTCTGCACCCCTCATCTCTCTCCTCTTCTGCACCTCTCCTCTCCATCTCTCTCCTCTTCTGCACCCCTCATCTCTCTCCTCTTCTGCACCCCTCATCTCTCTCCTCTTCTGCACCTCTCCATCTCTCTCCTCTTCTGCACCTCTCCATCTCTCTCCTCTTCTGCACCTCACCTCTCCATCTCTCTCCTCTTCTGCACGCCCTCCTCTCCATCTCTCTCCTCTTCTGCACCTCACCTCTCCATCTCTCTCCTCTTCTGCACCTCTCCTCTCCATCTCTCTCCTCTTCTGTACCTCTCCTCTCCCTCCTCTTCTGTACCTCTCCTCTCCATCTATCTCCTCTTCTGTCCCTCTCCATCTCTCTCTTCTCTTCTCTGCCCCTCCTCTCAATCTCTCTCCTCTTCTGCACCCCTCATCTCTCTCCTCTTCTGTACCTCTCCTCTCCATCTCTCTCCTCTTCTGCACCCCCTCCTCTCCATCTCTCTCCTCTTCTGCACCCCCTCCTCTCCATCTCTCTCTTCTCTTCTGCGCCCCTCCTCTCCATCTCTCTCCTCTTCTGCACCCCTCCTCTCCATCTCTCTCCTCTTCTGCACCCCTCCTCTCCATCTCTCTCCTCTTCTGCACCCCTCCTCTCCATCTCTCTCCTCTCCATCTCTCTCCTCTTCTGTACCTCTCCTCTCCATCTCTCTCTTCTTCTGCATCCCTCCTCTCCATCTCTCTCCTCTTCTGCAACCCCGCCTCTCCATCTCTCTCCTCTTCTGCAACCCCGCCTCTCCATCTCTCTCCTCTTCTGTACCCCTCCTCTCCATCTCTCTCCTCTTCTGTACCCCTCCTCTCCATCTCTCTCCTCTTCTGTACCCCTCCTCTCCATCTCTCTCCTCTTCTGTACCCCTCCTCTCCATCTCTCTCCTCTTCTGTACCCCTCCTCTCCATCTCTCTCCTCTTCTGTACCCCTCCTCTCCATCTCTCTCCTCTTCTGTACCCCTCCTCTCCATCTCTCTCCTCTTCTGTACCCCTCCTCTCCATCTCTCTCCTCTTCTGTACCCCTCCTCTCCATCTCTCTCCTCTTCTGTACCCCTCCTCTCCATCTCTCTCCTCTTCTGTACCCCTCCTCTCCATCTCTCTCCTCTTCTGTACCCCTCCTCTCCATCTCTCTCCTCTTCTGTACCCCTCCTCTCCATCTCTCTCCTCTTCTGTACCCCTCCTCTCCATCTCTCTCCTCTTCTGTACCCCTCCTCTCCATCTCTCTCCTCTTCTGTACCCCTCCTCTCCATCTCTCTCCTCTTCTGTACCCCTCCTCTCCATCTCTCTCCTCTTCTGTACCCCTCCTCTCCATCTCTCTCCTCTTCTGCACCCCTCCTCTCCATCTCTCTCCTCTTCTGCACCCCTCCTCTCCATCTCTCTCCTCTTCTGCACCCCTCCTCTCCATCTCTCTCCTCTTCTGCACCCCTCCTCTCCATCTCTCTCCTCTTCTGCACCCCTCATCTCTCTCCTCTTCTGCACCTCTCCTCTCCATCTCTCTCCTCTTCTGTACCCCTCCTCTCCATCTCTCTCCTCTTCTGTACCCCTCCTCTCCATCTCTCTCCTCTTCTGTACCCCTCCTCTCCATCTCTCTCCTCTTCTGTACCCCTCCTCTCCATCTCTCTCCTCTTCTGCACCCCTCCTCTCCATCTCTCTCCTCTTCTGCACCCCTCCTCTCCATCTCTCTCCTCTTCTGCACCCCTCCTCTCCATCTCTCTCCTCTTCTGCACCCCTCATCTCTCTCCTCTTCTGCACCTCTCCTCTCCATCTCTCTCCTCTTCTGCACCCCTCCTCTCCATCTCTCTCCTCTTCTGCAACCCGCCTCTCCATCTCTCTCCTCTTCTGCAACCCCGCCTCTCCATCTCTCTCCTCTTCTGTACCCCTCCTCTCCATCTCTCTCCTCTTCTGTACCCCTCCTCTCCATCTCTCTCCTCTTCTGTACCCCTCCTCTCCATCTCTCTCCTCTTCTGTACCCCTCCTCTCCATCTCTCTCCTCTTCTGTACCCCTCCTCTCCATCTCTCTCCTCTTCTGTACCCCTCCTCTCCATCTCTCTCCTCTTCTGTACCCCTCCTCTCCATCTCTCTCCTCTTCTGTACCCCTCCTCTCCATCTCTCTCCTCTTCTGTACCCCTCCTCTCCATCTCTCTCCTCTTCTGTACCCCTCCTCTCCATCTCTCTCCTCTTCTGTACCCCTCCTCTCCATCTCTCTCCTCTTCTGTACCCCTCCTCTCCATCTCTCTCCTCTTCTGTACCCCTCCTCTCCATCTCTCTCCTCTTCTGTACCCCTCCTCTCCATCTCTCTCCTCTTCTGTACCCCTCCTCTCCATCTCTCTCCTCTTCTGTACCCCTCCTCTCCATCTCTCTCCTCTTCTGTACCCCTCCTCTCCATCTCTCTCCTCTTCTGTACCCCTCCTCTCCATCTCTCTCCTCTTCTGTACCCCTCCTCTCCATCTCTCTCCTCTTCTGTACCCCTCCTCTCCATCTCTCTCCTCTTCTGTACCCCTCCTCTCCATCTCTCTCCTCTTCTGTACCCCTCCTCTCCATCTCTCTCCTCTTCTGTACCCCTCCTCTCCATCTCTCTCCTCTTCTGTACCCCTCCTCTCCATCTCTCTCCTCTTCTGTACCCCTCCTCTCCATCTCTCTCCTCTTCTGTACCCCTCCTCTCCATCTCTCTCCTCTTCTGTACCCCTCCTCTCCATCTCTCTCCTCTTCTGTACCCCTCCTCTCCATCTCTCTCCTCTTCTGTACCCCTCCTCTCCATCTCTCTCCTCTTCTGTACCCCTCCTCTCCATCTCTCTCCTCTTCTGCACCCCTCCTCTCCATCTCTCTCCTCTTCTGCACCCCTCCTCTCCATCTCTCTCCTCTTCTGCACCCCTCATCTCTCTCCTCTTCTGCACCTCTCCTCTCCATCTCTCTCCTCTTCTGCACCCCTCATCTCTCTCCTCTTCTGCACCCCTCATCTCTCTCCTCTTCTGCACCCCTCATCTCTCTCCTCTTCTGCACCCCTCATCTCTCTCCTCTTCTGCACCCCTCATCTCTCTCCTCTTCTGCACCCCCTCCTCTCCATCTCTCTCCTCTTCTGCACCTCTCCATCTCTCTCCTCTTCTGCGCCCCTCCTCTCCATCTCTCTCCTCTTCTGCGCCCCTCCTCTCCATCTCTCTCCTCTTCTGCGCCCCTCCTC
This sequence comes from Rana muscosa, assembly GCA_029206835.1. Classification (NCBI taxonomy): domain Eukaryota; kingdom Metazoa; phylum Chordata; class Amphibia; order Anura; family Ranidae; genus Rana; species Rana muscosa. The sequence continues at coordinate 295,199,167 of CM055128.1, read as the reverse complement.
TCCATCTCTCTCCTCTTCTGCGCCCCTCCTCTCCATCTCTCTCCTCTTCTGCGCCCCTCCTCTCCATCTCTCTCCTCTTCTGCGCCCCTCCTCTCCATCTCTCTCCTCTTCTGCGCCCCTCCTCTCCATCTCTCTCCTCTTCTGCGCCCCTCCTCTCCATCTCTCTCCTCTTCTGCGCCCCTCCTCTCCATCTCTCTCCTCTTCTGCGCCCCTCCTCTCCATCTCTCTCCTCTTCTGCGCCCCTCCTCTCCATCTCTCTCCTCTTCTGCGCCCCTCCTCTCCATCTCTCTCCTCTTCTGCGCCCCTCCTCTCCTCTTCTGCGCCCCTCCTCTCCATCTCTCTCCTCTTCTGCGCCCCTCCTCTCCATCTCTCTCCTCTTCTGCACCCCTCCTCTCCATCTCTCTCCTCTTCTGCACCCCTCCTCTCCATCTCTGTCCTCTTCTGCACCCCTCATCTCTCTCCTCTTCTGCACCCCTCATCTCTCTCCTCTTCTGCACCCCTCATCTCTCTCCTCTTCTGCACCCCTCCTCTCCATCTCTCTCCTCTTCTGCACCCCTCCTCTCCATCTCTCTCCTCTTCTGCACCCCTCCTCTCCATCTCTCTCCTCTTCTGCACCCCTCCTCTCCATCTCTCTCCTCTTCTGCACCCCTCCTCTCCATCTCTCTCCTCTTCTGCACCCCTCCTCTCCATCTCTCTCCTCTTCTTCACCCATCCTCTCCATCTCTCTCCTCTTCTGTACCCATCCTCTCCATCTCTCTCCTCTTCTGCACCCCTCCTCTCCATCTCTCTCCTCTTCTGCACCTCTCCTCTCCATCTCTCTCCTCTTCTGCACCTCTCCTCTCCATCTCTCTCCTCTTCTGCACCTCTCCTCTCCATCTCTCTGCTCTTCTGTACCTCTCCATCTCTCTCCTCTTCTGCGCCCCTCCTCTCCATCTCTCTCCTCTTCTGCGCCCCTCCTCTCCATCTCTCTCCTCTTCTGCGCCCCTCCTCTCCATCTCTCTCCTCTTCTGCGCCCCTCCTCTCCATCTCTCTCCTCTTCTGCGCCCCTCCTCTCCATCTCTCTCCTCTTCTGCACCCCTCCTCTCCATCTCTCTCCTCTTCTGCACCCCTCCTCTCCATCTCTCTCCTCTTCTGCACCCCTCATCTCTCTCCTCTTCTGTACCTCTCCTCTCCATCTCTCTCCTCTTCTGCACCCCCTCCTCTCCATCTCTCTCCTCTTCTGCACCTCTCCTCTCCATCTCTCTCCTCTTCTGTACCTCTCCTCTCCCTCCTCTTCTGTACCTCTCCTCTCCATCTATCTCCTCTTCTGTCCCTCTCCATCTCTCTCCTCTTCTGCACCTCTCCATCTCTCTCCTCTTCTGTACCTCTCCTCTCCATCTCTCTCCTCTTCTGCACTCCTCCTTTCCATCTCTCTCCTCTTCTGCACTCCTCCTTTCCATCTCTCTCCTCTTCTGCACTCCTCCTTTCCATCTCTCTCCTCTTCTGCACTCCTCCTTTCCATCTCTCTCCTCTTCTGCAACCCGCCTCTCCATCTCTCTCCTCTTCTGCAACCCGCCTCTCCATCTCTCTCCTCTTCTGCAACCCCGCCTCTCCATCTCTCTCCTCTTCTGTACCCCTCCTCTCCATCTCTCTCCTCTTCTGTACCCCTCCTCTCCATCTCTCTCCTCTTCTGTACCCCTCCTCTCCATCTCTCTCCTCTTCTGTACCCCTCCTCTCCATCTCTCTCCTCTTCTGTACCCCTCCTCTCCATCTCTCTCCTCTTCTGTACCCCTCCTCTCCATCTCTCTCCTCTTCTGTACCCCTCCTCTCCATCTCTCTCCTCTTCTGTACCCCTCCTCTCCATCTCTCTCCTCTTCTGTACCCCTCCTCTCCATCTCTCTCCTCTTCTGTACCCCTCCTCTCCATCTCTCTCCTCTTCTGTACCCCTCCTCTCCATCTCTCTCCTCTTCTGTACCCCTCCTCTCCATCTCTCTCCTCTTCTGTACCCCTCCTCTCCATCTCTCTCCTCTTCTGTACCCCTCCTCTCCATCTCTCTCCTCTTCTGTACCCCTCCTCTCCATCTCTCTCCTCTTCTGTACCCCTCCTCTCCATCTCTCTCCTCTTCTGTACCCCTCCTCTCCATCTCTCTCCTCTTCTGTACCCCTCCTCTCCATCTCTCTCCTCTTCTGTACCCCTCCTCTCCATCTCTCTCCTCTTCTGTACCCCTCCTCTCCATCTCTCTCCTCTTCTGTACCCCTCCTCTCCATCTCTCTCCTCTTCTGCACCCCTCATCTCTCTCCTCTTCTGCACCTCTCCTCTCCATCTCTCTCCTCTTCTGCACCCCTCATCTCTCTCCTCTTCTGCACCCCTCATCTCTCTCCTCTTCTGCACCCCTCATCTCTCTCCTCTTCTGCACCCCTCATCTCTCTCCTCTTCTGCACCCCTCATCTCTCTCCTCTTCTGCACCCCTCATCTCTCTCCTCTTCTGCACCCCCTCCTCTCCATCTCTCTCCTCTTCTGCACCTCTCCATCTCTCTCCTCTTCTGCGCCCCTCCTCTCCATCTCTCTCCTCTTCTGCGCCCCTCCTCTCCATCTCTCTCCTCTTCTGCGCCCCTCCTCTCCATCTCTCTCCTCTTCTGCGCCCCTCCTCTCCATCTCTCTCCTCTTCTGCGCCCCTCCTCTCCATCTCTCTCCTCTTCTGCGCCCCTCCTCTCCATCTCTCTCCTCTTCTGCGCCCCTCCTCTCCATCTCTCTCCTCTTCTGCGCCCCTCCTCTCCATCTCTCTCCTCTTCTGCGCCCCTCCTCTCCATCTCTCTCCTCTTCTGCGCCCCTCCTCTCCATCTCTCTCCTCTTCTGCGCCCCTCCTCTCCATCTCTCTCCTCTTCTGCGCCCCTCCTCTCCATCTCTCTCCTCTTCTGCGCCCCTCCTCTCCATCTCTCTCCTCTTCTGCGCCCCTCCTCTCCATCTCTCTCCTCTTCTGCGCCCCTCCTCTCCATCTCTCTCCTCTTCTGCGCCCCTCCTCTCCATCTCTCTCCTCTTCTGCACCCCTCCTCTCCATCTCTGTCCTCTTCTGCACCCCTCCTCTCCATCTCTCTCCTCTTCTGCACCCCTCATCTCTCTCCTCTTCTGCACCCCTCATCTCTCTCCTCTTCTGCACCCCTCATCTCTCTCCTCTTCTGCACCCCTCCTCTCCATCTCTCTCCTCTTCTGCACCCCTCCTCTCCATCTCTCTCCTCTTCTGCACCCCTCCTCTCCATCTCTCTCCTCTTCTGCACCCCTCCTCTCCATCTCTCTCCTCTTCTTCACCCCTCCTCTCCATCTCTCTCCTCTTCTTCACCCCTCCTCTCCATCTCTCTCCTCTTCTGTACCCATCCTCTCCATCTCTCTCCTCTTCTGCACCCCTCCTCTCCATCTCTCTCCTCTTCTGCACCTCTCCTCTCCATCTCTCTCCTCTTCTGCACCTCTCCTCTCCATCTCTCTCCTCTTCTGCACCTCTCCTCTCCATCTCTCTCCTCTTCTGCACCTCTCCTCTCCATCTCTCTCCTCTTCTGCACCTCTCCTCTCCATCTCTCTGCTCTTCTGTACCTCTCCATCTCTCTCCTCTTCTGCGCCCCTCCTCTCCATCTCTCTCCTCTTCTGCGCCCCTCCTCTCCATCTCTCTCCTCTTCTGCGCCCCTCCTCTCCATCTCTCTCCTCTTCTGCGCCCCTCCTCTCCATCTCTCTCCTCTTCTGCACCCCTCCTCTCCATCTCTCTCCTCTTCTGCACCCCTCCTCTCCATCTCTCTCCTCTTCTGCACCCCTCCTCTCCATCTCTCTCCTCTTCTGCACCCCTCCTCTCCATCTCTCTCCTCTTCTGCACCCCTCATCTCTCTCCTCTTCTGTACCTCTCCTCTCCATCTCTCTCCTCTTCTGCACCCCCTCCTCTCCATCTCTCTCCTCTTCTGTACCTCTCCTCTCCCTCCTCTTCTGTACCTCTCCTCTCCATCTATCTCCTCTTCTGTCCCTCTCCATCTCTCTCCTCTTCTGCACCTCTCCATCTCTCTCCTCTTCTGTACCTCTCCTCTCCATCTCCCTCCTCTTCTGCGCCCCTCCTCTCCATCTCTCGCCTCTTCTTCACCCCTCCTCTCCATCTCTCTCCTCTTCTGCACCTCCATCTCTCTCCTCTTCTGCACCTCCATCTCTCTCCTCTTCTGCACCCCTCCTCTCCATCTCTCTCCTCTTCTGCACCCCTCCTCTCCATCTCTCTCCTCTTCTGCACCCCTCCTCTCCATCTCTCTCCTCTTCTGCACCCCTCCTCTCCATCTCTCTCCTCTTCTGTACCTCTCCTCTCCATCTCTCTCCTCTTCTGTCCCTCTCCATCTCTCTCCTCTTCTGCACCCCTCCTCTCCATCTCTCTCCTCTTCTGCACCCCTCCTCTCCATCTCTCTCCTCTTCTGCACCCCTCCTCTCCATCTCTCTCCTCTTCTGCACCCCTCCTCTCCATCTCTCTCCTCTTCTGCACCCCTCCTCTCCATCTCTCTCCTCTTCTGCACCCCTCCTCTCCATCTCTCTCCTCTTCTGCACCCCTCCTCTCCATCTCTCTCCTCTTCTGCACCCCTCCTCTCCATCTCTCTCCTCTTCTGCACCCCTCCTCTCCATCTCTCTCCTCTTCTGCACCCCTCCTCTCCATCTCTCTCCTCTTCTGCACCCCTCCTCTCCATCTCTCTCCTCTTCTGCACCCCTCCTCTCCATCTCTCTCCTCTTCTGCACCCCTCCTCTCCATCTCTCTCCTCTTCTGCACCCCTCCTCTCCATCTCTCTCCTCTTCTGCACCCCTCCTCTCCATCTCTCTCCTCTTCTGCACCCCTCCTCTCCATCTCTCTCCTCTTCTGCACCCCTCCTCTCCATCTCTCTCCTCTTCTGCACCCCTCCTCTCCATCTCTCTCCTCTTCTGCACCCCTCCTCTCCATCTCTCTCCTCTTCTGCACCCCTCCTCTCCATCTCTCTCTTCTTCTGTACCTCTCCTCTCCATCTCTCTCCTCTTCTGCACCCCTCATCTCTCTCCTCTTCTGCACCCCTCATCTCTCTCCTCTTCTGCACCCCTCATCTCTCTCCTCTTCTGCACCCCTCATCTCTCTCCTCTTCTGTACCTCTCCTCTCCATCTCTCTCCTCTCCATCACCCCCTCCTCTCCATCTCTCTCCTCTTCTGCACCTCTCCATCTCTCTCCTCTTCTGCACCCCTCCTCTCCATCTCTCTCCTCTTCTGCACCCCTCCTCTCCATCTCTCTCCTTTTCTGCACCCCTCCTCTCCATCTCTCTCCTTTTCTGCACCCCTCCTCTCCATCTCTCTCCCTTTCTGCACCCCTCCTCTCCATCTCTCTCCCTTTCTGCACCCCTCCTCTCCATCTCTCTCCTCTTCTGCACTCCTCCTCTCCATCTCTCTCCTCTTCTGCACTCCTCCTCTCCATCTCTCTCCTCTTCTGCACTCCTCCTTTCCATCTCTCTCCTCTTCTGCACTCCTCCTTTCCATCTCTCTCCTCTTCTGCACTCCTCCTTTCCATCTCTCTCCTCTTCTGCACTCCTCCTTTCCATCTCTCTCCTCTTCTGCACTCCTCCTTTCCATCTCTCTCCTCTTCTGCACTCCTCCTTTCCATCTCTCTCCTCTTCTGCACTCCTGCTTTCCATCTCTCTCCTCTTCTGCACTCCTCCTTTCCATCTCTCTCCTCTTCTGCACTCCTCCTTTCCATCTCTCTCCTCTTCTGCACTCCTCCTTTCCATCTCTCTCCTCTTCTGCACTCCTCCTTTCCATCTCTCTCCTCTTCTGCACTCCTCCTTTCCATCTCTCTCCTCTTCTGCACTCCTCCTTTCCATCTCTCTCCTCTTCTGCACTCCTCCTCTCCATCTCTCTCCTCTTCTGCACTCCTCCTCTCCATCTCTCTCCTCTTCTGCACTCCTCCTCTCCATCTCTCTCCTCCTCTCCATCTCTCTCCTCTTCTGCACTCCTCCTCTCCATCTCTCTCCTCTTCTGCACTCCTCCTCTCCATCTCTCTCCTCTTCTGCACTCCTCCTCTCCATCTCTCTCCTCTTCTGCACTCCTCCTCTCCATCTCTCTCCTCTTCTGCACTCCTCCTCTCCATCTCTCTCCTCTTCTGCACTCCTCCTCTCCATCTCTCTCCTCTTCTGCACTCCTCCTCTCCATCTCTCTCCTCTTCTGCACTCCTCCTCTCCATCTCTCTCCTCTTCTGCACTCCTCCTCTCCATCTCTCTCCTCTTCTGCACTCCTCCTCTCCATCTCTCTCCTCTTCTGCACTCCTCCTCTCCATCTCTCTCCTCTTCTGCACTCCTCCTCTCCATCTCTCTCCTCTTCTGCACTCCTCCTCTCCATCTCTCTCCTCTTCTGCACTCCTCCTTTCCATCTCTCTCCTCTTCTGCACCCCTCCTTTCCATCTCTCTCCTCTTCTGCACCCCTCCTTTCCATCTCTCTCCTCTTCTGCACCCCTCCTTTCCATCTCTCTCCTCTTCTGCACCCCTCCTCTCCATCTCTCTCCTCTTCTGCGCCCCTCCTCTCCATCTCTCTCCTCTTCTGCGCTCCTCCTCTCCATCTCTCTCCTCTTCTGCACTCCTCCTTTCCATCTCTCTCCTCTTCTGCACTCCTCCTTTCCATCTCTCTCCTCTTCTGCACTCCTCCTTTCCATCTCTCTCCTCTTCTGCACTCCTCCTTTCCATCTCTCTCCTCTTCTGCGCCCCTCCTCTCCATCTCTCTCCTCTTCTGCGCTCCTCCTTTCCATCTCTCTCCTCTTCTGCACTCCTCCTTTCCATCTCTCTCCTCTTCTGCACTCCTCCTTTCCATCTCTCTCCTCTTCTGCACTCCTCCTTTCCATCTCTCTCCTCTTCTGCACTCCTCCTTTCCATCTCTCTCCTCTTCTGCACTCCTCCTTTCCATCTCTCTCCTCTTCTGCACTCCTCCTTTCCATCTCTCTCCTCTTCTGCACTCCTCCTTTCCATCTCTCTCCTCTTCTGCGCCCCTCCTCTCCATCTCTCTCCTCTTCTGCACCCCCTCCTCTCCATCTCTCTCCTCTTCTGCACTCCTCCTTTCCATCTCTCTCCTCTTCTGCACTCCTCCTTTCCATCTCTCTCCTCTTCTGCACTCCTCCTCTCATTTTCTCCTCTTCTGCACTCCTCCTCTCATTTTCTCTTCTCTCCTCCATCATTTACGATTCCCGTTCTCTCCTCTAATGCATCCCATTTTTCACCTCTACACAATTTCTGCCCCCTTCCTGTACCCCTCCCCCAATAATTATATCCCCCTCACCTGTCGCCGGTTCTCTGGCTCTCTGGGGCCCCGAGTCTTCTCCTCCCCCTCCTCCTCCCAGGTGGAGTCATATTCGGGACTCCACACCTCCTCGGGGTCCCGGGACATGCTGGAAGAGGGGCCGCGGAGCCAGGGCCCGGGCAACACCAGGCAGGGGAGCACGGTGCCGGGTTGGTCGGTCTGGAGGCCGGAGATGGAGCCTCCGCTCTCTGACAGTTAAGGGAACGAAACTGAAACACGGCGCCAGACAGTGACGGACAGCTCTGGGCGCGCAGGAAATACGTCACCGAATGTGAAACCGGTCTATCTCCGCCATTGAAGGGGTCGGCTGGGCTTCAACAACATGGCTGACAGCTTGTCCAGAGAAGGAGAGCGCTTTAAACAGCTGCTGTCGTTAAAGATAACCGAACTACAGCTATTTTTTACAAAGAGGAAAGGGTTATCATCCTGTCATGTTTTTTTTTATGCCTGTGACCCCTGTGGAGATATTTATCTTCATTACCTGTTCAGGTGACACTAATGTGGGTTTCACAGGCTCACCTTTCCTCACTCTGATACAAAATGTGTCCCCAGTGAAGAGATTTCCATAAAACCTGACAGACACACAAACCCTTCTCCGCTCTATAATAAAAGGGATATAAAATGTTTAGGGTGGCGTTGCGTTATAAAGAAGGCTCATGAGCTTCGGTAATAAGTGTATCGCTCTTTAGGTTAGGGTGACCAGATATACCCGGTTTCAGGGGACAGTCCCCGGATTGAGGACACTGTCCCCGGACCAAGTCTGTCCCCAGTTTTGTCTCCGGATTGGATTTGAACAGGGGCTCTGGCAATTTCAAAGACAGTCAGTGCAGAATAATAAAAAAAAAAATCTGAATTACACCCCCCCCCCCCCCGCTCCACCGCTTCTACTAGCTTAGGGGGGGGTGTATTTTTTCCATCATGTGCTGGTCGGAGCGGAGGGAATATTTCTTCAGATTCGGGTGCCCATTCAGCTCCGCTAGCATGTTCTTCTGCCTTGGCTCAAGTCCCGGCCAGCCGCCTGCCTGTTTATCTCCTTGCCTTCCCTGGCGGAGTGATCTTCCTCCGCTCCCCACCCAGTAGTAGCCGGGGCACGGAGAGTGAGACTTGACAGGCTGTGAGGCAGTGGTGATGGGCAGAGAGTCGCTGATTGCCGCCATTACTAGTAAAAAATATATGTCCCCGGATTTCATTTTAAAATCTGATCACCTTACTTTAGGTGGGGCTGTGCATGATACACCCGGTGTGTATGTTTATCCGAGTACGGCCCCATAAGTCTACATTCACACAGGTGACTAGCTCCATATTGAATGACAGCGGGAGGACTCTGTGCAGGCCAGTCACATTTCTCCACCCCAAACTCGCTCATCCATGTCTTTATGGACCTTGCTTTGTGCACTGGTGCGCAGTCATGTTGGAACAGGAAGGGGTCATTCCCAAACTGTCCCCACAAATTTGGGAGCATGAAATTGTCCAAAATGTCTTGATATGCTGATGCCTTAAGCGTTCCCTTCACTGGAATTAGGGGGCCAAACCCAACCCCTGAAAAACAACTCCACACCATAATCCCCCTCCACCAAATGATTTGGACCAGTGTACAAAGCAAGGTCCATAAAGACATAGATGAGCGAGTTTGGGGTGGAGGAACTTAACTGGCCTGCACAGAGTCCTGACCTCAACCCGTTAGAACACCTTTGGGATTAATTAGAGCGGAGACTGCGAGCCAGGCCTTCTCATCCAACATCAGTGCCTGACCTCACAAATGCGCTTCTGGAAGAATGGTCAAACATTCCCACAGACACTCCTAAACCTTGTGGACAGCCTTCTTTAGAAGAATTGAAGCTGTTATAGCTGCAAAGGGTGGGCTAACTCAATATTGAACCCTACAGACTAAAGCCTTGTACACACGATCGGATTTCCAATCGGACAAATCCGTGGATTTTTGTCCAGAGGGCGTTGGCCATGAACTTGTTCTGCATACAGACGGCAGAACTTTCTCAGCCAACATTCACAAAACTATGTGGTTTTTCAGCTCTTTAGCAACTCCCTTTGGGCAACTTCTGCTAATGTTGTCTGATGGTTAGCATTGGTTCGGAGCATGCGTGTTTGTACTTTGAATTTTAGTTGGACGGACTTGTGTACACACGATCGGATAATCCAACAAGACACATTTGTTGTCGGACGATTTGAGAGCATGCTATCCAACATTTGCTGTTGGAAATTCCGACAACAATTGTCTGATGGAGCATACAGACGGTCGGATTATCCGACAAAACCCGTCCATCACACATTTGTTGTCGGAATATCCGATCGTGTGTACGGGCCTTAAGACTGGGATGCCATTAAAGTTCATGTGCGTGTAAAGGCAGGTGTCCCAATATTTTTGACAATATAGTGTATTTTTATTCACTGCCAGTGCCACCTATGGATATTAAATGATATCATTAATAGGTGTACTAAGCCAAGACATTGTGTACCTAGAGAGATTGGTGCATTGTGTTGATGTGGAAATTGCATATTTCCTTATTATCCACTTCCCGCCCGGTCAATAGGGAATTGACGTCCGGGAAGTGGTTCTGTTATCCTGACTGGGACGTCTATTGACGTCCAGCAGGATAACATGCCGGCGTGCGCCCGCAGGGGCACGCATCGCGGCGATCGCCTCTGACAGAGGCTTCTTACCACGTGATCAGCTGTGACCAATCACAGCTGTTCATCGTGTGAACCAGGAAGTGCCGGTAAACGGCATTTCTCGGTTCATGCTGACAGGGAGAGCCAATCGGCAGCTCTCCCTGTCAGAGGGGGGTCTGTGCTGATAATCAGCACATTTATTATCAGCACAGCCCCCTCAAATGTAAAAATGACATGCCCAGCAGTGCCCCATATAAAATACTCTGCAAGTGCAAATCCCTGCTCACCACAGTGCAAATCTCTGCCCACCACAGTGCCAATCACTGCCCAGCAGAAACACCTGTCAGTGCCTCATCATCAGTGCTGCCCATCAGTGCCACCTGTCAGTGCCTCATCATCAGTGCTGCCCATCAGTGCCCATCACAGCCCCCTGTCAGTGCCCATCACAGCCACCTGTCAGTGCCCATCAGTGCCGCCTGTCAGCGCCACCTATTAGTGCCCATCAGTGCTGCATATCAGTGCCGCCTATTGGTGCCCATCAGTGCTGCATATCAGTGCCCATCAATTCTACATATCAGTGCCTCCTCATCAGTGCCACTTTATCAGTGCCAACTCATCAGTGCCCATCAGTGCCGCCTCATCAGTGCCCATCAGTGAAGGGGAAAACAAAATTTTATGACAGAAACGAAAAAAACAAACATTTTTTTTCGAAATTTTTGGTCTTTTTCAGCTTTTTTAGTAAAAAATAAAAACTGCAGAGGTGATCAAATACCACCAAAAGAAAGCTCTATTTGTGGGAAGAAAATGATAAAAATGTAGTTTGGGTGCAGTGTAGTATGACCGCGCAATTGTCATTCAAAGTGTGACAGCACTGAAAGCTGAAAATTGTCCTGGGCAGGAAGGGGCGTAAGTGCCCAGTATGGAAGTGGTTATAGTTGTCTAGTTGCCTCACAAATAGAGATGCACCGAAATTTCGTCAGCCAAAACATATCGGGTGACAATGGTGTTATCTGCATTTTGCCGATAAGAGAAAACGGTGCCGATAGTGGTGCCGAAACACATGACATGCAAACGCTCTCAAATATATCTGAACAGAGCCTAAAGCCTCGTATACACGGTACGATTGTTGGACAACCGAGCGTCTGATTTTTGTCAAAAGGGCGTGTGTCAGGATCTTGTCTTGCATACTAACGTTACACAATTGTCGTGCCACAAACACGAACGTAGGGACGTACTACGAGGAATTTCAGCTCTTGAGCGCCACCCTTTGGATCCCTTCTGCTAATTTCGTTTTCGTTTGGTGAGCATTGATTCTGAGCATGCGTGTTTGTACTTTCGACTTTTGAGTGACGGATTTGTGTACTGACCATACGAAATTCAGACGTCAAACCGTTGCCTGTCAAAAATTTATTAGCCTGTCATCCAACATTTGTTGGCTGAAAGTTGGACAACAATTGTCAGAAGGAGCGTACTAACGGTAATGCCGCGTACACACGATCATTTTTCCCGTCGAGAAAAATTACATTTTTTTTTTAACAAGAAAAACGACCGTGTGTGGGCTTTTTGTCATTTTTTTTGTCATTTTTTCCGACAGTGTTTCCATAGGGAAACACTGCCACGGAGCCCACACACGGCCGTTTTTCTCGACCAAGAAAAAAAATGTCAGGAAAAAAGGCCGTGTGTAGGAGACCAAGCCGTTCCCTCGTTTTTCCCGTCGATTTTCTCAATGGTGTTTTCACCGTCGAGAAAATCGATCATGTGTACGCGGCATTAGATTTTAGGACAACAGTCTGTCAACAGACAATCGCCCGCCAACAATCGTACCGGCTTAAGTCATGTGTTTGGTTTGTGTGGCAGTGGGAGTAAGGCTGGCCATACATGGTCGAATTTCGAAATTATTTTCTTTTGAAAATCTGAAATTTTGTGCATTTTGTGATCCGATGACGCCACGATTTATTTCGAAGTTCGACCAACCAAGCCTTCAATTTCACCTCCTGTTGCTACAGAAAGGAATTTTCGTGGCTGAGAATCTTATTTTCTTTCCGGGAATTTTCTTTTCTTGCACTCATGCGCATTTCTTTTTCTATTACATTTCTCGCACGATTTCCCCATCATTGATTCGAAAATCGTTCGTTTTTCAAACAATTTCCAACATGTCCGATTACTTAAATTCGATGGCCGCCCGAAAATCGGCTGTTGCTGCAGCCCACTAATGGTGCGAAATTCAAACGAAAATTCTTAGATAAGATTTTCGAAAGAAAGTTCTTTCGAAATTCCACCCATGTATAGCCTAGGATTCTAACTTGCAGGAGAGCCTGAGGAAATTCCGAAGTGTGTGCTAATCACTTGGTGCCCTCAGAGTGTCCCAGATTGTATGCAAGGTACACTATGTATCTGCCTGTGTGTATCCAGTCACACCGTTAGCTATCTGCCCAAAGTAAGCTCTCTTCTCACTCTTCATCCACCAAAGAAGGATCTTGCTCTGGTAAGCAAGCGGTCATGGGCATCATCCCTTGACATCATAGTTACATAGTTGGTAAGGTTGAATAAAGACAATAGTCCATCCAGTTCAACCTGTGTAGGTGTACGTGTGTCAGTGCCTATAATTATTTCCCATATCCCTGTATGTTGTGTTCTTTAAGATGCACATCCAAGAGTCCCTTAAAAATATCCATACTCCCCGCTGACACCACCAATTGTGGAAGAGAGTTCCACGTTCGATCGTTCGCCGAACAACGAACGATTTGGTCCGTTCGCGCCTAATTCGCGGCCCACAATGCACTACGCCATCGCAGTGTCATCCAGGCGCTGTGATTGGTCAAGCATGCACTGTGACCCCGCATGCTTGGCCAATCACAGCGCCGGCAGCGAGGAGAGCAATGATTGCCCACAGGCAGGATGCCTGTGGCCAATTATTGCTGAGGGTGTTTAGTACACGCCCCACACTATAAAAGGCCGCCAGCACGGCGGCCTAGTGTAGTGTGTTCCGGAGCAGGGAAAGAGAAGCATAGGCAGGGACAGTGACATTTTTTTTTCTTGCTTAACCTGGATTCCTTTAGTTTAGGGAAAGAGAAGGATAGGTAGGGAGAGTGTCAGTGTGTTTTACTGTGCTAAACCTTGTTTGTAGGGACAGGGAAGGACAGTGAGGGAAATTCTCATTGTGCTATACTGTGCTAAAGCATTCCTCATCAACCATCTTTAAAAAAAAAAAAATTATAGGGACAGAAAACTATAGGTAGGGAGAGTGTCAGTGTGTTTTACTGTGCTAAACCTTGTTTGTAGGGACAGGGAAGGACAGTGAGGGAAATTCTCATTGTGCTATACTGTGCTAAAGCATTCCTCATCAACCATCTTTAAAAAAAAAAAAAATTATAGGGACAGAAAACTATAGGTAGGGAGAGTGTCAGTGTGTTTTACTGTGCTAAACCTTGTTTGTAGGGACAGGGAAGGACAGTGAGGGAAATTCTCATTGTGCTATACTGTGCTAAAGCATTCCTCATCAACCATCTTTAAAAAAAAAAAATTATAGGGACAGAAAACTATAGGTAGGGAGAGTGTCAGTGTGTTTTACTGTGCTAAACCTTGTTTGTAGGGACAGGGAAGGACAGTGAGGGAAATTCTCATTGTGCTATACTGTGCTAAAGCATTCCTCATCAACCATCTTTAAAAAAAATTTTTTTATAGGGACAGAAAACTATAGGTAGGGAGAGTGTCAGTGTGTTTTACTGTGCTAAACCTTGTTTGTAGGGACAGGGAAGGACAGTGAGGGAAATTCTCATTGTGCTATACTGTGCTAAAGCATTCCTCATCAACCATCTTTAAAAAAAAAAAAATTATAGGGACAGAAAACTATAGGTAGGGAGAGTGTCAGTGTGTTTTACTGTGCTAAACCTTGTTTGTAGGGACAGGGAAGGACAGTGAGGGAAATTCTCATTGTGCTATACTGTGCTAAAGCATTCCTCATCAACCATCTTTAAAAAAAAATTTTTTTATAGGGACAGAAAACTATAGGTAGGGAGAGTGTCAGTGTGTTTTACTGTGCTAAACCTTGTTTGTAGGGACAGGGAAGGACAGTGAGGGAAATTCTCATTGTGCTATACTGTGCTAAAGCATTCCTCATCAACCATCTTTAAAAAAAAATTTTTTATAGGGACAGAAAACTATAGGTAGGGAGAGTGTCAGTGTGTTTTACTGTGCTAAACCTTGTTTGTAGGGACAGGGAAGGACAGTGAGGGAAATTCTCATTGTGCTATACTGTGCTAAAGCATTCCTCATCAACCATCTTTAAAAAAAAAAAAATTATAGGGACAGAAAACTATAGGTAGGGAGAGTGTCAGTGTGTTTTACTGTGCTAAACCTTGTTTGTAGGGACAGGGAAGGACAGTGAGGGAAATTCTCATTGTGCTATACTGTGCTAAAGCATTCCTCATCAACCATCTTTAAAAAAAAAAAAATTATAGGGACAGAAAACTATAGGTAGGGAGAGTGTCAGTGTGTTTTACTGTGCTAAACCTTGTTTGTAGGGACAGGGAAGGACAGTGAGGGAAATTCTCACTGTGCTATACTGTGCTAAAGCATTCCTCATCAACCATCTTTAAAAAAAAAAAAAATTATAGGGACAGAAAACTATAGGTAGGGAGAGTGTCAGTGTGTTTTACTGTGCTAAACCTTGTTTGTAGGGACAGGGAAGGACAGTGAGGGAAATTCTCATTGTGCTATACTGTGCTAAAGCATTCCTCATCAACCATCTTTAAAAAAAAATTTTTTATAGGGACAGAAAACTATAGGTAGGGAGAGTGTCAGTGTGTTTACTGTGCTAAACCTTGTTTGTAGGGACAGGGAAGGACAGTGAGGGAAATTCTCATTGTGCTATACTGTGCTAAAGCATTCCTCATCAACCATCTTTAAAAAAAAATTTTTATAGGGACAGAAAACTATAGGTATGGAGAGTGTCAGTGTGTTTTACTGTGCTAAACCTTGTTTGTAGGGACAGGGAAGGACAGTGAGGGAAATTCTCATTGTGCTATACTGTGCTAAAGCATTCCTCATCAACCATCTTTAAAAAAAAAAAAATTATAGGGACAGAAAACTATAGGTAGGGAGAGTGTCAGTGTGTTTTACTGTGCTAAACCTTGTTTGTAGGGACAGGGAAGGACAGTGAGGGAAATTCTCATTGTGCTATACTGTGCTAAAGCATTCCTCATCAACCATCTTTAAAAAAAAAAAAATTATAGGGACAGAAAACTATAGGTAGGGAGAGTGTCAGTGTGTTTTACTGTGCTAAACCTTGTTTGTAGGGACAGGGAAGGACAGTGAGGGAAATTTTCATTGTGCTATACTGTGCTAAAGCATTCCTCATCAACCATCTTTAAAAAAAAATTTTTTATAGGGACAGAAAACTATAGGTAGGGAGAGTGTCAGTGTGTTTTACTGTGCTAAACCTTGTTTGTAGGGACAGGGAAGGACAGTGAGGGAAATTCTCATTGTGCTATACTGTGCTAAAGCATTCCTCATCAACCATCTTAAAAAAAAATTTTTTTATAGGAACAGAAAACTATAGGTAGGGAGAGTGTCAGTGTGTTTTACTGTGCTAAACCTTGTTTGTAGGGACAGGGAAGGACAGTGAGGGAAATTCTCATTGTGCTATACTGTGCTAAAGCATTCCTCATCAACCATCTTTAAAAAAAAATTTTTATAGGGACAGAAAACTATAGGTAGGGAGAGTGTCAGTGTGTTTTACTGTGCTAAACCTTGTTTGTAGGGACAGGGAAGGACAGTGAGGGAAATTCTCATTGTGCTATACTGTGCTAAAGCATTCCTCATCAACCATCTTTAAAAAAAAAAAAATTATAGGGACAGAAAACTATAGGTAGGGAGAGTGTCAGTGTGTTTTACTGTGCTAAACCTTGTTTGTAGGGACAGGGAAGGACAGTGAGGGAAATTCTCATTGTGCTATACTGTGCTAAAGCATTCCTCATCAACCATCTTTAAAAAAAAAAAATTATAGGGACAGAAAACTATAGGTAGGGAGAGTGTCAGTGTGTTTTACTGTGCTAAACCTTGTTTGTAGGGACAGGGAAGGACAGTGAGGGAAATTCTCATTGTGCTATACTGTGCTAAAGCATTCCTCATCAACCATCTTTGAAATCCTTGTTTTTTGGACAGTCAGGGAAATTGTCATTGTGCGATCATCCTCAACCAGATTTAGAAATCCTTAAGTAAAGGGACAGAGAAGGACACCTGAAGGTAGCCCTTATTGCTTTTTTCCCATCTCCCTGCAGGCCATCTATTAGAATGTCTGGAAGGCAAACAAGGAGAGGCAGACAGTCAGGAGGCAATAAAAGAGGGCAAGCAGGCTCTGTGTCTGGGGGCAACAGTGCTGGTCGTGGACGCGGTGCATTGTCATCAGCACATGGCCATGGGACACGCTTGTCCTTCTTTTCGGCAGCTGGACATGTTGAGCCACATCATGCCGAAGACTTGGTAGAGTGGATGACCAATCCCTCCTCCTCCTCCTCATCCTCTCTCACCCAGGCTCAGGGTACTGGCAAAGCAGCTGCCAAAGCGTCCTCTTCCCTGGTATCAATGTCAGACTCATCATCAGTCACTCCTTCCCTAGACCCACCATGTCCTCCTCCTGAGGAGTCCCCCGAACTGTTTGAGCACAGTGTTGGGTACATGCTCCAGGAGGATGCCCAGCGTTTCGAAGGGTCTGATGATGAAACCCAGCTACAGGAAGGCAGTAGCGTGAGAGCAGACAGAGGGGATGCTCAAGAAGGACACCAATCTGGCAGTCATGTTCCAGCAGCTGCAGCATACTGCCAGATTGGCTCCAGTGATGAGGAGGGAGGGGATGATGAGGTCACTGACTCCACGTGGGTGCCTAATAGGAGAGAGGAGGAGGAGGAGGATGAGGAGGAGGCACATCTCCAACGAGGCAGGATGCCCTTTGGTGGCCAGCGTAAGGGCAGTACACCAACGGAATCACACCGCAGAGCTCCGCCTGTGCAGGGCGCTGCCTCTGCCCGTCATTCAAAAAGTTCTTTGGTGTGGGCCTTTTTTGAGGCTAGTGCATCAGATCGCACAGCTGCTGTTTGCAACATATGTCTCAAGTGTATATCGCGTGGCCAAAACATCAGCCGCTTGGGTACCACATGCCTGACCAGACATATGTTGACCTGCCATGCAGCTCGTTGGCAAGCCTACCTCAAAGACCCACACCAAAGAACAAAGCGGACCTCTCCTTGCACCGCATCAGCTGGGATCTCCAACCCCACTATAACTTCAGTCCTCTCTGAAACATGCACTGAGAGGAATGAAGGTGTAGAATTAGGTGTGTCACAGCCAAGTACTTGCGGCCACTCTGCTAGCAGTACACCGACGTCCGATTCTAGCAGGCAAATTTCCCTGCCCCAGCTGCTGGACCGTCGAAAGAAGTTCACTCCCAGCCATCCACATGCCCAGCGGTTGAATGCTAGCTTGGCTAAATTGCTAGCGCTTCAACTGCTGCCTTTTCAGTTGGTAGACTCGGCCCCCTTCCGTGAGTTTGTGCAATGTGCGGTTCCTCAGTGGCAGGTTCCCAAACGCCACTTTTTCTCACGGAAGGCTATTCCGGCTCTCTACCGGCATGTGGAAGGCAATGTCTTGGCCTCGCTGGACAGGGCGGTCAGCGGTAAGGTGCATATTACCGCTGACTCATGGTCCAGCAGGCATGGACAGGGACGTTACCTTTCTTTCACGGCCCATTGGGTCACTCTTTTGGCAGCTGGGAAGGATGCAGGACAAGGTGCAGTAGTGTTGGAGGTTGTTCCACCGCCACACCTCCAAAATGCTACTACTGGTTGTGACACACCTCTCTCCTCCACCCCCTCCTCTTCTTCTTCCTCCATGGCCTCTTCCTGTGCTTTGTCCTCTGAACCAGTGGTGCTCCGTAGGCGTTCAAGGGGCTACGCAAGTACGCAGGCAAAAAGATGCCATGCCGTGCTTGCGCTGGTGTGTTTGGGGGACAGAAGCCACACTGGGGCAGAGGTCCTGTCTGCTCTGCAGGGCCAGGCCGAGAGGTGGTTGACGCCACGCCAGCTTAAGCCAGGAATGGTGGTTTGCGACAATGGCACCAACCTCCTCTCCGCCCTCCGACAGGGACAACTGACCCATGTGCCCTGTGTGGCTCACGTCCTTAACCTGGTGGTGCAGCGGTTCTTGGGCAGGTACCCGGGCTTACAGGATGTCCTGAGGCAGGCCAGGAAAGTCTGTGTGCATTTCCGCAGATCTTATAATGCCAGTGCTCGCCTGGCTGAGCTGCAAAAGGAGTTGAACCTACCCAAGAACCGCCTTATATGTGACATGCCCACCAGGTGGAACTCAACGTTGGCCATGCTGCAGCGGCTGCACACGCAGCAGAGGGCCATCAATGAGTACCTGTGCGACTACGGCACCAGGACAGGGTCAGGGGAGCTTGTTTTTTTTTCTCCACGCCAGTGGGGCATGATCAGGGATGCATGCACTGTCCTGGCACCATTTGAGGAGGCCACGAGGATGGTGAGCAGTGACAGTGCATGCATCAGTGACACTGTACCTCTTGTCCACCTGTTGGAGCACACGCTGCGTGGAATAATGGACAGGGCACTTGAGGCAGAACAGAGGCAGGAAGAGGAGGACTTCCTTGCCTCTCAAGGCCCCCTTTACCCAGACAGTGTTCCTTCTGTCCCACCAATCGCACAGGAAGAGGACGAGGAGGAGGAGGAGGAGGAGGAGGATTGTGTCAGCATGGAGGTGGAGCCTGGCACTCAGCAGCATCAACAGCAGCAGTCTTTTAGGGATGATTTACAGTCCCAAGAAACCCGTGGACTTGTACGTGGCTGGGAGGAGGTGGCTGCGGATCATGTCGTCCTTAGTGACCCAGAGGACTCCGGACCGAATGCCTCAGCTAACCTACGCTGCATGGCCTCCCTGATCCTGCAAAGTCTGCGGAAGGATCCTCGTATTCTTCGGATCAAGGAGAGGGACCATTACTGGCTGGCCACTCTCCTTGATCCACGGTACAAGGGTAAGGTTGCGAACCTTATGTTACCATCGCAGAGGGAGCAGAGGATGAGACAACTCCGGGAGGCCTTGCAGAAAGGTCTGTGCAACGCGTTCCCAGAGACTGGGAGGTTACAAACTCCTGGTCCTGGACAACGAGTTGCTGAGGCTTCGGCCAGTCAAAGAAGGAGCGGTGGGGAAGGTGGCCGTCTGACCGATGCGTTCAGACAATTCTTTAGTCCGATCAAAGTATGATCGGTTCCAGCAACCATCGCCAGCGTCTGATAAACATGGTGCAGGAATATCTAGGGGCAAGGTCAGACTTGGACACCTTCCCCACCGAAAATCCTCTGGCTTACTGGGTCTTGAGGATGGATCACTGGCCAGAGCTTGCACAGTATGCAATTGAGCTACTGGCCTGTCCTGCATCCAGCGTTCTTTCGGAACGCACATTCAGTGCTGCTGGAGGATTTGTCACGGATCACAGGGTGCGCCTGTCCACCGACTCGGTTGATCGACTGACTTTCATCAAGATGAACCAGTCTTGGATCACCACCAGCTACCACACACCTGATGCTGATATAACAGACTAATTGATTTTAACATGTCACATCCCTTCAAGACTGATGCTGATGCTGAGTGCCTGTGCTTTTATGTTGACTGGCTATCCTCCTCCTCTGAGTCCTCA
The DNA here is from genome assembly GCA_029206835.1 of Rana muscosa. Classification (NCBI taxonomy): domain Eukaryota; kingdom Metazoa; phylum Chordata; class Amphibia; order Anura; family Ranidae; genus Rana; species Rana muscosa. The sequence continues at coordinate 295,179,539 of CM055128.1, read as the reverse complement.
ATGATACGATTGATGATGATAGCTTGGAAGATCATTTTTGTTTATGGGTGCCGCCACCAGTGCCTAACGCCCAATTTTTCAGCCCCTGTTTAACAGGGGCGTGTAATTACAATTTTTGAAGCAATACTTTGCAACAGGGCTCATTGCTGTGCTCCAAGTACAGTATCTGTGAGGGGTTGTAGTGTTGTGCCACCAGTGCCTAAGGCCCAATTTTTCAGCCCCTGTTTAACAGGGGCGTGTAATTACAATTTTTGAAGCAATACTTTGCAACAGGGCTCATTGCTGTGCTCCAAGTACAGTATCTGTGAGGGGTTGCAGTGTTGTGCCACCAGTGCCTAAGGCCCAATTTTTCAGCCCCTGTTCAACAGGGGCATGTAATTACAATTCTTGATCTAATAATTCACAGCAGGGCCCATTGCTGCACCCACCAAGAGTAACTCTGAGGGCTTACAGTGTTGTGGCAACGCCACCACCACCACGAAAGGCCCAATTTTTCAGCCCCTGTTCAAAAGGGGCATGTAATTACAATTCTTGATCTAATAATTCACAGCAGGGCCCATTCCTGCACCCACCAAGAGTAACTCTGAGGGCTTACAGTGTTGTGGCAACACCACCACCACCACCACCACCACGAAAGGCCCAATTTTTCAGCCCCTGTTCAACAGGGGGATGCAATTACAATTCTTGATCTAATAATTCACAGCAGGGCCCATTGCTGCACCCACCAAGAGTAACTGTCAGGGCTTACAGTGTTGTGGCACCAGCACCACCATCAAAGGCCCAATTTTTACTACCACTGTTCAACAATTATATGTAATTACAATTCCTGATATAATAGTTGACAGCAGGGCGTTCCAGCACCAACCAAGAGTAACTGTGAGTGCTTACAGTGTTGTGCCAACACCAACAACTAAGGGGCCTATTTCTGCAGAGTATATACGGCAGGTCCCTACTTTCAAACATCCAACTTACAAACGACTCCTACTTGCAAACGCAAGAAGACAACAGGAAGTGAGAGGAAATCTACCCCTAGGAAGGAAAATTCTCTCCTGTAAGAATTAATATGGGAGAAAGGTGTCTCCTCTGTACTGATGCTTTATCACCAATCCTTGTTTCAAGAAAAACACCACATTTCAAAAACAGTTGTCATTGGGACGGAAAGTGAGGTGAAATGTTCTGAACAGGGGCACAGACAGCAAAACAAATGTTACAGGGGTGATAACCCTTACCTATGTTTTCCAAAAAGTTTAAAAATAGATTTTTGGGCTGGAGCTACACTTAAACAATGTACCTGTTCAAAATTACAAACAGATTCTACATAAGAACAAACCTACAGTCCCTGTCTTGTATGCACCGCCTGTATACGGCTGTTCAGAGTATATAGGGCCTTTTTTATTTTATGTGCAGGGTTCCCCTTAATATCCATACAAGACCCAAAGGGGCTGGTAATGGGCTGGGGTGGGGGGGGGGGGGTCATGGGGTAGCTATGCCATTTTTCTTAAAGATTTTCATCCATATTACCGGGACCAGACATTACATTAAAGCCGCAAGCAGTTTTAAATGGCTTTTTTTTCCTTTAGAAGTGTCATTTTGTGCAGGGACAGTTCTAAACACGGGAAACACGTGGCACTTCACAGGCATACTTTAGACACCCCCCAGGTACGATATTTAAAGGAATATTTGACTTTTTTTTTTTCACTTTATGCATCATTAAAATGACTGCTCCCGGAAAACGACCGTTTTTAAAACTTCTTTTTGCATTGATACATGTCCCCTGGTGCACAACCCGGGTTCCCAAACCCTTTTTAGGACAATAACATGCATAATAGTCGTTATAATTAGCACTTTAGAATTCAAACGTTCGCATCCATTGTATTTAATAGGGTTCTAATGTTCGTACGAACTTTCGGTCCGTTCGCGGGTTCTGGTGCGAACCGAACCCGGGGGTGTTCGGCTCATCACTAGCCCTGACAGTGAAAAACCCCTGCACAGTTTAACATTGGGTGGCAGCACATTGTTTACGGTGGTTACTTGTGTCAGGATTGGGGAACACTGGGTTTTCATGACAGTCTGTCAGCATGCTGGTTGATTTCCCAGGACAAGCAAGAGATGGGGTTTCCCTGCGTATCAATCAGCCTACTTCATCACCGTACCCCTGTTGGTGACATTTTCTGGTGGCAGCAACGGAATATTAGAATATGTATTCAGTTTGCAGTTGTTACCTAGGTCTGGATTGGGCAACCAAAAGGGGAAGCTCCACTTGTTTGCTTCCTCCCCCCCCCCCCCTCTGCTGCCACATTTGGCACCTTTTGAGGGGAGCGGGGGAAAACCAGGTATCTGCTCCCACTTACTGGTAAGATCGGAAAGACAGCGGGGCCATTCAGAAAGTGGCGCGAGATTCGCGCATGCGCAGTAGGTAACATGTTGTGAAGCTGCAAGCCTTCACTTCCTGTTTCCCTTAGTGAAGATGGCGGCGCCGGCACCTGGGGCTTGGGGTGCCGACATCGCGGACATCCCTGGACAGGTAAGTGTTCTTATATTACAAGTCAGCAGCTACAGTATTTGTAGCTGTTGACTTTAATTTTTTTTACGGGCTGGAACTCCTTGATTTTTTTTTTAAAGTCAGCAGCTACAAACACTGTAGCTGCTGACTTTTAATAAGGACATTTACCTGTCCTAGGCGCCTGCAATGTCAGCCCCCCCCCCGAGGCCGATCCCTCGATCCTGGCAGGTCCCAGCACCGCCATCCTCACTAAGGGAAACAGGCAGTGGAGCCTTGCGGCTTCACTGCCCGTTTCCTACTGCGCATGTGCAAGCCTCGTGGCGCTTTGTGAATGGGCGGCTGCCTTCCCGGGATACACACAGTTCCCAGAAGGCAGTGCCCCCCATTTACCAGAAGACACGTGAGGAGGACGAGGAAGAAGACCTGCCGCGGTGGAGAAAGAGGCAGATTAGCAAGTTCCGCATAGCAACCGCCCTTTCTGGTGAGTAATTTTTATTTTTTTTAAGGATTTTGGTGTATTTTTTTTTTTAGGGTGGAACTCCACTTTAAGGTTTTTGTGATAATTTGCCAGTGTGCTGGTCAATTTATGAGGGTGCACGATGAACGCCAATGCAATGTGTAATAATCGTCCACCCTAATCCCTGTTCATGGCAGTGGTATGTACAGGTTCATGCTAAAGTGGCTCTAAAAGCTGATTTTTTTTTTTTTTACCTTCCTGCATTTTATGCAGTAAGCTAATAAACCTTCAGTGTGCAGCTCCCCCACAATATTTAACTGAGCCCTAATCCCAATCCAGCGATGTGTCCTGGGTCTCTCCCTCCTTATTGGCTCAGACACAGCAGTGGGAGCCATTGACTCCCACTGTTGTCAATCACAGCCAGTGAGGTGCGGAGGGAGGGGGCACGGCCCAGCCACACTCTGTGTGTCTTATAGTACAGTCAATGCCTGACTAATGAATTTTTTTTTTTATTATAAAATTTTATTTTATTTAGGATTCAACATATCAATTCATTGTTATACAATCTTGTATTCATTAATTCACAGATTTTTTTTGTTTGGCGTCGGGCAAGAGGGGAAAGGATTAAAACGGCAGAGGTGAAGACACCCCCTCCATATTTTATGTGAGAATATGGATTGTAATATGTCCTGTTTAAATGTTATCAATGTTATATGTAAAGAAAATTTCAAATAAAATCATAATAAAAAAAAAAAAATCACTGATAAAAAAAAAAAATACAAGAGAGAGCTACATAAATCCAAACCAGTCTTATATGCTATTTACCAAAGGTTGACACACTTACCTGACTAATGAATTGAAGTGTATCCAAACCCACAAACAATAATATAACACATTGCAGTTTATCAATTAACCGCTTGCCAACCAGCCGCCATCATTATACTGTGGCCGGTTTGCTCATTCCCGCGATTCGCCATAGGTGTACATCGGCTCGTGAACTCAAGTTTGTGGGCGCGTGCTCTACCATTGGCCAGCAGGGGGAGCCAATTAGCAGGTCAATTAGTGTTCACTCCCCTGCAGTGACAGAACGAGGATCTGCCTGTGCTACACAAGGCAGATCTCCGTTCTGACAGGGGGGAGATCACACAGATCCTGTCTTTCTGCTATGCGTGTTTCCCCAGGCGGCCCATCCCATGCAGGGAAAACAGTTAACCCTTTGATCGCCCCTGATGTTAACCCCTCCCCTGCCAGTGTCATTAGTACAGTAACAGTACATATTTTTAGCACCGATCACTGTAATAATGTCACTGGTTCCCAAAAAAAGTGTCAAAAATGTCAGTTAGGTGTCCGAACTGTCCACCACAATGTCGCAGTCCCGCTAAAATATCACTGATCGCCGCCATGAAGTAAAAAAGTAGTAAAAAAAAAAAAAGTTAAATAAGAATGCCATAAATCTATCCCCTATTTTGTAGACGCTATAACTTTTGCGCAAACCAATCAATATACACTTATTGCAATGTTTTTTTTTTTTACCAATAATATGTAGCTGAATACATATTGGCCTAAACTAATGACTAATTAGTTTTTTACATTTTTTTGGAAATGTTTTATAGCAGAAAGTAAAAAATGTATTTATTTTTTTGTTTATAGCGCAAAAAATAAAAACCGCAGAAGTGATCAAATACCACCAAAAGAAAGCTCTATTTGTGGGAGAAAAAGGACGTCAATTGTATTTGGGTACAACGTCGCACAATGGCGAAATTGTCAGTTAAAGTAACGCAGTGCCGTATCGCAAAAAATGGCCTGGTGAGGAAGTGGGTAAATCCTTCCGGGGCTGAAGTGGTTAAATGTTCAGATGAAAAATCACATCAGTACGAACGCCAACAGAGACTTGCCAAATTTCATTCAAAAGTACTTCAAATTTTTGTTTGCTCTTACCATTAGAAGTTGATATTAATGGAATTTCATAAACAAAAATGACAATTGAGAACAATTTTCCATCCTGACCTTTCAACTTTTCTCATCACTGTGGCTGAAAACAAATGGCAATTTGACTCCTCTAACCATTAGAAGATCGAACGATTGCTCCAAATACAAACATTTCCAAACAAAATTCTACTCGTGTAGTTCAAGATTTAACCACTTCAATACCGGGCACTTTCACCCCCTTCCTGCCCAGACCAATTTTCAGCTTTTAGCGCTGTCGCACTTTTAATGACAACTGCGCGGTCATGCAACACTGTATGCAAAATACGTTTTTTTCATTTTTTTCACACACATAGAGCTTTCTTTTGGTGGTATTTAATCACCACTTTTTTTTTTTTTTGCCAAATAAACAAAAAAAAGAAAGAAAATTTTGAAAAAAAACAACAATTTTTTTTTAGTTTCTGTTATAAAATTTAGCAAATAAGTAATTTTTCTCCTTCACCGATGTGCACTGATGAGGCTGTACTGATGAACACTGATCGGCAGCACTAATGAACACTGATAGGCACCACTGATGAGCACTGATAGTCAGCACTCATGGGCACTGATATTCAGCACTGATGAGCATTGATAGGCATCACTGATGAGCACTGATGGGCAGTACTGATAGTTACCACTGATAGGAAGTACTGATAGGCACCACTGATGAGCACTGATAGGAACCAATGATGGGCAGTACTGATAGGCACCACTGATGAGCACAGATAGGCACTACTGATGAGCACTGATAGTCAGCACTCATGGGCACTGATGAGCATTGATAGGCAGCACTGATGAGCAGTACTGATAGGCACCACTGATGGGCAGTACTGATAGGCACCACTGATGAGCACTGATAGTCAGCACTCATGGGCACTGATATTCAACACTTATGAGCATTGATAGGCAGCACCGATGAGCACTGATAGGCAGTACTATTAAAGCACTGATAGGCAGCACTGATGGGACTGAACTGATAATTAGGACACAGATGATCATCTGATTATCTGTTTATATGTCCCCTGTCGCACTTGCCGGTTATCGTCTCTTCTTTCCTCATGCTGTGGCAATTTGTGAGGAAAGTACTCTGATTACAGTGTGATCAGCTGTGATTGGACACAGCTGATCATGTTAAAGGGAAACTGTAATTGGCCCTTTACCACGATCTGTGATCAGCTGTGTCAGAAGGACACAGTGATCACAGAGTAAGCCGGATGTGCGCCCAGGGGGCACGCAGGGTTGCGAGGCCCCGTAAGAATGTCCATGGACGCCCTGCCGGAACAACAGAAAGGCGCTGTAGCCGTCTTTCGGCTATAATGCGGTATGAAGTGGTAAAAGCAGCATTAACAACTTCCTGTCTTGCCTATAGCAAAATGATAGCTGGGTGAGTCGATCTGGGTGGATGTCGTATGGCGCTCTTCCGGAATGTGCCTTGGCTGCGCTGCGGGGTGATCTGTCGCCGGCTGTGCCCGCTGCCAGTACCACGTGATTGTTGTGACCAATCACAGCAGGTAACATGACAATTGTAAACAATGGATGACCTTTTGTCATGCCATTCAATGTGATTGGTCACAGTGATCACATGGTACAGACAGGGCCAATCACAGCTAATCACAACAAAAAACACTGAATAAATCATTTTGATTCAGGAAAAATGGTTGCTTATACCAGTGAAATTCACTGGTATAATGTTTAAAAAAATATATATTGCTCTGGTCACAGTGTATTAAAAAAAATATCGTAACAAAAAGAAAAAAATGTAATCATTTTTTTTTTTTAATTAACCACTTGCCGACCAGCCACCGTCATTATACTGTGGCAGGTCGGCAAGATCCCGCGAACCGTCGTAGCTGTACGTCGGTCCCTTTAAGCGGGATAGCAGGCGTGCACGCGATCGCGGGGTCGAGAGGCAGAACAGGGACGTGTTTGTGCTAGGAATCACAATCTATCATTTCCTCCAGGTCAGTCCCCTCCCCCCCACAGTTAGAATCACTCCCTTAGGCACACTTAACCCCTTCAGCGCCCACTATAGGTTAACCCCTTCCCTGCCAGTGACATTTTTACAGTAATCAGTGCATTTTTATAGAACTGATCGCTGTATAAATGCCAATGGTCCCGAAAATGTGTCTGATGTGTCCGCCATAATGTCGCAGTCCCGATAAAAATCGCAGATCGCCGCCATTACTTAATAAAAAAAATAATAATAATAAAAATGCTATAAATCTATGCCCTATTTTGTAGACGCTATAACTTTTGCGGAAACCAATCAATATATGCTTATTGCGATTTTTATTACCAAAAATATGAAGAAGAATACGTATCGGCCTAAACTGAGGAAAATTTGCTTTTTTAAAAAAAAAATGGGGATATTTATTATAGCAAAAAGTACAAAATATTGTGTTTTTTTCAAAATTGGCGCTCCTTTTTTGTTTATATCGCAAAAAAAAAAAATCGCACAGATGATCAAATACCACCAAAAGAAAGCACTATTTGTGGGAAAAAAAGGACGTCAATTTTGTTTGGGTACAGCGTTGCAAGACCGTGCAATTGTCAGTTAAAGCGACGCAGTGCAGAATCGCAAAAAATGGCCCGGCCATTGAGCAGCCAATTCATCCGAGGCTGAAGTGGTTAAACATCTTTTTTTATTTATTTATTTTTTACATGCCATCACCAGTCAGTGTCCCTGATCATCGCCACACCTGTTATATGATAATGTTGTACCGCACTGACAGTATAAAAAAATAATAATAATTGGGGTAAACAGAATATGACATGAAGGTTGCACCGTTGCAGGGGGTTACAGTGGTGGGGCAGATGTTCAGGGGAGGTACAGTGATCGGAGGTGTAAAGGTGCCTGAATTGTGGCTGAACTGAGGCCTGAGAGTGCAGGATGTTAATTTCTCACTACTAATCAAGTCGTTTACAGCATTCACTTTATAAAAAATCCTTTTCGTGATTGAGAGTGTGAAGTTGACTTTTTTTTGTTATAAAATCGTCACTCTCAATGTCTTTGAAAACATTTTTCGGCACACTGTGCTCAAAAGGTTGCCTCCCCCTGTTATAAATGATTATAAAATGTAACTATTGTATATACTCGAGTATAAGCCGAGTTTTTCAGCACATTTTTTTGTGCTGAAAATGCCCGTCTCGGCTTATACTCGAGTCACCTTTTTGCGCCTGATCTCCCGGATTTTGGGGACTCGGTGCCGCCTGAACTTGGCACACATATAGCCCCACTCTTCCTCTACAAGTGTGCAAAGTTTGTTGTCCGGGGGACCCATGGCCGGGGAGCACCGATATTTCAAATCCGGGCACCCCTTCCATAGACTCCCATGTTAAACGGTAATTTCTCTGGTGATTATGGGGACCCGGTACCGGCCGGTCATAGGTCTCCTGGACCTGGAACTTGGCAAACTTGTCCTCTATAAGTGTGCAAAGTTTCTTGTCTGGGGGACCTACGGCCAGGGAGCACCGATTTTTCAAAGCCAGGCACCCCTTCCATAGACTCCCATGTTAAACGTCAGTCTAGTCATGGGCACAGTGAGGCATGGACACAGTGAGGCATGGGCACAGTGAGGCATGGGCACAGTGAGGCATGGACATAGTGAGGCATGGCCACAGTGAGGCATGGCCACAGTGAGGCATGCAGATGGACACCCTAGGCTTATATTCAAGTCAATACGTTTTCCCATTTTTTTGTGGTAAAATTAGGTGCCTCGGCTTATATTCGGTTCGGCTTATACAGCACCTGCATTGGATAATATGAGTAGCCACTAAAGTCGCCAATTCTGTCGCTGGCTCCAAACTCTGCAAAGTGTCAGTGGCTCAGGGATGGAGCTACAGATTGCTTGGAATTCCTGCAACACTTCATTATTTTGTATTTATTTATTTATTTCAGGTACTTATGTAGCGTGCAGGGCCATTTTTAATATTGATTGGACCCTGGGCAAACATTTTCTTGGGCCCTCCTGAATCCACTTATCCACTATTTTGCGAGCAGTGCAGGCTCAAGGGGGAGCTGCCTTGGGCCCCACAACAATAACCGGGCCCGGGGCAGCTGCCCCTTTTGTCCTGTGTTAAAGACGGCCCTGATACCGCCATCAATTTACGCAGCGCTTTGCATACATATTTTACATTCACACCAGTAATTTTCTCGTAGCAATATAAACACCAAGAAGAACCATCCTGAAGCTGACTGGCGTGGCATGGCCTTAGCCTCTTCCCGCCTGTTCATGGACGTCCTCAGGTTTCAGTGGTTATACGACCTGCACCTACAGGCATCATCCTGGTATCAGTCTTTTCAGCTGGCGATTCCCAGCAATGCAGAAGTGATCTGAGTGGCTAATTAGGCAATCGATCACTTCTGCTGGTTTGTGGATGGGGGTACCACCCCCCCCCCGCTGCTTTTCCCAGGCTCTACTGTCCCAACGCGGAGCTTGGGAGTAATGCCTCCGGCGGCAATGGCTGCCCTGTACAGAGAGAGCGAGGAACTGTTGTCGTTCCCCTCTCACTGTAACCCTGGAAACCGGGAGCAACGAGTAGTTTGTCACTTCCAGTTCCGCCTCTTTGTTCACCTGGCCACCAGCTAGAGTTGCCACCTGGCCGCCAGCTAGTGTTGCCACCTGTCTGGGATTTACCTGGACAGTCCGGGTTTTGAATCATGTGTCTGGGTTTCAGTCCGCCTGAAACTCGAACAGACCGGACTGTTGCTCCCCAAGTAACTGAGATAGTCACACACAAATCTGTTGCCCTCCGGGAGCTGCGGGAAGCTGTCTGGGGGTGGGTATCACAGGGGGGTGGGTTGATGAAGTCAGCAAGAGCCCAGAAGGAAGGAAATTTACCATGCATGCTGAGGTCTATAGGAAGAGGTGGATTATGCAGCTTGAGGCAGAGCAACCTACATACTTTTCACCAAAGTGTTTATTGTCTTAACAGTTGCTGATTGCTATGGAGTCCCTGACCATTTTAATTAAGGTCTTCTTTAACCACTTAAAGCGGAGCTCCACCCTAAAGTGGAACTTCCGCTCATCGGAACCCTCCCCCCCTCCGGTGTCACATTTGGCACCTTTCAGGGGGAGGGGGGTGCAGATACCTGTCTAAGACAGGTATTTGCACCCACTTCCGGGAGTCCTCTGTGCGGGTATTCTGCGGGTAGTTTGTCACTTCCCGCAGAACGCCCGTTGTGTTCTGGGAGACACTCGGCTCCCAGAACACAACAGGGACCGCAAGGCTTCACTTCCTGGTTCCCTCACCGAGGATGGCGGTGGGGGCAGCAGAGTGACGAGCGATTGCTCGTCTTTTGCTGCCGACGTCGCTGGACTCCAGGACAGGTAAGTGTCCTAATATTAAAAGTCAGCAGCTGCAGCATTTGTAGCTGCTGGCTTTTAATATTTTTTTTTCAGGGGAGCTCCGCTTTAAGGACCGAGCCTCTTTCTGAGATTTGGTGTTTACAAGTTAAAAACATTTTTTTTTTGCTAGAAAATACCCCCAAACATTATATATATATATATTTTCTAACACCCTAGAGAATAAAATGGCGTTGTTGCAATACTTTATGTCACACCGTATTTGCGCAAAGGTCTTACAAGCGCACTTTTTTTGTAAAAAAATAAAAAAAATTTGAAATAAAAAAACAAGACAACAGTAAAGTTAGCCCAATTTTTTTTATATTGTGAAAGATAATTTTACGCCGAGTAAATTGATACCCAACATGTCACGCTTCAAAATTGCGACCGCTCGTGGAATGGCGACAAACTTTTACACTGAAAAATCTCAATAGGCGATGTTTAAAAAATTCCACAGGTTGCATGTTTTGAGTTACAGAGGAGGTCGAGGGCTAGAAATATTGCTCTCGCTCTAATGATTGCGGCGATACCTCACATGTGGTTTGAACACCGTTTTCATATGCGTTCGCTTCTGCACGTGAGCTCGGCGGGACGGGGCGCGTTTAAAAAATATTTTTTTCTTATTTATTTTACCTTTTATTTTTACACTGTTCTTTAAAAAAAAAAAAATTGGATCAATTTTATTCCTATTACAAGGAATGTAAACATCCCTTGTAATAGAAAAAAAGCATGACAGGTCCTCTTAAATATGAGATCTGGGGTCAAAAAGAAAACAGATCTCATATTTACGCTAAAGTGCAATAAAAAAAAAATCTCTCTCTAAGAGCTATGGGCGAAAGTGACGTTTTGACGTCGCTTCCGCCCTGCAATGGTATGGAGACGGGTGGGGGCCATCTTCCCCTCACTCATCTTTATACCAAGCCAGCAAGAGGACCCGATCGCCTCTGCCGCCGGCTCGCAGCGGAGGGCACTGGAGCGCGGCGGGAGAGACTCCCCCCTCCCTACGCCGATAAAAGTGATCTTGCTGCAAATCCGACGCAGAGACCACTTTTATCTGAAGAAGAGGATACCGGGGTTATGGCAGCTAGCTGCTGCCAAAACAAAGATATTCCTTTTCAAAGTACTGCCGTATAACAACAGCGGGTGGTCCGTAAGTGGTTAAGGCTCTTTCATGGGTAGAAGAATGCTTTTGTTTTATTTAACCATGCCCCTTTAAGGCCCCCCTCCCCCCACTGTTAATGCAATCTGGCCACACCCACTGTTTGCCACATTACTTATTACACAAAGGAGTCCCAGGTCTTGTACAATCCTATAGCGCATACTGCAAAAAGTGTTTGGGTTTGGCTTCAAGAGAAGGTGGCTACCCTACTGCCAACGGCCAGAAAATCAGCCGATCAGACCAATCTGTGTCTGATCGGCTGCATGGGAGGCTAGAGGACCTGTCATGGCCCATGCTGCTACAAGGGATGTTGTTCATCCCTTGTGATAGCAATAAAGTTAGTACAAAAAAAAGTGTGAAAAAAAAATGTTTATATAAAATAAAATAAAATAAAAAAACGTATTAAAGTGCCCCCATCGCGCTGTGCTTACGCACAAATGCAAAAGCATACGTTACTCTCGCACGCATATGTAAACAGTGATCGCACCACACATGTGAGGTATTTTCGCGAACATCAGAGTGAGAGCAATAATTCTAGCACCAGACCTCCTGTGCAACTTAAAACTAGTAACCTTTAAAAGCGTTTTAAAGCGTCGCCTATTGTGAATTTTAAGCACTGTAGTTTGCCGCCATTCCGTGGGCAGACGCAATTTTGAAGTGTGACATGTTAGGTATCTATTTACTCGGCGTAACTTCATCTTTCATAGTGTTCAAAAAATTGGATTAACTTTAGTGCTTTGGTTTTTTAATTCATGAAAGTGTTTTTTTTTTTTCCCCCAAAAAAATTGCGTTTGAAAAACCGCTGCGCAAATGCCGTGTGACATAAAAAATGGCAATGAATGCCATTTCTAGGTTCTTTTAATATGTAGGAGCGAAGTGTCAGAATTGGCCTGAATGGGAAGTGGTTTTAAAGTTGAACTCCAGGTATGATCTTTATTGCATAGCTACATTGTTCCAGCTGTGATCAATGTATGTATGCAAATCTCATACCTGAGGGCCACTGAGGAAGTTAACAATCACTGAAGTTCAAAAAAACAGGGGGAAAAAGCCAGCACTTCGGTGAAGACCAACTCAAAGATATCCATTTATTTACAAGGAACATTGTAAAACAGCCGCATAGGATGTCTACGCGTTTCAGCCATTGACGAGCCATGACTAAGGCCTGGATAGCCACGTAGGATTCCTGTGTAGCTGTTTTATATTGTTCCTTGTAAATAAATGTACCGTATATACTCGAGTATGAGCCGACCAGAATATAAGCCGAGGCACCTAATTTTACCACAAAAAAATGGGAAAACGTATTGACTCGAGTATAAGCCTAGGGTGTCCATCTGCATGCCTCACTGTGCCTCACTGTGTCTATGTCTCACTGTGCCCATGACTAGACTGACGTTTAACATGGGAGTTTATGGAAGGGGTGCCCGGCTTTGAAAAATCTTTGCTCCCCGGCCGTAGGTCCCCCAGACAACAAACTTTGCACACTTGTAGAGGAGAAATGGGGCTACATGTGTGCCAAGTTTGGGGTCCAGGGGACCTACGGCCGGTCGGTACTGGGTCCCCAAATTCCGGGAGATCAGGCGCAAAAAGGTGACTCGAGTATAAGCCGAGGGGGGCATTTTCAGCACAAAAAAATGTGCTTAAAAACTCGGCTTATACTCGAGTATATACGGTATATCCTTGAGTTGTTCTTCACCGAGGTGCTGGCTTTTTCCTTGGATTGTGCATGTACCGTGGTCTATAGAGACCATTAGCCAGAGCACCAATGATCCTCATCAATTGGATTAGAAAGCAGAGGTAGTGGTGCTGCTTTTTGTTTTAGTTCAAATAAAAGCCTTTGCCATGTGTTACATCTTACAGGGGATGGTTGCGTGCACACCAAAAATGTGAATACACGAGTGTTCAGAAGATATGATTGTTCCTATCTGGAGACTCACAAGCCCCCAGAAAACCAAAACATATTACAAATGAATTTTTGGATCAGATAATGAGCAAACAGACAAGTCCGTGACTTTTCAGAACAGAGGAATGTATGTTTGTTTACTATTTTTACTCCTTTTTGTACAGTCATTTTATTAATTATTATCTCCATTAATAAATACAACTAGCACACATAGATTGCTGGTAGAAAGAGATCTGCTATTTCTTCAGGGTAAAAGACAACTGTTTTCCTTAAAGTGCTTTACTGTACACATGTTTTTATTGCATTTAGTATTTTTTGGCTCTTCCATTCTGCTTTGCTTCATTTCTGGAGTTCTTCAATCACTTTTAATAAGTGAGCCTTACGTAATAAATTTTCTACGGTTCCACAATGTATTCTCTTCTGTTTACTGTTATATTAAAGGACATTCTTATTTCCTGAGTCCCCATTTTCTTTCCCATTATTTCCTGTGTTCACACTAGAGAGGTTTGAATTTATAAAAGTTCACTCTGCTGACAAATCCAGAGTTGGGATACTTTACTTTTTGCTCTTTATATTTTTCTTTTAGATATGTAATCTATAAACCCCTCTTCTGCCCAAAATATGCCCTTACAAGTGATCCCCTGAGCCAGACTCTGCTGGCGACTCCCTGCTCTCCCCGTCATCTCCTAACCTAGATTGGGTTAGTGTATTCCCATGCTTCTTGGTATACTCTGAACAACGCTCTGTTGGTTTTTCTCCATTATCCTTGTTTTCTTCTAACACAGACTGCTTTGGTAGGCCTTGATTTTCCCTGTTGACTCCTATAACAGACTCCTTGTTATCTCTGTTATCTCCTGACTCACATTCTTTTGGTGGCACTCCAATGTCCTTGTCATCTGTTGACCCAGGCTGCAATGGTTGCTCTTCATTCACCTTGTCTTGTTTTGACCCAGAACCTGTAAGTGGTCCACCATTCTTCTTGTCATCTGACCGAAACTTCATTAGTGACCCTCCTTTTTCATTATTATCTCCTGACTCGCACTCTGTTGCCGAGCCTATATTGTCCTTGTCTTCTGCTGCCGAAGACTGCGCTGATTGCTCTCCATTCCCATTGTCTTCTAACCCTGACTCTGTCATTGGTCTCCCATTCTCCTTGCTATCTTCTGAACTAGACTGTATTTGTGACTCTTGTTTTCCCCTGTTATTTTTTGACTCGCAATCAGTTGGTGACTCTTTATTATCCGTGCCATCTGCAAACCCAGATTGCATTGGTTGCTCTCCTTTACCCTTGTCTTCTACTAAGATAGACTCCATTGGTGGCCCTTCTTTCTCCTTTTTATCTCCTGATTCACATTTGGTTGCCTGCCCTCTATTATTCTTGTCATCTGCTGACCCTGTCTGCATTGCTTGCTTTCCATTCTCCTTGTCTTCTTTTGGCCCAGACTCTGTTGGTTGTTGTCTAATCTCCTTGCCACCTTCTGTCCTAAACTCCATTAGTAGCCCTCCTTTATTCATATTATCTCCTGACTCTGATTCTATTGGTATATTTTTATTATCATTTCCATCTGCTGTCCCTGACTGTATTGGTTGCTTTCCATTCTTTTCTTCTTCCAACCCAGAACCTCTTGGTGACTCACATATTGATGGCAATGTATCACCCTTGTTATTTGCTGCCCCAGACTGCAATGATTGGTCTTCATTATCCTTGAAACCTTCTGACCCCCAATCTGTTGGTGGCTTTGTATTCTCCCTGTCATCTTGTGACGTAGACATTTCTCTTTCTTTCTCCTGGCTATCTCCTGGCTCACATTCTGTTGAAGGCCCTTTAGTATCCTTGTCTTCTGCTGCCCCAGACCGTATTATTGGTTGCTCTTCATTCTTCTTGTCTTCTTTTGATGCAAACTTGTTCATTGGTGGCCCTCCTTCCTCCTCGTCATCTTCTAACACAGATTTCACTTGAGAACCTCTATTTTCACTGTCTTCTCTTGACTCAGACTCAATTAGTGTCTTTTCATTTTCCTTGCTTACTTGCCCATATTCTACTAGCAATTCTTTGTTTTCCTTCTCATTTCTTATCTCAGACACTGTTGATAATTCTACGCTCTCCTTGGAAACTTTTGATTTTTTAGGCCCTTGAGATGTACTTTCTTTTCCCGCTATAGCATGCTCTCTCAGAAGCTCCCCAGACTTATTTTTTTCTGTCCTATTACGCTTCTTTTGTTTTCCATTTGCATGATTGCTAGAGATGTGGCCACGGTCTGTGAAAAAGCAGTAAAAATCTAAAATCAGAAATAGGATATTCACTGGACTTAAAACATTTAATGAATATAATAATCTTATTAGCCAATGGGATTTCCTGCCATCCCTACTTTCTTGCCTGCATTCTCTGGCTTTGTTTTGAAATACACTCTCATCTTTTGACCTACCATTGTTTTGGAGGCTTATATTTTCACACTCTGCATCTAGATCTTCTGACTTATCGTCAGGATTCTTCACAAGTGCTGGAGGTTTGAGTTTTTGGAGTGTCTTCATGGGTCCCCAGGTAAACTCCTCTTTTGGTTCGTAGTGCTCCCAGGCAAAGAGCACCAGTTCCCTGCGCTCACTCTTGTTCTTCACAGTGAACATGAAATAGTTCAGAGCACTTGTTTTTACATTCTTTAAGTTACCATGATACAAGGTCTCCTTCAGAAAGAACTTGACCAGTGGGACTTGGTAGCGTTCATAGCCTAGTTCCCCCAAACACTTAAGAATACGTGTGATCCGGAGGTTGTTGTGTGTGTTACTGTGGAAAATAAAAAAATAAATCAATACATCGATTGCAAAATATTCATGAGTATGATAACATTGTTCTTTATAAATTGTTATCAACAGCTGTTTTTACAGTTAAAGCACTAAAAGCCAGCATCATGTCACAATTCTTCCTTGCCCTTTCCAGAAGCACCTTTTGTAGTTATAAATTAATCATCCAGGCAACTCCTAGTTACTTGGACACTGGAGAACCATTGGGCATAGAGCTATGCAATCTGTAAAGCTAAGGGGTGATAACCACTTAAGATGCAAGTCACTTATAACAGGCATGGACTTTGCTCAGTTGCTCCCCTGGATTTAGCACCCGATTACTATGCCAGAACTATAATCCAGATCATCAAGGCAAGATGAGGTCAAAAGTATCATGTAGCCACTAGCAAAATAATTACAGAGGCAAGCCACAGATGGAGAAGGGACCAACAAGTGACAGGGCTGACATAAAATTAAAGGGGATCAGAAGTTGGAACAGGACTGGACTTTAACCGCTTGCTTACTGGGCACTTAAACCCCCTTCCTGCCCAGGCCAATTTTCAGCTTTCAGCACTGTCACGCTTTGAATGACAATTGCGCGGTCGTGCGACGTAGCTCCCAAACAAAATTGACGTCTTTTTTTCCCCACCACAAATAGAGCTTTCTTTTGTTGTTATTTGATCATCTTTGCGGTTTTTATTTTTTTGCGCTATACCCAAAAAAGAGCGACAATTTTGAAAAAAACACAATATTTTTTACTTTTTGCTATTATAAATATCCCCATTTAAAAAAAAAAAGAAAAAAATTTTTCCTCAGTTTAGGCCGATACGTATTCTTCTACATATTTTTGGTAAAAAAAAAAAAAAAAATCACAATAAGCGTTTATTGATTGGTTTGCGCAAAAAGTTATAGCGTCTACAAAATAGGGCATAGTTTTATAGCATTTTTATTAATAATTTTTTTTTTTACTAGTAATGGCGGCGATCAGCGATTTTTATTGTGACTGCGACATTATGGCGGACACATCGGACACTTTTGACACCATTTTGGGACCATTGTCATTTTTACAGCGATCAGTCCTATAAAAAAAATGCACTGGTTACTGTAAAAATGACACTGGCAGTGAAGGGGTTAACCACTAGGGGCGCTGAAGGGGTTAAGTGTGCCTAAGGGAGTGATTTTTACTGTGGGGGGAGGGGACTGACTGGGGGAGGTGACCGATGGTTGTCCCTATGTACAAGGGACACACCATCGGTCTCCTCTCCATGACAGGACGTGGATCTCTGTGTTTACACACAGAGATCCACGTCCCTGGCTCTGTAAATGCCGATCGCGGGTACCTGGCAGACATCGCGGCCGCCAGGCACGCGCAGCGGCACCCGCGTGACGCGGCGGGCACGGAAGTTCCCCGATGCGCGCTCGGGAGCACGCGCCGGGGACGAGGAATTGACGTCCTACCGGCATTCTAGGTCCGCGCTGTAGCCGTCATTGGGCTATAGCGCGGACCCCTAGTGATTAAAGGTGTCAAAAAACAACTACTTCACACAGTATGTTTAAAATTTAATAAAACATACATTTTATTACATATCAAGTTAAAATATGCTTATAAAAACCATCAAAATAAATTATGCGGTTCTGAACAGCAGTACAGCAGCTTCAGCTCTACATGTTTCACCGTTTAGGCTTCCTCAGGAGTCTTATGAATGCTGCAATACCATAGGAGTATATTTCCCTCTTAAGGTCATTAATACTTTATGGGTTTGGTCCAACATCTCTGGGAGCCTGACACACAATTGATTTAGCACTTTTTTGCTTTTTGAGCATCCTGTGCATTACTTGTTGGTTGATTCAATGAAATATATATAAATGATATATACTGACATGTACAGTATCTCACAAAAGTAAGTACACTCCTCACATTTTTGTAAATAATTTATTCTATCTTTTCATGTGACAACACTGAAGAAATGACACTTTGCTACAATGTAAAGTAGTGAGTGTAAAGCTTGTATAACAGTGTAAATTGCTGTCCCCTCAAAATTACAACACACAGCCATTAATGTCTAAACCGCTGGCAACAAAAGTGAGTACACCCTTAAGTGAAAATGTCCAAATTGGGCCCAATTAGCCATTTTCCCTCCCCGGTGTCATGTGACTCATTAGTCTTACAAGGTCTCAGGTGTGAATGGGGAGCAGGTGTGTTAAATTTGGTGTTATCGTTCTCACTCTCTCATACTGGTCACTGGAAGTTCAACATGGCACCTCATAGCAAAAAACTCTCAAAAGGATTTAAAAAAAAAAGAATTGTTGCTCTACATAAAGATGGCCTAGGCTATAAGTAGATTTCCAAGACCCTGAAACTGAGCTGCAGCACGGTGGCCATACAGCGGTTTAACAGGACAGGTTCCACTCGCCATGATTGACCAAAGAAGTTGAGGGCACCTGCTCAGTGTCATATCCAGAGGTTGTCTTTGGGAAATAGACGTATGAGTGCTGCCAGCATTGCTGCAGAGGTTGAAGGGGTGGGGGGGTTAGCCTGTCAGTGCTCAGACCATACGCCCCACACTGCATCAAATTGGTCTGCATGGCTGTCGTCCCAGAAGGAAGCCTCTTCTAAAGATGATGAACAAGAAAGCCCACAAACAGTTTGCTGAAGACAAGCAGACTAAGGACATGGATTACTGGAACTTGTAGTCTGATGAGACCAAGATAAACTTATTTGGTGTCAGATAGTGTCAGGCGTGTGGCGGCAACCAGGTGAGGAGTACAAAGACAAGTGTGTCTTGCCTTAAGTCAAGCATGGTGGTGGGAGTGTCATGGTCTGGGGCTGCATGAGTGTTGCCGGCACTGGGGAGCTACAGATCATTGAGGGAACCATGAATGCCAACATGTACTGTGACATGCTGAAGCAGGAGCATGACCCCCTCCCTTCAGAGACTGGGCCGCAGGGTAGTATTCCAACATGATAACGACCCCAAACACCTCCAAGACGACCACTGCCTTGCTAAAGAATCTGAGGGTAAAGGTGATGAACTGGCCAAACATGTCTCCAGACCTAAACCCTATTGAGCATCTGTGGGACATCCTCAAACGGAAGGTGGAGGAGCGCAAGGTCTCCAACATCCACCAGCTTCGTGATGTCGTCATGGAGGAGGGGAAGAGGACTCCAGTGGCGACCTGTGAAGCTCTGGTGACCTCCATGCCCAAGAGGGTTAAGGCAGTGCTGGAAAATAATGGTGGCCACACAAAATATTGACACTTTGGGCCCAATTTGGACATTTTCACTTAGGGGTGCACTCACTTTTGTTTCCAGCAGTTCAGACATTAATGGCTGTGTGTTGAGTTATTTTGAGGGGACAGCAAATTTACACTGTTATACAAGCTGTACACTCACTACTTTACATTGTAGCAAAGTGTCATTTCTTCAGTGTTGTCACATGAAAAGATAGAATAAAATATTTACAAAAATGTGAGGGGTGTACTTACTTTTGTGAGATTCTGTATGTCATTATCTCTTGCTTCAGGCCTGTTTATTCTTCTACTTAGAGTATCCTGTTCCAACTTCTGATTCTCTTACATTTGGGATGTGGTGCCTTTTGGCCATCCATTGCCCAACCTATTGATTGATTCTAAAATTAATGGGGATCATGACGTGGCAGGGTCAGCAATGAGGAACATAGGAAGGGGAGTGCTGTAACTTTAAGGAGTGGAGGGAAAATGACACAGCTACTAGTAGGATCAACAAGTAATACAACTATATTACAGGGGTACTATGTTACAGGGATAATTTTTGATTTTGTCCATAGTTCCCGAACTATGCCCTTGCAATGTGTAAACCACAAGACTGGCTTTAAAGAACAGAGAACAGCCAAAACTGTAATCAGATATGTATTGTAATTAAAGCTGATCTCCATGTTTCATTAACTTTACATAGTTACATAGTAGGTGAGGTTGAAAAAAGACACAAGTCCATCAAGTCCAACCTATGTGTGTGATTATATGTCAGTATTACATTGTATATCCCTGTATGTTTTGGTCGTTCAGGTGAAACTATCGATGCCCCCCGCTGAGACCACCGCCTGTGGAAGAGAATTCCACCTCCTTACCGCTCTTACAGTAAAGAACACTCTACGCAGTTTAAGCTTAAACCTCTTTTCTTCTAATTTTAGTGAATGGTCACGTGTCTTATTAAATTCCCTTTAGCAGAAAAGTTTTATCCCTATTGCGGGGTCACCAGTACAGTATTTGTACATTGAAATCATATCCCCTCTCAAGTGTCTCTTCTCCAGGTTCAGTGCTTGTAATCTTTCCTCATAACCAATATCCTCCAGTCCTTTTATTAGCTTTGTTGGCCTTCTATGGACTGTCTCCATTTCCAGTACATCCTTCCTAAGGACTGGTGCCCAGAACTGGACAACATACTCCAGGTGCAGCCAGACCAGAGTCTTGTAGAGCGGGAGAATTATCGTTTTATCTCTGGAGTTGATCCCCTTTTTAATGCATGCCGATATTCTGTTTGCTTTGTTAGCAGAAGCTTGGCATTGCATGCCATTGCTGAGCCTATCATCTACTAGGACCCCCAGGTCCTTTTCCATCCTAGATTCCCCCAGAGGTTCTCCCCCCAGTGTATAGATTGCATTCATATTTTTGCCACCCAAAGGCATTATTTAAAAATTTTCTACATTAAACCTCATTTGCCATGTAGTTGCCCACCCCGTAAATTTGTTCAGATCTTGCAAGGTTTCCACATCCTGCGGAGAAGTTATTGCCCTGCTTAGCTAAGTATCGTCCGTAAATACAGAGATTGAACTGTTTATCCCATCCTCCAGGTCGTTTATGAACAAATTAAATAAGAGTTGGTCCCAGCACAGAGCCCTGGGGGACCCCACTTTCCACCCCAGACCATTCCGAGTACTCCCCATTTATCACTACCCTCTGAACTCGCCCTTGTAAAATTCCGACTGTCCATAACGCCGTGACGTAAAACACTCCGACGAGCGTAGAAAAATTAAGTTCAATGCTTCAGAGCATGCATCGACTTGATTCTGAGCATGCGTGGGTTTTTTCTCCGTTGGAGTTCCACACAGACGATCGGAATTTCCTATCGGTTTTGTTTCCATCGGAAAAATGTAAAACATGTTCTATTTTTTAACACCGATGGAAAAAAGTCAGATGGGGCCCACACACGATCGTTTTTTCCGATGAAAAAAGTCCATTGGACTTTTTTCATTGGAAAAACCGATCGTGTGTACAGGGCATAACAGTTGCAGCAGCTGTCAGCTACATCACAGTATACAGCGTTGTGTCCTGGCAGAGGCATAAGAACTTCCTGTCTTGATCCCGATACAAAATAGAGTCAGGTTGAGTGCTGCTCAGCCATTCAGAGAAGGCTTTGTATTCTATGAAAGCAGAGGCTGAGGCTGAGAGTTGGGCTGATGATGCGTCTTCAAAAGCTTGATGTTCTTTACATATACAAAAAATCTACAACTCACGTATTAAGGTTTGAAAATCTTTTGCTCCAGTTATCTGCCCGGGCCACTTCTCCAGTCTCAAAGTCTACTAGTTCAATGCCATAAAATCCCAGCATGAGCTTATAGGACTCTAGGAACCTCTTCATGACGTCTTCATCTTTCTTCATTTTCTGAAACAGAGGCAACAGAGAGTGGAGTGAGTAAGATCCTTAATGAAGGACAACATGACTAGAGCAGAGCGAGACAGGAGTTCTGGATGGCACATTAGTTAGGGGCACATATTATGAAAGGGTTAGTGGAGGATGGATTTTTTTTTGGGTCATCATAGCTAGTGCTGGAGGAAGATTCACAAATCCCAGCCCCTGAATCACAGTGGCGAGACCTTATAATGCAGGACTGTGTTTGGTCAGGAGGTATGCAAACTTAAATGCCTCCACCCAACTGGACATACTTATCTTACCTCCACTCTCCTGCTGCTCCATTTGCTCCCTTGAGCAAACAGAAGACCTATATAAGCCCCTAGTCTTTCTTGCTGAATCCTACACAAGTCTAATGCCACGTACACACGACTGGAAAAATTAAATTTTTTCTCTTTGACGAGAAAAACGACCGTGTGTGGGCTTTTGATCATTTTTCCTGACGAGAAAAACGGCATTAATCATGACGAGAAAAATTAGAACATGCTCTAATTCTTCTCGTCGGTATTCACGGCATTTTTTTCCGTGGCAGTTTTCCCATAGGGAAACACTGCCGGGGAGCCTACACACGGTCGTTTTTCTTGACCAAGAGAAAAAATGTCGGGAAAAACGGCCGTGTGTAGGGAACAAGCCGTTCCCTCGTTTTTCCCGTCGATTTTCTCGACGGTGTTTTCACCGTCGAGAAAATCGATCGTGTGTACACGGCATAAGGACTGTTTGCCTGCCCCTGTATAAAAATCACTAGGCCCTGGTGATTGAACGTTCTAGAACTGCATTGTGGGAGAAAAGGGAAGAAAGTCACATGGTCCCGTCCTACCCAAAGCTGACCATGTTTTAGGATGTTCAGTTTTCTTCAAACCATATACTGTAGCTGTCCTAAAAGGATACAAAGATGACCCCTCTACACCATACAGTTCCAGGCCTCTTCTCACAGCAACACAAACTAGCTTCTACATATATGTTCCTAGCTGTTACACAAGTGACTGCTAAAGCCTGAAAGAAGCCTACATTCTGCTTTCTAGAAGTCAAAGAACGTGTGAACTTGATGTTGGTCAATGAGAAATTATCCAGTATCTTGGTCCCCATATTCTCAAAATATCAGCACCAAGGCTTTCTTACATCTTCCCATCTTTGAACTCATCTAGCCTGAACTACCTATAGCCTACTCATTAGGCTCTGGTCCAGTGTGCAAATAGAACTACTACTCCCACACATCCCCTCCTGAACCCATCCTCCTGTTGATCCCGGTTTTCTTCCTCACCTGAAGCCCTTGATATTCCACCTTAATCTCACCCATACTCTGGGGTTTTCCTACTGTACCTCCCCTTTCTCACCAGCTTCCAATACCCCCTACCCTCCTCCTCTCTTTCCTGTTTGGACCTACGGGCCTGTATAGTGGTATGCACCACTAACCAATGCTTTTCGGCCCATAAGAGGCCTCCATAGAGGGCATTGTTTTAGGCCCTGGAAGTTTGCAAACATGGAAACCTGACTTTGTATCCTTATTAACTTTTATTCCTATCAGATATTTTAGCCCCTGCATGGGTATAATTATTGACAAAACAATGGGGGTAGTGGCGCTGTGATCAGTATAAGTGATAAGTAAGTCCGTTTGGCAAAAGTTCTTTTATGATATTTGAGGGTGTGTAACACACACTTGGGGTCGGAAGAATGAAAAGGGGAAAGGAAAATTGGAAAAACTAGTCCTATAGATTAAAATAATACAAAGTCCATGTTCCAGGGCAAGCCTCCAAGGGGAAGATGAGAGCAGGCTCCAATATGCAAAAACAAGAAGAAAGAAGGCGCCACCAGGAAAGGAACAGTGCAATTTTAATTTGACAATAGGTGCATTATCCACTTACATTTCAAATTATGTGCATCCAGCATACAAGTCCTGACTGGCCCATGGTGTGGCGATCATCCGCACTAGATGTCAGCTGTGCGCGATGACGTCACGGACAGCGGCAGAGGCGACAAAGTTTCGGAGAATGCGCCGTAGGTTACTAGGCGCGCTCCTTTTTCAAGCAAATGCTTGAAAAAGGAGCGCGCCTAGTAACCTACGGCGCATGCTCCGAAACGTTGTCGCCTCTGCCGCTACCCGTGACGTCATCGCGCCTCCTCGCTGTGTTCCAAGCCTCGCTCCTGCTGTACACACTGCCCGGACTTCCTGGTTCTTCAGCAGACGGAGATACAGAGGACTGAGGGACATCATCATCACACACAGCTGACATCTAGTGCGGATGATCGCCACACCATGGGCCAGTCAGGACTTGTATGCTGGATGCACATCATTTGAAATGTAAGTGGATAATGCACCTATTGTCAAATTAAAATTGCACTGTTCCTTACCTGGTGGCGCCTTCTTTCTTCTTGTTTTTGGGTATAATTTTTGTAATCTTCACCTAAAATACCAAAAACGTAATTAAACTGAATGTCACATGGTCCCTTTACCCAGAATTCTCCTGTACTTCAATCCAGGATTGGTGAAGGAACAAGGGACAAGTGAGTAGATGAAGAGAGGCATTTAAGTGAACCTGTTGCTTTTCCTGCATGGGCAAAGAACAGGTTCACTAAATTAACTTACTCACATTATGTTGTAGCTGCTGGCTCATATGGGATTAATATATGGCGGTGATCTCAAACTGTAGCCCAGGGCCAGATGTGGACCCTTGCTTTCTTTATTCTGGCCCTTGGGGCAATATTCTCCCCACCTCCCCAGTGGGGCGCAGTTCCTGCCCCTGACACCGACAATGAAGCACTATTCCTCTCACTGACACCAATGATGGGGCACTATTCCTTCCACTGAAAGGGAGAGAGTTTGGTCGGTGGGACTTTAAATGATGCCAATCGCTAAATAGAGTAAGCATGTGGGATATAAAACACAGTATTGCTTATATGGGTTGCGACAAAAAAGGGGGAGTTTGTTGGGGACTTTGAATGAGAGATGTATACCAAAAAGCAGTCTTAGCAAAGAACAGTTTATTATACCTTGTGAGATCATGTACAGCATACTGAATGACAAAAAAATGCATACACAAATCGCATAAATGCAGGGCATGCTAACACCTACATATACATATTAACTCCATGGTACTTGGCATGTCATGGAGTAAAGACAAGTCCTGCACAACATGGGCCACTGGAAGGGCTGGATGGTGTTGGAAAATCTAGAGTAAAACAATATAAAAGACATCAAATCATCTGTATGGACATCATGCATCTATGTAAGCCTGACACGTTTCGTTGGGGTCTACCAACTCTTCAGGAGCAAATGCAATGGTGAAGAGTTGGTAGACCCCAACAAAACGTGACGGGCTTACATAGATGCATGATGTCCATACAGATGATTTTTATGTCTTTTATATTGTTTTACTCTAGATTTTCCAACACCATCCAGCCCTTCCAGTGGCCCATGTTGTGCAGGACTTGTCTTTACCCCATGACATGCCAAGTACCATGGAGTTAATATGTATATGTGGTTGTTAGCATGCCCTGCATTTATGCGATTTGTGTATGCATTTTTTTGTCATTCAGTAGGCTGTACATGATCTCACAAGGTATAATAAAATGTTCTTTGCTAAGACTGCTTTTTGGTATACATCTCTCATTCAAAGTCCCCAACAAACTCCCCCTTTTTTGTCGCAACCCATATAAGCAATACTGTGTTTTATATCCCACATGCTTACTCTATTTAGCGATTGGCCTCATTTAAAGTCCCACCGATCAAACTCTCTCCCTTTCTGTTCAAATTTGGGATGGAGGTCAATCACTTATGGTGCCTTGGACCACATAATTCTCTCTCACATTCCTTCCACTGACACCCATGATGAGAATCTATTCCTCCCATTGTTACCAACAATGGGGCACTATTTCTCCTACTGACACCAATGATGTCTTCCACTGACACCAATGATGTGGCACTATTCCTACCACAGACACCAATGCTAGGGCACTAATCCTGCCCCCTAATACCAATGATGGGGAGTTGTTTACTCTCACTGGCCACAGTCTGGCCCCCGTAAAGCATGAAGGATAGTGAACTGGCCATTTGTTTAGAACATTTGGAGACCCCTGATATATAGTTTTGTGGAAATATGGTGGCCATTTCTAAATCCATAAAATATCAACAATGTTATTTTTAACTGCATTTTATACTTTGTGTTTCTGTTGCTTAACCAGTTGTGGACAGTGGGCGTGCTACTCATGAACAAAAAACATATTTGAGGTACAAAAGGCATGTGTAGTATGACCTGTACTTCTGTCTGACCGCCGCTCCCCTCTCGCATTTCCCTCAATTCAGGGCTGTCAAAATGACAGCCATGAGTTGCAGCCATTACAGCTGATGCTATAAAAAAAAGGACTGCCTGTTTATAAATGCAGCCCAAGCGCAAGATAAAGAAATATAACGTATAATTGTTACTTATGTATTTACCCTTTTGTATCTACTCTATATTTGATCTTTTTTGTGTACTTGTTTTATTTTACTATAAAAGCTGTGGTCTTTATATTTCTAGTTTTCACAACCTATGTTCAGGTATTCTATCAGCTAGTAATGAAGGTCATCTCTTAGCCATTGATTTAAAAATGAAAAATGCTACGACATAAGTAAGGATGAATCACAAATTGACTTTAGGCATCAATCCGGTACCTCTATCTCTTTTTCTGTAAGTGGAATGGCACTTCTGTTCACACCAGGTTCCCGCAGTGGAAACAGCCTACAATAAAACAAAGATTGCTCAGCAATTACAGCAACAGGGGTACATATATAGGGGTTGAATTACTAAAGGCAAATAGGCTGTGCTCTTTGCAAGTGCAATTGCTGCAGAGCACAGTAAATGAGATGAAGATTTACTTTGCAGTGAATAGCCAATCACATCCAAGGAAATTTGAAAGAAAACAGCATTTTTGCTTGCACACGATTGGATGACGGAAGTGAGCAGAGCTTGCCCTCATTTACTAAATGCCATTACAGCGTGCAACTGCCCTTGCAAAGTGCACAGTCTATTTGCCTTTAGTAAATCAACCCCATAGAAAGAGACTTCACAGAGAGAATGATGACATCCAAATTTATGCATAATCTTAGTGATAACGGATTTGAGGTCAGGACTCTGTGCAGGCCAGTCAAGTTCCTCCACCCCACACTCGCTGATCCATGTCTTTATGGACCTTGCCATTAAAGTTCATGTGCGTCACAATACTTTTGACAACATTCTACAGTGGCTGGCTGTGCTTTTTAGGGAAAATCCGTAATCACTAAGCTCAGGGATTTTTTTCTCAGAGAATAGGTGCAGGAACTCCTCCCTTCGGAGTCATCCTTCGTCTCTGCCCCCTCTGACCACCGTCCCTTGGTTCCACCCCCTACCCACCCCCCTGTACCACCCCTTTTAGAGAATACAGAACCAAGTTTCATTTTATGCTACTAAGTAATTTGTATGGAACTTGATAGACCCCGCCACAGCAAAAATAGACCCCACCCCAGCAACAATGGAGCCCCCACACAAACATAGATCCTCCAGCAACAATAGATCCCCCCAGCAACAAAGTACCACCCCAGCAACTGTAGACCCCCAGCAGCAACAACAGATCTCCCAGCAGCCAGCATCATAAGACCCTCCAGCAGCCAGCAGTAATAGACCTCTCCCTCAACAGTACATCCCTCCAAGCAACAATTGACCCCCTGGAAACATAAGACCCACTGCCAGCAACAATAGACCTCCTCACAAAAATATATCTCTACCAGTGACAATAGATCCCCCAGCAGACAGCATCACTAGACCCTCCAGCACACCCCAGCACTCCTTGCCATAAAATACATCCAGTGCTGGAGGTGCCGGTGATCTGCCAAGCTGGTTCCGCATATCGGTATGGTTCCGAGCTCGACTGCGCAGGCGCAATCAGAGGCAACGGAAATCGCCGATGTTTAACAGCTGTTCTGCAGCGCCTGCGCAGTCGAGAAGGACGCGCTCGCTCCCGTTGCTTAGTTACACACAACGCTTTCTTCTTCACGCCGCTCTATAGTATAGAGCAAGGGGCGGCAAAGGGCGAATGAGATGTGATATTGAGCAGTGTGATTTCTTTGTTTATACACAACGCTCGACTATAAACAAACAAATGCCACTGCTCAAGATTATCAGATCTTATTCGCCCCCTGCCGCCCCTTGCTGTACAGCGGCGTGAAGAAGAAAGCTGCGTGTGTAATGAAGGATGGGGGGCGAGCGCGTCCACAGCTGGCGAGCATATGGTTCCTCCTATCGATCTGGCTCCCTCTTGATTGCGCAGGCGCAAGCCGAGCCGGCGGAAATCTCCGAGCTTTAACAGGTGTTCGGCAGCGCCTGCGCAGTCAAGCTCGGAACCATATTGATAGGGGAACGAGCGCGACAAGACACCGGAACTGCGTTCCCCCGCGTTCCCGCTGAAAAAAAGCCCTGACTAAGCTTATGCATAAATATGGATGTCATCATCCTCTCTGTGCAGTCTTACTTATGAAAGCTTTACATGTTCCTCTTAATGAGATTTATTCACATTGTCTGGTTGACGATTCAGCTATAAAGGTCTGGCGGGTCAGAGGTCACTCTTAAGAGGAACTTCACATGCTATTTGTAGTTCCCAATTGTTGGGGACCCTCTGTACAGTAAAGGGTACTCCCCATCTCTGGGTCATGTTTTTTTTGTTTTTTTTTCGGGGGGACAGAGATCTGATTTTACATGCAGTCCCCTATCATACTACCTGGAGGGGCTCCTTACTTGGCAATCTCCTTTTCTTTCTACAATGTACATAAAGGCCAGCCTGCATAGACAAGGGTTAATAATTACCCGTTGCTCTGTGAACACTGACAATCTTCACTCTGTTGCAGAGCTAAGCTGGCTTCTAGGTGTGTCAGATGTCTTGTCCCCCACTTAGCGCTGTGGTTTCTTCCATTGGATGCTAAGTCACAACTGTGCCTGTAGTGACGTAGCAGCTGGTGGACGCAACCACAGTGCGCAGAGGGGGGGGGCAGGAATGTGACACTCTTGGGAGTGTCAGATACAGAAGATTTTAGGACTGTTTAGCTCTCAAGCCCTGTACACACGGGCGGGAATCCCGTCGAAAAAAAAAACATTGGTTTTCTCGACGGGATTCCTGGCAAGCTTGTCTTGCTCGCTGAGTGTATACACACACACACCCATTCAAAAGAACCGCCGTTCTTTCGAATGGCAAGAACGCGGTGACGTCATCGACTACGACGAGCCGGCGCTCGTCACATTCGATGCCGTCGCCGCCATCTTGCTACACCCCACACTAACCTTGTATGCTACCGCGCATGCGGCAAAGTCTTTTCGAGCATGCGCGGGTTTACAGGTAAGCCTACAGACGACCGGTTTTCTCGGCAGGAAAACTCTGCCGGGAATCACGACGAGAAAAATAGAGATCAGGTTCTCTATTTTTCTCGTCGAGATTCCAGACAGTTTTCCTGTCGAGAAACCATACACGCGCACGATTTTCTCGGCAATAAGCTCTCCCAGCAGTTTTCTTGCCGGTCGTGTGTACGAGGCTTCAAAGTGAAGAAAGTTGGGGGATGTTGGCTGCATAAAAGGTAGGCAATAACCCTTGCCTTTAGGTGGCCTTATTAAAAAAAAAAAAAAAACTCATATAGCAACAGAGTAACTTTATGGAGCTTTGAGTAAAGATGGAGCATAGCCCCCACCCCACACTATTTTTTTTTACTTTTTGTGAACTTACCATTGAATGTAGCAATGATTTGATTCTAGTTCATCGTAATCAAACTTCCAGTAGCTGAGCAAGTCATCTATACATACTCCTGTATTTGATAAAGAGAACAGGTAATACCTTCAACTGTAGACTCTAAGATGGAATAAAGAGGTCAGTATGCAAAAATACTGTCTAACAAGCTTAAAGTGTAGCTAAAGGCAAAACCTTTTTATTTGAATTTTTGGATAAGGGAGGGTTATGACCCCTATCAGTACTTTGGACATCTGTGTCCCATTGGGCATTTCACTTTACTTCCTGTCCCATAGCTAAAACAGGAAGTGTGAAGATATCCTTCCAAAGTGAGGGAATCCCACGGTGTCACCAGAACTAGTGTCCCCATTGTAAGATTTCTCCTCTATTATTGTTCTGGTGTCAACCCAAATTTTGGGATTTTCTTTTACTTTCACTCTAGGGCAGGGGTCTCCAAACTTTCTTAACAAAGGGCCAGCTTACTGTCCTTCGGACTTTAGGGGGGGGGGGGGGGGCTGGACTGTGGCCATTGGAAGTAGAAATTGTCTTGGTGACAGTGGGAGTAAGGCGGGGAAATTCCTCCCACTGACATCTATTATTGGTGTCAGTGGAAGAATTACTGCCCCATCACCAGTGTCAGTAAAAGGAATAGTGCCCCATCATGGGGGTCAGTGGGAGGAATAGTGCCCCATCATTGGTGTCAGTGGGAGGAATAGTGCCCCATTATTGGTGTCAGTGGGAGGAATAGTGCCCCATCATTGGTGTCAGTGGGAGGAATAATGCCCCATCATTGGTGTCACTCAGTATTAGCTGACATTCCTGTTAACGGGAATTGGACACCGCGAGGCTCTCACATGTCCTGAATGTATGTTGTGTTTACGACTTTGGAAAAATGGTGAAGGGACCCAGTGGGGGTTGGTGAAGGTTTTGCATCATCTCCACATTCATAAAATAATAATGATAACAAGGGCCTTCCACAGTGTAGGGGAAGTGGTCAAAGAAATGACCAAACACCCAAATAAAACACTTTTTGTGACTACTATGGTCGCCAAACACTTACTCGCTTATGGTGAATGCAAGGTGGGTCAACCCTGTAAGCATATATACCTTTCTGTGGTATAGTGGATTAGTAATATGCACAAAATTATATATAAATTATTGTCGCCGATTTTCATCTTTAACTAAAACACAAGTATAGAGAATGTGCCATAAAGGGTTTTTGCTTGTTAAGGGTACCTAGGTCCTATATTCATTTATAGAGAAACCATTTTTTGAGGCTATCATGGACTTTAATGGTACTGTATAAGGACTTCAACACATACAGTATCTCACAAAAGTGAGTACACCCCTCAACACACAGCCATTAATGTCTATACCGCTGGCAACAAAAGTGAGTACACCCCCTAAGTGAAAATGTCCAAATTGGCCATTTTCCCTCCCCGGTGTCATGTGACTCCTTAGTGTTACAAGGTCTCAGGTGTGAATGGGGAGCAGGTGTGTTAAATTTGGTGGTATCGCTCTCACTCTCTCATACTGGTCACTGGAAGTTCAACATGGCACCTCATGGCAAAGAACTCTCTGAGGATCTGAAAAAAAGAATTGTTGCTCTAAATAAAGATGGCCTAGGCCAGGGCTCAAAATTTCAAGTCTTGAACCACTAGCCAGGCCTCAAGGGTTACTCGCCACTAGTTGCCCCACCCAACCCCTACCCCGCTTCGCCCCTAATTCTGCCGCTAATCAAGCCCTCATAAATTATCACGTAAAAATGTTTATTGCAGAATTAAGTTACACAAATAAATATTAACAACAACTTTATCAGTTCCAGTCAGCACAGCCTCACCTGTGCCCATCAATGCAGCCTCACCTGTGCCCATCAATGCAGACTCACCTGTGCCCCCTATTGCAGATTTCCCGTGCTCCCTATTGCAGATTCACCGTGCCCCCTATTGCAGATTCACCGTGCCCCCTATTGCAGATTCACCATGCCCCCTATTGCAGATTCACCGTGCCCCCTATTGCAGATTCACCGTGCTCCCATTGGTGGCCAGATCATGACAGGAGGAAGAGGAGAGAGCCGCGGGATCGCAGAGCGGTAAAGCAGGCTGTTACAACTTACATTTAAATTTCCTCCTCCCTGCTCGCTCCCACAGCCCCGCCTCCTCCTGACCCCGCGCCTGTGATATACAAACACATCTCAGCATTGGACCCGCATTCTGTCTATTACAGGCGCGGGGTCAGGAAGAGGCGGGGCTGTGGGAGCGAGCAGAGCGGATGAAATGTAAATGTAAGTTGTAACAGCCTGCTTTACTGCTCTGCGATCCCGCGGCTCTCTCCTCCTTCTCCATGCTTTCTGCCATCGGGGCGATCACTGGGAGAACGGCTCCTGATCAACCCCGCCCGCCGGAGGTGCTCGCCCCCCCACTCCCAGGCAGCCCAGCTCCTCGCCAGACCTCATTTTCCACTTGCAAAATGCGAGTAGGCGAGTGGAAAATTGAGGTCTAGCCTAGGCTATAAGAAAATTGCCAAGACCCTGAAACTGAGCTGCAGCACGGTGGCCGAGACCATTCAGCGGTTTAAAGGGACAGGTTCCACTTAGAACAGGCCTCACCATGGTTGACCAAAGAAGTTGAGTGCACGTGCTCAGCATCATATCCAGAGGTTGACTTTGGGATATAGATGTATAAGTGCTGCCAGCATTGCTGCAGAGGTTGAAGGGGTGGGGGGTCAGCCTGTCAGTGCTCAGACCATACGCTGCACGCTGCACCAAATTGGTCTGTATGGCTCTTCTAAAGAGGATGCACAAGAAAGCCCGCAAACAGTTTGTTGAAGACAAACAGACTAGGGACATGGATTACTGGAACCATGTCCTGTGGTCTGATGAGACCAAGATAAACTTATTTGGTTCAGATGGTGTCAGGCGTGTGTGGTGGGAACCAGGTGAGGAGTACAAAGACAAGTGTGTCTTGCCTACAGTGAAGCATGGTGGTGGGAGTGTCATGGTCTGGGGCTGCATGAGTGCTGCCGGCACTGGGGAGCTACAGTTCATTGAGGGAACCATGAATGCCAACATGTACTGTGACATACTGAAGCAGAGCATGATCCCCTCCCTTTGGAGACTGGGCCGCAGGGCAGTATTCCAACATGATAATGACCCCAAACACACCTCTAAGACGACCACTGGCTTGCTAAAGAAGCTGAGGGTAAAGGTGATGGACTGGCCAAGTATGTCTCCAGACCTAAACCCTATTGAGCATTTGTGGGACATCCTCAAACGGAAGGTGGAGGAGCGCAAGGTCTCTAACATCCACCAGCCCCGTGATGTCGTCATGGAGGAGTGGAAGAGGACTCCAGTGCCAACCTGTGAAGCTCTGGTGACCTCCATGCCCAAGAGGGTTAAGTTAGGACAGTGCTGGAAAATAATGGTGGCCACACAAAATATTGACACTTTGGGCCCAATTTGGACATTTTCACTTAGGGGTGTACTGTCTTTTGTTGCCAGCGGTTTAGACATTAATGGCTGTCTGTTGAGTTATTTTGAGGGGACAGCAAATTTACACTGTTATACAAGCTGTATACTTACTACTTTACATTGTAGCAAAGGGTCATTTCTTCAGTGTTGTCACATGAAAAGATAGAATAAAATATTTACAGAAATGTGAGGGGTGTACTCACTTTTGTGAGATACTGTATGTCTACTGTGGGAGATAAGCTTCTGGAAAATAAGGTCAGCATGCAGGTAGTTGGTGGGTTGCCAGCTTTATTTAACAGAGGTTTGCAAAAATCATGAAAACAAACAAAAACAGTAAAGTAAATCCTTGCCGTCCGGCGCTAAACTATACAGCAGTCTTCCTCACTATACGGTGTGGGGCTGGTCCTCATCACCCACAAAACATGTGGTAAAGCAAAACTTTGCTTTTTAAGTCAAAAAGAGACAATCTCTCTCAGATTCCCTTCAGAGTCTCAGGCCAGAGCTCTGCTGTGCTCTCTTCCTGTTCATTTAACCACTTCAATACCAGGCACTTACGCACCTTCCTGCCCAGGCCAATTTTCAGCTTTCAGCGCTGTCGCAATTTGAATGACAATTGCGCGGTCATGCAACACTATACCCAAACAAATTTTTTATCATTTTTTTCCCACAAATAGAGCTTTCTTTTTGGTGGTATTTGATCACCTCTGCGATTTTTATTTTTTGCGCACTGAATAAAAAAATATCGAAAATTTTGAAAAAAAAACAGTTTTTATTTGTTTCTGTAAATTTTTTTGGTAAATAAATAAGTTTTCTTCTTCAATGACGGGCAATGATATGGCTGCACTGACTGGCACTGATGAGGTGGCACAAATGAGGTGGCACTGATAAGCACTGATGATGCGCACTGATAGGTGGCACTGGTATGCGGCACTGATGGGCACTCATAGGCGGCACTGATGGGCACTCATAGGCAGCACTGATGGGTACATATGGGTGGCACTGATGGGTACATATGGGTGGCACTGATAGGTGGCACATATGGGCACTGATGGGCACTGATAAGTGGCACTGAGGTACACTGATGAGTGGCACTGATTACTGGTAAGTGGCATTGCTGGGCATCACAGTTTTTTTACTTCACTATTATGGTGCCAGTCAGTGCCCATTTGTGGGCACTGATTGCCACATATTTGGCATGTTTTTGAACATGTGGATGGCCATGGGGGATGTACCTGGCCATCCACATGTTGAAGGCTTCCCTGGTGGTCCTAGCGGCTTCCCTGGTGGTCCAGTGTGGGCATCCGAAGGTGGGGGGGGTTCGTTGATGAACAATCAGCGTGAACCCCCCCTGTCAGGAGAGCCACCGATCGGCTCTCCTCTACTCGCATCTGTCAGACGCGAGTGAGGAAGAGCCGATTGACGGCTCTTCCTGTTTACATTGTGATCAGCCGTGATTGGACACGGCTGATCACGTGGTAAAGAGCCTCCGTCGGAGGCTCTTTACCAAGATCGGTGTAGCGGTGTGTCAGACAGACACACCGCACCACCGATCGCCACGATGCGCGCCCCCACGGGACCCAGCCTGTCACAGAGGCTGGAAAAACACAGGCCGGATTCCGGTTCAGTTTCTTACCAAAGAACGCATGCGAGGTGAAATATACCGATTATCCACTACCTCACCTCGCATACCGTCACACTACCTATGTGTTGAAGTCCTTATAAAACAAAAGATGCACGATGACTATAGATTGCAATAATGGTGTTATGGGTGTTTTTTTCCCTGGGTGTTTGGAATGCCATTCTATAACTATACCCAGTGACTCCAGTGGTGTACATGTACCTATTGGTTTTCAATATTGTGGTACTTGTAGTCATATACAGTGGTTTTGTCAATAGGAATGTAAAGAGGTTGAACCATCATGGCTGCTGCTACCATATACTTTCCCATAGTCCCATGGTATTGTAAACATGGAGATAGTGCTGAGCTAACATTTAAATATGACTGGTCTTAAGCCTAAAGCAGATTTCACAGCACTGGTACAGAGGCCAAATATTGAAATTTTATTTCAGCAATGTGAACATCAATAAAAAAAAAAACCTATAGTCTACCCAACCTCCCTCCCTAACAATTTCCACAAATTTCTCCAGTAGCAATGACGACCTCAGATGCTGACCAAGGAATTTCCTGCACAGTGTTTACTGTGCAGGATTGGACTTTGTCATAACAATAATGGCTGTATGAGTATAGGTTGGACTTGGCCATAATAATAATAATGGCCATATGGGTTGGACTTGGCTATAATTATAATGGCTGTATGGGTATGGGTTGGACTTGGCCATAAAAATAAATGACTGTATAGGTATTGGTTGGACATGGCCATAATCATAACTGGCCATATGTGTTAGACTTGGCTATGATAATAATGGCGGTATGGGTATGGGTTATACTTGGCTATGATAATAATGGCGGTATGGGTATGGGTTATACTTGGCTATGATAATAATGGCTGTATGGGTTATACTTGGCTATGATAATAATGGCTGTATGGGTATGGGTTATACTTGGCTATGATAATAATGGCTGTATGGGTATGGGTTATACTTGGCTATGATAATAATGGCTGTATGGGTTATACTTGGCTATGATAATAATAATAATAATGGCGGTATGGGTATGGGTTATACTTGGCTATGATAATAATGGCGGTATGGGTATGGGTTATACTTGGCTATGATAATAATGGCTGTATGGGTTATACTTGGCTATGATAATAATGGCTGTATGGGTATGGGTTATACTTGGCTATGATAATAATGGCTGTATGGGTTATACTTGGCTATGATAATAATGGCTGTATGGGTATGGGTTATACTTGGCTATGATAATAATGGCTGTATGGGTTATACTTGGCTATGATAATAATGGCTGTATGGGTATGGGTTATACTTGGCTATGATAATAATGGCTGTATGGGTATGGGTTATACTTGGCTATGATAATAATGGCTGTATGGGTTATACTTGGCTATGATAATAATAATAATAATGGCTGTATGGGTATGGGTTGGATGTGACCATAATAATAATGGCTGTATGGGTTTGATTTGGCCATATAAATAATGTATGGGAAAACACTTCAAATACAATAGCTGCCTGGGTACACAACTCAAGCTGAAGACAGGAATGGCCATTATTCTGTATGATGAAGCCTGGCATATGTGTGGCAATTGCAGAGGACTATAGGACTATGAAGAACATAACACTGCCCACAAGTAAGCAGTCATCTTTGGTCTGTATCTTTTTTGAGAGACAGGTGCAAAAAACTTGATAATTTAAAGTGTCTTCATTACTGACCATAAGGTTCAAAGGGTATCTCGTTTCGGTAGAACCTCAGGTTGAGCATTGGCTCCTATTGGGGAAAAAAGATATTCATTAAACAGATTTACTTCCAAGACTTACCTACAATCTTATGTACAACTTAACAAAATACTACAATCACACCCCTTACTGAGAGCTCCTTGAACTATTGGTGATCATCAACTCACTGTTGATATCCAACCTCCACTTTCTCACCATCATGGGAGCTCAACTACATACCACTCCATACTGCTCATCAGCTGACAGATTTCAAATAATTAGGGCTCATGCACACAAGAATACAATATACTGCGTTCACCTCTGTAATGTACTGTATATGGATCTGAATGCCACAGTATTGTATTATATGGCCATTCACAGGTCTCTTTTGGTTCGTAGCATTTTGCTGAGTAAACCAAAACAAGAAAAACCTGCTTCCAAGGTCTGGTTAAATTTTTACAATATTCCACGTTGTACACATGGAAAAATGTGTGCAAATGTTGATATACCTACAATGTCAATTCTAAACGCTGCCACTGATATCGGAGCCGATATATTTAAACAAATGACGTGTAGACAGCAGAGGCAGCACTAGTGCAGAAGGCCCTCATTCTGAATGAAGGAAGGCTGAGGTTCTGCGCATGTGCAGCCACTGCTTACTACAAATTGTTTACTGTATACATCTTGCCCTGAATATGTGATGGAACTAATAAAGATGTTATCTCTCTCTTCTAACCACTCAAATATTGTTATTTTCTTTTCTTCTTTATTTTTTTATTGTTTCTTTTCTTTCCTGTTGCGATGTGTGTGTATATATATATATATATTGTGACAGCAGGAAGGTAAAGTCACCTGGTTGCATCCAGGGGGGTAGATATATTTCTCCCAGATTCAGGCTTTATGCTGACTTATACAACTAAGGTGGAGAGTTGTATAAGCCCAGCTGATGCTAGTAGGCTCATGGATGACTCATACCTCTAGGGAGAGTGTGGGGCGTCGTACAGACAGGGAGTTGATAAGGCCAGCTGAAGCTTGTCAGCTCATTTAGGCCTCTATAAAAAACTCCCAGATTCATTAGATGTTAGCTCATGCCTGGAACCAGACCTGTGTGGACTGTCTAGGGAGAGTGAACCCCTGTGCGGTGAGGCAAAGCCTGTGTGGCTATTTGTTTGGACTTTTACTAAACCAGGGACTTAGGGACTAGGACAGCACCAGGCTGATCCCAGTTGTTAGTTTAGGAAACCTGCATGTTTAGTCAGAGGTCAAACTGACCAGGATTTATTTTGTTTGTTTCTTTTTGGCTTTGCTGTGTTTTTGTCACTGTACATAGAGAAATAAACCGCACCTTTTGATTTTGAAAACCACAACCTCCGTCTGCTGGCCCTGTTTTTGTGTGGGGAGCCCAACCAGGGGGTCACACACACCCGCTACCGAGTTAACCCCCTCACAGTTGGTGGAGAATGCGGGCAGTTTTTTTTAAGCCAGCATGGAGGAGATACTGAAACAGCTGGCTCTAGCAAATGCCAATCAACAGCAGACAAATGCAGGTTTGCAAAGGAGCCTTGCAGCCCAGCAGCAAGCTCATCAACAAGCCCAGCAGCAATCTGAGGCCCGCTTCATAGACCTGTTACAGAAGCAAGAGCAGAGACTACAACAAATGGAAGCAGTAATGCAGCAACGTCCGCAGACCAGTGAGGAAAGCCGTCCCACTAATACCGCGTCCTTTGGGGTGAGTCGTTTATTGACAAAAATGACTGGAGAGGATGATCCAGAGGTATTTTTGACCACATTTGAAAGGACTGCTGAAAGAGAAAAGTGGCCTGAGGAGCAGTGGGCTGGACTGGTGGCTCCTCTGTTAACTGGTGAATCGCAGAAGGCTTACTATGACCTAGAGCCTGACCAAGCAAAAGACTATGTGATGCTAAAAGCTGAAATATTGGCAAGGCTGGGTGTCACCCTGGCTGTCCGGGCTCAGCGTGTGCATAACTGGACTTTCCAGCTTGGAAAACCCCCCAGGTCTCAAATGTATGATCTCATTCACCTGAGCAGGAAGTGGCTACAGCCAGAGACTTTGTCCGCACCGGAGATTGTGGAACGTGTTGTGATGGATCGTTTCTTGAGAGCTCTTCCTACCGCCATTCAAAAGTGGGTAAGCCACGGAGACCCAGAAACGGCCGGTAAACTTGTGGATCGTGTAGAGAGATACTTGGCTACAGAGAACCTGACGGCCTCTTCCAGAGACTCTCGGACTTTCCACCCTAAGACCAGACCATCCCCAGGGGCGGATAAGAGGATTCCAAGGGGTGAGGGTGGAGAGAGTGAGAGGGTGGGAGCTCTACCCCAAGTTTGGCGAGAACAGCCTGGGAAATCAGCGGCTCAAGAGGCCGCAAGAAGGATCGTTTGCTACCGCTGCCGGCAAGCGGGACATATTGCAGCCAATTGCCCGGTTGTGGAGGAACCCATGCAGTGTGACTTTCTGACGGGCAGACGTCAGTCGCTGTGTGCGACAGTCGCATGCACTGGCATTCGAGGAATTGAGAAACATTTATGCAAAATGTGTGTTAATGGTAGAAATGTTGTGGTATTGCTGGATTCAGGTAGCCTTGTGACCCTGATAAAGGCTGAGTTAGTTAAAACAGAGGTCTCTGGGAATAGCA
The DNA here is from genome assembly GCA_029206835.1 of Rana muscosa. Taxonomy (NCBI): domain Eukaryota; kingdom Metazoa; phylum Chordata; class Amphibia; order Anura; family Ranidae; genus Rana; species Rana muscosa. The sequence continues at coordinate 295,140,562 of CM055128.1, read as the reverse complement.
AGGTAGCTGTTATTTGTGTGCATGGGGACACCCGAGAGTATCCAGTGACTACAGTGTGTTTCGAGACCCCCAAAGGTACCCTCTCTCATCCAGTGGGCTTAGTATCTCAGTTACCGCATGACGCCATTGTGGGAAGGGATTTTCCGAAGTTCTGGGAACTGTGGGATGATCCTGAGCCCCCCACTGGTGCCCCTATGTACCAGGAATGTGATAGCCAGAACTCCTCTGAGAGTGGTGAGGACTCTCCAGAATTTCCCTTGTCAGTATTGGCAGGGGAGACTCAAGAAACTGGAGAGGAGCCCACCTCCTCAGACGAAAACCTACCGTCTGTGGAGTTTTCTGATCTGGAGGTTCACAGGGAAAATTTTGCCACAGAACAGTTAAAAGACCCCGCCCTAATAAAGGCACGGGAAAACGTAGTGGAAATAGATGGCGAGTTAGTGAACCCAGATAATACCTGCACTTACCCATACTTCAGCGTAGAGAAGGACCTACTGTATCGGGTGGCAAAAAGGGCAGAAGAAACCGTTGAGCAGCTGGTGGTGCCCAAACCTTACAGGAAGTTGGTGTTGGAGTTGGCCCATGGGCACATTCTTGGAGGTCATCTGGGGACAGAGAAAACCCGAGAGAGGGTATTACAGAGATTCTATTGGCCGGGGGTGATGAAGGACATAGAAAATTATTGTTCCTCCTGCCCTGTGTGTCAGAGGTCGGCCCCGATGCCACATTTCCGTAGCCCGCTGGTCCCTCTACCCATCATTGAGGTCCCGTTTGAGAGAATCGCAATGGATTTGGTAGGTCCTATAATCAAGTCCGCTAGGGGGCACCAGTACATATTGGTTATAATGGACTATGCCACCCGTTATCCAGAAGCGATCCCTCTCAGAAATACCTCGGCCAAAACCATAGCCAAAGAGCTATCTCTTGTTTTTAGCCGGGTGGGTATTTGTAAAGAACTGCTTACGGACCAAGGTACACCCTTTATGTCCCGGGTTATGAAAGAGCTGTGTAAATTGCTCAAAGTGACGCAATTGCGTACATCTGTGTATCACCCCCAAACCGATGGGCTGGTTGAAAGATTCAACAAAACCCTAAAACAAATGTTGAAGAAAGTGGTGGATAGAGATGGAAAGGATTGGGACTGTCTACTTCCTTATTTGATGTTTGCTATTAGGGAGGTGCCCCAATCCTCTACGGGATTCTCCCCCTTTGAGTTACTGTATGGGAGACACCCAAGAGGGCTGTTGGATATTGCCAAGGAAACTTGGGAAAGTGAGAGTTCTCCCCACAGGAGTGTGATTGAGCATGTCGCCCTGATGCAAGATCGAATTGCACAGGTAATGCCCATCGTGAAGGAACATTTGGCCCAAGCGCAGTTGGCACAGCAGAGAGTGTACAACCGTGGAGCAAAGACCCGTACCTTTTCCCCGGGGGATAGGATATTGGTACTTGTCCCTACGGTTGAAAGTAAATTCCTTGCCAAATGGCAAGGCCCCTACGAGATAATGGAAAAAGTGAGCGAAGTGAATTACAAGGTCAGACAACCAGGAAGGCGAAAGCCCGAACAGATATATCACGTTAATCTGTTGAAAGCCTGGAGGGATAGAGAGTCCCTAGTCGCAGAAACTTGGTCACCAGCTCAAACTGGTTGCGTGATTCCGGAGGTTGGAATAGCAGCCACCTTGTCACAACCCCAACAACAGGAGGTTAAGGAGTTTGTGCTTCGCAACAAGGAGGTGTTCTCTGAGCTGCCGGGACAAACATCTGGGGTAGAGCATGATATTATTACCCCGCCCGGTGAAAGGGTGAAGTTAAAACCCTATCGGATCCCAGAGGCCCGACGGGAGGCAATACGGGAGGAAGTACAGAAAATGCTGAACTTAGGGGTGATAGAGGAGTCCCAAAGTGATTGGTCTAGTCCCATTGTGTTGGTGCCTAAACCGGATGGGAGCTGGCGATTTTGTAACGATTTTCGTCAGTTGAACAAAGTTACAAAATTTGACACCTACCCCATGCCACGTATAGATGAGTTGATCGACCGGCTGGGAACAGCCCGATACATGACGACTCTTGACCTCACAAAAGGGTATTGGCAAATTCCCCTGGCCAAGTCGGCCAAAGAGAAAACCGCATTTGTAACCCCAGACGGGGCGTTCCAATATAAGAGAATGCCGTTCGGGTTACAGAATGCCCCGGCCACATTCCAGCGGAAAATGGACCAGATACTGAGGCCCCATCGGAAGTATGCTGCGGCTTACCTGGATGACGTAATTGTCCATAGCACAGATTGGGCCTCACATCTGCCAAAAGTGCAAGCAGTCCTAGACTCTATCCGGGAAGCGGGGTTTACGGCTAACCCCAAGAAGTGTACCATTGGGCAGGAGGAGGCCAAATATCTTGGGTACACCATTGGCAGGGGAGTGATAAAACCCCAACTCAACAAAGTCGAGGCCATCCAGAGTTGGCCACGTCCCAACAGCAAGAAGCAGGTACGGGCCTTTCTGGGAATCGCGGGTTATTATCGGCGCTTCATTCCCCACTTTGCTTCTAAGGCTGTGCCCCTAACCAACCTGACGAAAGGGAAAGGGTCGGTCATGATTAAATGGACCCCCGAGGCTGAGGCAGCATTCCAATTCTTGAAACAAGCCTTATGTAGCCAGCCAGTGTTGTACTCACCCGACTTCTCTAAAGACTTTGTCGTACAAAGTGATGCGTCAGATGTGGGGTTAGGAGCAGTATTGTCCCAGGTCTGGAACGGGGAAGAGCACCCAGTCATTTACCTCAGCAGGAAGTTGAAGTCCCATGAGGTAAATTACGCCACGGTTGAAAAGGAGTGTTTAGCGGTGAAGTGGGCTCTAGATTCCCTTCGGTACTATCTGCTAGGTAGGCACTTTGACATGGTTACGGATCACGCTCCGTTAAAGTGGATGGCTCAAAACAAGGAGACAAATAGAAGAGTGAATAGGTGGTTCCTGGCCCTCCAGGAATTCAACTTCACAGTAAAGCATCGCCCTGGCGTTCAAATGGGGAATGTGGATGCTTTGTCTCGAGTACATGAATGCCTGATTGCTGGTGTTCCAACCCCAAGGTTAAAACAAGAGGGGGGGGTATGTGACAGCAGGAAGGTAAAGTCACCTGGTTACATCCAGGGGGGTAGATATATTTCTCCCAGATTCAGGCTTTATGCTGACTTATACAACTAAGGTGGAGAGTTGTATAAGCCCAGCTGATGCTAGTAGGCTCATGGATGACTCATACCTCTAGGGAGAGTGTGGGGCGTCGTACAGACAGGGAGTTGATAAGGCCAGCTGAAGCTTGTCAGCTCATTTAGGCCTCTATAAAAAACTCCCAGATTCATTAGATGTTAGCTCATGCCTGGAACCAGACCTGTGTGGACTGTCTAGGGAGAGTGAACCCCTGTGCGGTGAGGCAAAGCCTGTGTGGCTATTTGTTTGGACTTTTACTAAACCAGGGACTTAGGGACTAGGACAGCACCAGGCTGATCCCAGTTGTTAGTTTAGGAAACCTGCATGTTTAGTCAGAGGTCAAACTGACCAGGATTTATTTTGTTTGTTTCTTTTTGGCTTTGCTGTGTTTTTGTCACTGTACATAGAGAAATAAACCGCACCTTTTGATTTTGAAAACCACAACCTCCGTCTGCTGGCCCTGTTTTTGTGTGGGGAGCCCAACCAGGGGGTCACACACACCCGCTACCGAGTTAACCCCCTCACAATATATATATATATATATATATATATATATGTATATGTGTGTGTATGTGTGTTTTAGTAATCTTATAACCAGCCAGCAGTAAGTTTCCTTAAATGACAAACAGATGTTTTCTCCACTCCATACTCCCTCTTCACCCCTCCTTTCTGCCCCTCCCACCGTGCAAAGCAAAGATGGCGGCGCTGAGCTAAGGAATGCAACATCGTGGCAAGAACAGATGTCCCAGGAAAAGGACCATATACAGGTGAACCAATGATATACACACATATGTGATGATGTTTGCTTATGTCACTTTGTTTATATAAGGAGCTGTGACCTGAATAAACCCCTGTTGTTGATGGGAAGAGCTCAATACTGACCAGTGTGTCTCAGTGTGGTCCTTTTAGCATGCATGCATTCACATCACTTTGAATTTGGGTCAGAGGCAGAATAGAACATACATTCTGGAATTGGACCAGGGATAAATCTATTACAAATGAGACAACGATATGGTGTCAAGGATGGAGAAGGATCTAGGGGTCCTAGTAGATGACAGATTGTGCAACAGCATGTGGTGCCAAGCTGCAGCTGCCAAAGCCGTCAGAATATTAGCATGCATAAAAAAGGGCATATACTCCAGGGACAAAACTATAATTCTGCCACTTTATAAAAATCTGGTTAGGTCTCATCTGGAGTTTTCAGTCCAGTTCTGGTCACCAGTCCTCAGAAGTGATGTGCTGGAGCTTGAGAGAGTCCAAAGAAGGGCAATGAAAATAATAAGGGGACTGGAGGACCTCGATTACGAGGAACGGCTGCAAACACTGGATTTATTCTCGCTGGAGAAAAGACGCTTGAGAGGAGATATGATAGGGATCTACAAATATCTCAATGGGGATCCCAGCATAGGAAATAAACTATTCAGTCCTAGGGAGTGTAAAAAGGACACAGGGCCACACAATGAGACTGGAGAAGCGGTTTAACCTTAAACTGCGTCAGGGGTTCTTCACTCTCAGGGCAATAAGGATGTGGAACTCTCTCCTACAATTGGTGGTGGCTGCGGGAAGTATGGATATCTTTTAAAGACTTTTGGATGTACATCTTAAAGAACACAACATACAGGGATATGGGAAAGTATTATAGACACTGATACACGTACACCTACACAGGTTGAACTGGATGGACTATTGTATTTTTTCAGCCTTACCTATGTAACTATGGTGGTGGTGCAGGTGCAGAATGGCCTCGGCCTTTAGTCATTCAGAATAATTGAAGCCCAATTCTGCGCATGCATTGCATGAATGAGTCAGTGCAAGATGTAATTATCAACAAGGTGTAGGCGTCAGCGATGCACGTGCAGAACGTGATACACACCTCAACCCATACAAACATATGCGCATGTACAGTATGTCCACATAAGTTATACTGCAGTACAGACCTCTTCCTCCTTCCTTGCTCTTTTTAATATACCATTGTAAGCATTTTGATATATCTGTCTGATAAGTTCAAAAGCAAACATATTGATCATGTCAATAATTCAATAATTCAGAGCTGTCCCACTGTCCCACTTCCTGTGTTATCTCAAAGAGCCCTCTTAGTTCTGACCTAGGACTACAGAATTATTATCCTTTAGGTTATAGAGATCTAAGAGTGGGAGTGGTTAGGAAGTTTAGCGAAAGAATATGGGCACTATTGACACCACTTAGTTCACAAAAAAAGAAAAGCTGCGTGTTTAAGGCTGGTTTAAGACTGGTTTCACACTTTTTGCAACACACAAAAGTCGCAGAAAAGTAGTGCAGTAACCTTTTTTTGTTGCTGAGAACTGAGTCGCATTGATGAAGACAGCACCCATTGAAATGAATGTGTTTTGACTTGTCATGCGGCTTTATGTGTCGCAAGTTGAAGGTTAGAACAAAAAGGTTGTTCCCCCTAGGATGGGACTTTAAAAGCCAGACACCGTGATATATGTAGAAACAGAATTTTATTACATCGAATTTATCAAAAGACATAAATACAAATGTTTAAAAACATGAACCAAGGTGGGTGGTATTCATGTATGCAACAAAACAAACATTAACTGTACAACAGAACATATATAAGAAATTACACTAGAACTCTCCTATGAGTGATGTTCCGTGGTACCCGACGTGTTTCCGGTATACAACCTTCATCAGGGGTAACAAGCAGGGGTGAGTATGGTCAAAGTTCCTTTATACTCAATAAGAGTGGTTCCATACGAAAAAGCTAATAAAAGCAGACTGTGGAGATGGAGATACAGAGGAACATCAGTCCAGCACCAACTTGAACTTGAAACGAATAGATTCAGGTCCTGTAATTAACCAGTGGGCAACGGTGGCCGAATTCCAGTGATCCACTGTGGGGCGGTATAGGCTCAGCAGGCAGGATGTGGCGCTATCGGGACCTTCAATAAGGCAACCCAAGTAAGTGGATGGCTCCAAAACAATTCCTGTATACCGCTGTAGTCCTCTTCCCCCCTATATCCCCATGTGTAGATTTGTCCGTATGGGTGGCGTTTCCCCTCTTTGTGGTGCCTGTGCCAAGTTGAATGTTAAGTTGCAGCCATGTGAACCGGGGCTAAGAGCTGATTGCATTTCTGGACAATCAACAGATATTTTTTTTTTTTCTACAACAGCCATTACAAAGGAAATACGACTTGTGTGTAGGGATCAATTACATAAATATTACACCCACAGCAGGATGTTTACTCCATTGCAAATAACACAGATTGATATATATCCCCCAAAAATGAACTTATTCCAAAAATGGTTAAAAACTATAGAGAGGACATGCTATAAACATTATATTCTTATGTATTTGATATTTGTAATTCAGTTCACAAACTACATACATTTACATAAACCTCATGTATACATGAGCCACCAAATTGTAGTATGAATGTAGTAAAGACCGCTGCACTTGGTTTGATTATATAGGTAATATTAAAGTCCAACTCTGGGAAACTTAAACATTATCCCTCGCAGTGGTGCTGCAGGATTAAGGGTTAACTGCTCGTTTAGGTTTAGGGGACAGAGAAAAGATGATCTACTTACCTGGTCTTCCGCTCCTCCCCACAGCTGTACCAGTCCCTGCAGCATCTTCTCCCCCATGCTCTAGTGGTCTAAGACAGTGGTCTCCAAACTGTGGCCCCTGGGCTGGATGTGGCCCTAGGCTTGCCTTTATCCAGGCCTTGGGACACAATTTCTTCCACTAACACCAGAGATGGGGAACTAATTCTTCCACTGACACCAATTATGGGACGCTATTCCTCCCATTGACCACCAAGCTAAAGGCATTGCTTATTCCCACCTATGTCAGAGCATTTTCTACTTCCACTGGCCTCAGTCCGGCCCATCAAGCCTATGGCATTGTTTATTCCCACCAATGCCAGGGCATTTTCTACTTCCACTGGCCCCAGTCCGGCCCACCAAGCCTATGGCATTGTTTATTCCCATCAATGCCAAGGCATTTTCTACTACCACTGGCCTCAGTCTGGCCCATCAAGTCTATGGCTTTGTTTACTCCCACTGATGCCAGGGAATTTCTACTTTCACTGGCCTTAGTTCGGCCCACCAAGCCTATGTTGTTTTTTACTCCCACCGATGCCAGGGCATTTTCTACTTCCATTGGCCCCAGTCTGGCCCACCAAGCCTATGGCATTGTTTATTCCCACCAATGCCAGGGCATTTTCTACTTCCACTGGCCTCAGTCCGGCCCATCAAGCCTATGGCATTGTTTATTCCCACCAATGTTCGGGGATTTTCTACTTCCACTGGCCCCAGTCCGGCCCACCAAGCCTATGGCATTGTTTATTCCCATCAATGCCAACGCATTTTCCACTACCACTGGCCTCAGTCCGGCCCATCAAGTCTATGGTTTTGTTTACTCCTACTGATGCCAAGGAATTTCTACTTTCACTGGCCTTAGTCCGGCCCACCAAGCCTATGGTGTTGTTTACTCCCACCGATTCCAGGGCACTTTCTACTTCCACTGGCCCCCACACAGGCCCTCCTTAGGTTTGAAGGGCAGTAAACTGGCCCTTTGTTTTGAAAGTTTGGAGACCCCTGGTTTGAGATGTTATCAAGACCAATGCAGGGCCCTTCATTGGACATAACAACGTTGAGGAACAGTACACCGCCGGAGCACAGGGAAGTGGAGGATCGGTTAAGTAAAAGTTTTTCTCTTCTTCCCTAAACTACCCCAGCACTTAGCCCTTACAGTGCAGGCCCATACCTACTGGGGATAATTTTTACATTTCCCAGTATTGGACTTTAGGAATTCTTACATTTCACTTAAATTCCACAGCTATTCTGCTGTTTCAAACTGCCTGAATTATTCCCTTGTATATCCACCATGGGACCAGAACAAACTTCTGCAAATGTGTAATAATTATAGTCCTGAAGTATACGTTATCAACTTTAACCCACTTTGACTAAATTTTAAACTTTGAGTAAAGTGTAGAATTAACCACAGGCTATTTCCTGGTGTAAAACAAAAAGTGGTTAAGCAGGAAAGCTGTAAATCACATATTACAGTAGATTCACGCAACCGCTCATATCCTGGATCTTTGATAAAAATACAGAACATGAAGCACTAATGGTTAAAACCAGTCCATATCCACTGATCAAGGCTGAATTCATTGTGAAGCGTCAATTTCAGAGTGACAGAATGTAGACAAGAGCACAAAAGAACACTTAAAAGTTGGGTTGTTACACTGTATTTGATCAGGACCTTGATATAAGCCTCAATATTGAAGTTCAATGTGCTCCCAATGGGATAAATAAGTAAAAATCAATCATTAATTCACGTACATAAGAATAAATTATGTGATTTATAAGCTGAATTACAAACATCACATAAATCAGGGATATGCAATTAGCGGACCTCCAGATGTTGCAGAACTACAAGTCCCATGAGGCATAGCAAGACTTTTACAGCCACAAGCATGACACCCAGAGGGAGAGGCATGATGGGACTTGTAGTTTTGCAACAGCTGGAGGTCCGCTAATTGCATATCACTGACATACATGATGGTGAATCCTCTCTGGTCTAGAGTTTTAACCCTTTTTGGAAGTCTTATTAGGATACGATGTTGGGATAAATGAGATTTTCCCATGTAGCGGTACCACCGTAGGGGCTGCTGAGAATTGTGGATTGTCTGTCACCCTGCCCAGCCAAGCATTCACTCTCAGGCACTCCGAGACATAAAGCAGTCTGTGAACTTTGTTTTTTTTTTTGGTTTGTTTTATTGAGGGGTATAACTTGGATGGGGATGGGAGCTATGGGATGCCCAGCGTGGATAAATAGAAACAGCAATTGGTTTTGGGACAACTGTGTACACTCCCTGTACATACTCCTTAAGCTTCCTCCTGCACAAACTTGCTTGAAGCTCATTACTCCTCACTCCACCAGCACATCACTTGCTGCAGACGGTTACTTCTAGTCACCTCCAGCACATCACTTGCTGCAGACGGTTACTCCTAGTCACCTCCAGCACACTTGGTTCCGCAGGAACAGCTAGCATTATTTGTTGGTTAGGCCTGACACTGACTCAGCCAGGCCTCAGCAAATGCCTTTTGCAGGCAGGGACCGCGGGCCCCAATGGTGTAGCAGAAAAGAACTTGTGCTAGCTGCCCTAAATATGGCTACTGATCCCAGTTAGCCCTCTTCAGGCCCTACCAGCCCTCCTGGCTGCAGCTGCCTCTTTTCACTGCCCATCTCAGACTTCAAGCTCCCAGTCCACTCAGGCGTGCCTCCCCAGTCCTCCCGACTGTGCCACACTCACCAGCCCTCCTGGCTGCAACCAGTTGTCCTCCCTGGAGTCTCTTAGCAGTGCTCTCTCCCGCTGTCCTCTCCTTGCCCTCTCTTGTGCCTCCGGTCCAGGACTTTTTCATGTGTTCCTAAAGGTGGTCCCGACTGCACCCAAGCCCAGGCCCAAGGTCACCCCCCCCCCAGACTGGGAAGCTCTCTTAAAGGCCCCGACAGCTTCCGCAAACCCTCTAACTCTAGCTCTTCCACTCGACAACTCCTCCCCAACTGGGCTGACCCTGGGTATTTAAGGAGTCCTGCCCCCTGCCAATCCAGATTGGGGATTGGTCAGGGCTCCTCAAACACCCCAGGTGGCTCCATATCCCCTCCCACCTCTCTTTCCAGAAAGCACTAGAAGCCTCTAGAAAGAAATGGGAGAAAAATGGAAGGGATTTGGGAATCCCGCCTAATCTTATATGTGTAGTACTCACCAATACATTATTGGGGGGTGTAATCAAAAAGTATATATTATACCAACATAGAAAAAACAAAAAAAGGGCAAAGACATATACACAGTGTATATGTCTTTGCCCTTTTTTTGTTTTTTCTATGTTGGTAAAGAAATGGGAGGTCCTGATAACACCACTTGTGAGTCACCCAGCCCTACCCTGAGCCACTCCCAGCCCAGAATGAAAACAAACAGGCCTAGCAAGCAGCCAAGCCTGCTTAAATTTACCTATCCTCTCTAGCACACTACTAGAGGGTGCTAAACACATATACATCAATAAGCTATGACCACTTGTCTAATATGGAGTAGATCCTCTTGCCAGCAGAACAGCCCTGACCCGTCGAGGCACGGACTCCAAAGCAACATCCACATAAATGGCATGATCCAAGATTTCCCAGCAGAACATTGCTCAAAGCATCACACTGCCTCTGCCAGCTTGCCTTCTTCCCATAGCGCATCCTGGTGCCATCTCTTCCCCAGGTAAGTGATGCGCACACACCTGGCCATCCTGTAAAAGAAAACCTGACTCATCAGACCAGGCCACCTTCTTCCATTGCTCTGTGGTCCAGTTATGATGCTCACATGCCTATTGTAGGCGCTTTTGGGTGGGGACATGAGTCAGCATGGGCACCCTGACCGGTCTGCAGTTAGACTACCCCATACACAACAAACTGCGATACACTGTGTGCTCTGACACCTTTCTATCGGAACCAGCATGTACTTTTTTCAGCAATTTGATCTACAGTAGCTCTTCTATTGGGTCGGACTATGCAGGTCAGCTTTTGTTCCCCATATGCATCAATGATCCTTGACCGCCCATGACTCCACTGGTTTGCCTGCTTTCCTTCCTTGGATCACGTTTGGTAGATCCTGACCAATGCACACCAGGGACATCTCTGGTTATGGAGTTGCTCTAACCCTGTTATTTAGCCACTACATTAAATTCTTACGCTTAGACATTTTTTTTGCTTTCAGCACTTCAGGTACAACATGTTCAGATGCTATTGTAACAATACTGTATAATCCATAGCTCCCAACTGTCCCTGATTTGAAGGGACTGTCCCTGATTTGGAACAAAGTCCCTCTTTCCTCCTCATTTGTCCCTCATTTTGGTCTGATTTATATAGTTGTATATAAAATTCACTGTTTATCTTTCAAAATGGGTTTCCCAGTGCCAAACCTTTCATCCAAATTCTACATTTCTGCATTGGGAATTTCAAAAGGTCGGTATAAAGAGATAGTAGTGGTAAAAAAAAAACTCTTGTGGGTTAAACCAATCATTTTTTGTATAATTCTCCTTTAAGGGAGTGTGGCCGGGGGGTGTCCTATGCCTAAATACGTTTGCTAATAGGTGCATCTAAGACAGTTGGGAGGTATGTATAATCAGTGTTATTCATATTACCTGTCAGCAGTCATAATGTTATACCTGATCAGTATATATATTTCTCATCTGCAGAATAATCTCTTTTTTTGAGGGTATATATAAAAAGGAGTTATTTTTATATACTAAAGTCTTTAAATGGATACAACACTGGGAAATGTGCATGCATTGCAGCGATATACTGTATATATTTTTTTTTATTTTAAATGGGTTGCAAACCCTCATGTTCTATGCATTAAAGTGGATGTAAACCCGACATTTTTTATTTATTTTTTTGCTGTCACAATGTTGTGTATAGGATTTCCTATCATTTGTGCCAGGTCTTGGCACAAAGAGTTAATCCAGCTCTGAGCAATCCTCTTTTATTGTTCAGTGAGATAAAACGGACAAACAAAGTTACCTTTGTCCGTTCCGCCCCCTTGCTTTAAATGACAGGTTATTTACATATCTCGTGCACTAGCTTTAGACAGGCATTATTTTTTAATTCTCACCCCCACTCCTTTTCTGAAGTCATGTGGTTACTTTTCTGGATTTTGACTGGATGTTAGTGATCATAGCAGAAGGAATACACAGGAGAAAATGCATGTTGACAAGGGGAGTGTAGAGGTGGGCGGGGAGTCTACTGACATCACAACCCAACCCACCGAGCTCCAGACAACAGACCCACCCACAGAATCTGCAGTTTTTCAGGTCTCATAACAGACAGAGGGGAGACATTTGACAGATAAGGATACATGCACAAGGCATGTATATCCTTATAGATCAGCACTATGGCAGTAGTTTAGAAAGGATGAGAGTGGGTTTACATCCACTTTAAGGTGAAAAACCCCATTATACTTACCTGAAAACTGTGTTTCCCACGACGGAAACAAGCACACCAGCTCTGGCCGGTGTCTCGTGTCCTGATTGGATAGATTGATAGCAGCACGGCCATTGGTTCCCGCTGCTGTCAATCAAATCCAATGACCCGAGGGGCGAGGCCGAGTCCTGCTTTCTGTGTCAATAGACACAGAAGCAGGACATGGGAGCGCACGCGCACGGGTGTCCACGAAGGAGAGTGCTTCTCCGATGGGGCACTCGAGAAGAGGAGGAGCCAGGAGGGACCCCAGAAGAGGAGGATCGGGGTCACTCTGTGCATAACCAACTGCACAGCGGAGGCAAGTATGTTTCTTTTTTTTTTTTTAACTGAACCTTTACAACCCCTTTAAGTCACATAGTGGGAGATAATGCCACTATATCAATTTTAAATTTATTAATTCCCCTGATTGATCAAAAACAAGTTAATCTGCACAATCTTTTGAATGCACAACAGTTTTAGAAACAGCATCCCTGCCCTTTCTCAAATTCAAATGTGTTTTTCTATTTAGGCCCTTAAAGCTGACGTCTAGGTTTCCTTTCTCTTTAAATAGTTCAGTTGGGCCAAGCTGGCCCAAACAAACTACCGTATATACTCGAGTATAAGCCAACCCGAATATAAGCCGAGGCACCTAATTTTAACACAAAAAAATGGGAAAACTTATTGACTCGAGTATAAGCCTAGGGTGTCCATCTGCATGCCTCACTGTGCCTCACTGTGTCCATGCCCATGCCTCACTGTGCCCATGCCTCACTGTGCCCATGCCTCACTGTGCCCATGCCTAGACTGACGTTTAACTTGGGAGTCTATGGAAGGGGTGCCCGGTTTTGAAAAATCGGTGCTCAATATCGACTGAAAGGAGGAAGTTCGGGGACTATTTGAGGAGGTCTGGTCTCCCCCGGATTTCGGAGGAGGACCTAACCGATCTGGAAAGGCCTCTTTGAGTGGAGGAGGAGACTCTAGCGATGTCGCACATGCATTTAGGGAAGGCGCCGGGTCCTGACGGATATTCCCTTCTCTATTACAGGACTTTTGGAGAAGTACTGCTTCCGCATTTTCTCTCTGCGTATAACGCTACAGGGGAGGAGACGCCCCTCCCGGCGGACGCTTTGAGAGCACACATTGCCGTGATCCCGAAGGAGGGAAAGGATCCACTACGGTGCCAAAACTATAGACCGATCTCGCTGCTCAATGTGGATCTCAAGATATTCACGAAAGCGCTTTCCATGCGTATGATCGACTTAATGCCACAACTAATCCACTCCGACCAGGTCGGTTTTGTTCCTACTAGAGAGGCGCGTGACAACACGACTAAGGCAATCAACATGATCCACGCTGCAAGGATGCGTAAAACCCCTTTGCTGCTCCTCTCGACAGACGCCGAAAAGGCGTTCGACAGGGTGAGCTGGCCTTTCCTGTTTGAAACTCTCCGCTGTATTGGCCTGCAGGAACGCATGATGAATTGGATGCTGGCGATCTATTCCTGCCCATCGGCCCAGGTCAAGGTGAATGGCCACCTTTCTTCACCATTTCAGATAGCGAATGGGACGAGACAGGGGTGCCCTTTGTCGCCCCTGATATTCATCCTCACGCTAGAACCTTTCCTGCGTATCATCAGAGACAACCCGGACATTACGGGACCCCACCTGGATGCCACCCTGTCCCCGAAGATTGCGGCTTTCGCAGACGATCTGCTATTCTTTCTGACCAACCCCCTTGTGTCCACTCCGAACTTGCTCAAGGAACTGAAGCTGTACGAGGAGGTGTCAATGTTTCGCATTAACTACCAGAAATCGGAGGCACTTGGGGTCGCCTTACCTCCTCCCTTAACGGATTTGCTCCGGGTTGATTTTCCTTTCAAATGGGCCATGTCGCATATCAAATATCTGGGTATCTTGTTACCCAGCAAGGCAGAGGAGATTTTCCCCCTCAACTTTCCCCCCTTTTGGTTGCCGTAAAAAAAGACCTGCAAGAGTGGCAGCATGGCCTGTTTTCCTGGTTTGAATATCTTACCTAGACTGTTATACCACTTTCAGGCACTACCCATACGGGTGCCGGCGTCCTTCCTGAGAGCAGTAAACAGAGCGCTAATTCGCTTTGTGTGGGCTCAGAAGCCCCCGCGGTTGGCGCAGAAAATTCTCCGGCTGCCAAAGTTGAGGGGTGGGGTAGCCCTACCGGACATTACTCTCTATCACACGGCATTGTCATTTAACGCATATTTTGGATTGGTGCCGTCACGGCCCTCTGAAACAGTGGGTCAGATTGAACAATCCTTGACTGGGGCCCACTTGGACTCGTTGCCCTGGTGCCAGCCTCCCTTGCCAAAGGAGATTTCTGACCACCCCATGGTAGGGGTGACAATAAGGACAGCTTGGAATGCTTTCCGCGATCACTCAATCGCGCCACTCCCGTCCCCACTCGCCCCAATAGTAGGCAACCCGGCTTTTAGTCCAGGTCTCAACGACCCTAGCTTCCTGGCGTTGAAACTGGTTGAAAGGTCTCAAGTGCGACACTTCCCCACAAACGACCAATGGCGTACCCGATAACAAATCCTAGAGGACCCTGCCCTGACTGGGCTCTCATTTTGGCAAAAAGTCCAGCTGTCCCACTACATCCACTCTTTGCCTTCTCCGAATACCTATGGGCGGCAGCTGACATCTTTTGAGTTGCTATGCCTGGACCGGTCCCCGTTGAGACATGCAATATCCCCGATATACCAAATCCTAGTTTCTCCACCTCCGGACTTTAGGCCGCCTTATGTTACCAAGTGGGAGCGGGAGCTGGGCCTACAACTTATGGGGAAACAAGTGGACCGAATCATTCTCTTCGCTCCAAAAACTTCTATCAGTGCAAGGCACCATTAGATGGAATATAAACTTCTGTCCCGTTGGTACTACACTCCAGGAAAAGATACACAAGATGTTCCCTCAGAGCACGGATACATGCTGGAGGTGCGGGGAGGAGGTTGGTACGCTCCTCCACGTCTTTTGGTCATGCCGCATCTTACGATCATTTTGGTCTGAGGTACACCGCATCGTCCAAAAGTTTACGGACAGGGAGTTGCCGTTGTCTCCTGAGCTCTTCCTTCTGCACCACCACAAAATCCCAACTAAGGGCTATAGAAAGTCCATATTGCCGCTCCTGATCAATGCGGCAAAGGGATGCATCCCTCTGAATTGGAAGCAGACTCAGCCCCCGTCGGTGGCAGGTTGGTTGAACAAAGTGAAGGATATCCATGTCATGGAGGACTTGATAGCAACGGAAAGGGGCCTAAGTGAGACATTTTCCAAAACATGGTACTTTTGGCACGAATTTTACTTCTCTGAGGAATACGGGCTCCTAGTGGCTTGGTCCACCTGAGAGGATCGAATTTGACTGCTCCCCAGGTGGGGTGGCTGTGACTGGAGGATGGGAACACCCCTTCTCCCCCTCCCCCTTTTTTTTTTTTATCTCTTTCTTGTTTTGTTTTTTTATTATCTTTCCCTTCCCCCTCTTGTACTCATTGCTTACTTTTCTCTTACTTTCTCTGCTTTTTCTGTATTACCAACACTGTTTCTAACGGGCTTGACAATTCTATCTTTATCTAAATCGGCTATTGCTGCAAAAATACGGCCATGCGGGGGGCGGAGAGCTCCTGTAAGCCTGACACTTGTTGTGATCCCCCCTCTGACAACGGGCTCTATATCTATACTGTAAGATCTACTCATGAGGTGGTGGGGAATGTTTGCTGTTTTTTGATACGCATCAGTATGCTCTCTGTATATCCGCATGTCCTTTTCTCTTAAATAAAGAATTTATAAAAAAGAAAAATCGGTGCTCCCCGGGCCCTAGGTCCCCCAGACAACAAACTTTGCACACTTGTAGAGGAGAAATGGGGCTACATGTGTGCCAAGATCCGGGTCCAGGGGACCTACGACCGGCCGGTACCGGGCCCCCAAAATCACCAGAGAAATGACCGTTTAACATGGGAGTCTATGGAAGGGGTTCCCGGCTTTGAAAAATCGGTGCTCCCTGGCCGTAGGTCCTCCGGATAAAAAACTTTGCACACTTGTAGAGGAAGAGTGGGGCTACATGTGTGCCAAGTTTGTACTGGTACCGGGTCCCAAAAGTCCGGGAGATCAGGAGCAAAAAGGTGACTCAAGTATAAGCCGAGGGGGGCATTTTCAGCACAAAAAAATGTGCTGAAAAACTCGGCTTATACTCGAGTATATACAGTATTTAAAGTGTCAGGAAACATGGACTTTACATGGTGTTTAAAGCTCTGTTGTACGGGAATTGCAAGAGGCTATCAAGCCAAATCCAGATACATACTTTCATTTCAATAAAAAGCATACAATTTAATGATGTATTCATGAATACAGAGCTGTATAAATTTGTGTCTTTTATATACACCTGAAGATCAGATTTAATAATTTGTGTGTTTGTGGACCTTGGAAGAAGGACTTACCGGGTAGCCATGTCTGTATCGCTGTAAGTCCTGAGCTGCTCTGCTTCCCCGAGAATGCTGAAACAGAAAATCAAACAAAATCAACAAATCATACTTTATTCAAATGTCTATCTATCTATCTATCTATCTATCTATCTATCTATCTATCTATCTATCGATTGAAGCATATATATTTTATGTTAACTTTGTTTTGGGAATTAATGGCTGGTGCTGTAGTAGTTAAAGTGGATGTAAACCCTCATGCCGCGTACACACGATCGATTTTCTCGACGGTGAAAACACAGTCGAGAAAATCGACGGGAAAAAACGAGGGAACGGCTTGGTTCCCTACACACGTCCGTTTTTCCCGACATTTTTTTTTTGGTCGAGAAAAACGACCGTGTGTGGGCTCCGCGGCAGTGTTTCCCTATGGGAAACACTGCCGCGGAAAAAAACGACGGGAATCACGACGAGAAAAATTAGAGCATGTTCTAATTTTTCTCGTCGTGATTAATGCCGTTTTTCCCGTCGAGAAAAACGACAAAAAGCCCACACACAATCGTTTTTCTCGTCCAAAAGGAAAAAATTTCATTTTTCTCAGCGGGAAAAACGGTCGTGTGTACGCGGCATCACATATACCCAGTGAAGTGAACAGCCTCAGATGATACACAGAGATGAAACAAATCTCGCTACATAAGTTTAATTTGTATATCTGCTGTCTTCACCTTTATATACTGTTTAGAAAGTGCACATGGTGTTAGGAGATTTTCTCTTCATGGTTATCACTGCAGTGAAGCCTGGGCATACAGCTGAGACAGCTGATTGGAGGAAAGGCACACACCCCCTCTCCTCATAGGTAGAGACTTTCAGCTCTGTTTGTTGAATAGCATCCTTCCCAACACAAAACTCTGGCTGCTTTTATCATATGTGCCCGAGAACTTGTCAGAAGTGATCAGGCTGATAACAGAAGAACAAGGAGACAGCTACAGGACATAAGCTTTGAAGAGAGATAAGAAAACACTACAGATATATGTGCCCAGCTCAAATTTCATGAATCGGGTTTAAATCCACTTTAAAGATTTTCTGCTGTCATGTCGCCCCTAGCAGTGGACTCGCCTCCCTTTGAGAGTTGATATGCTGTATACAGGGGAGGACCGGACCTTAGGGAAAGTCCAGGCATGGGAGTAGTGTGGTGAGGATCAGCTTCCACTATGTGATTGCCAGAGCACTGGACTAACCTTTTAAGGGGACCTAGTCACAGGTTCCCACCAGGATGGACTTTCAAGCCTCGTACACACGGCTGGGATTCCCGTCAGGAAAAAAACGTTGGTTTTCCTGACAGGATTCCTGGCAAGCTTTCCTTGCTCGCTGAGTGTACACACGGCCATTCAAAAGAACCGCCGTTCTTTTGAATGGCAAGAATGCGGTGACGTCATCAACTACGACGAGCATGCGCTTGTCACATTCGATGCCATCGCCGCCATCTTCCTACACCCTACACTACCCTTGTAAGCTACCGCGCATGCGTCAAAGTCTCATAGAGCATGTGCGGGCTTACCTGGGACAAGTAAGCGTACACACTCACGGTTTTCTCGGCAGGAAACACTCTGCCAAGAATCCCGATGAGAAAATAGAGAGCAGGTTCTCTATTTTTCTCGTCGGGATTCCCGGCAGTTTTCTCGCCGAGAAACCATACACACGGCCGGTTTTCTCGGCAAAAAGCTCTCCCAGCAGTTTTCTCGCCGAGAAACCATACACACGGCCGGTTTTCTCAGCAAAAAGCTCTCCCAGCAGTTTTCTCGCCGAGAAACCATACACACGGCCGGTTTTCTCGGCAAAAAGCTCTCCCAGCAGTTTTCTCGCCGAGAAACCATACACACGGCCGGTTTTCTCGGCAAAAAGCTCTCCCAGCAGTTTTCTCGCCGAGAAACCATACACACGGCCGGTTTTCTCGGCAAAAAGCTCTCCCAGCAGTTTTCTCGCCGAGAAACCATACACACGGCCGGTTTTCTCGGCAAAAAGCTCTCCCAGCAGTTTTCTCGCCGAGAAACCATACACACGGCCGGTTTTCTCGGCAAAAAGCTCTCCCAGCAGTTTTCTCGCCGAGAAACCATACACACGGCCGGTTTTCTCGGCAAAAAGCTCTCCCAGCAGTTTTCTCGCCGAGAAACCATACACACGGCCGGTTTTCTCGGCAAAAAGCTCTCCCAGCAGTTTTCTCGCCGAGAAACCATACACACGGCCGGTTTTCTCAGCAAAAAGCTCTCCCAGCAGTTTTCTCGCCGAGAAACCATACACACGGCCGGTTTTCTCGGCAAAAAGCTCTCCCAGCAGTTTTCTCGCCGAGAAACCATACACACGGCCGGTTTTCTCGGCAAAAAGCTCTCCCAGCAGTTTTCTCGCCGAGAAACCATACACACGGCCGGTTTTCTCAGCAAAAAGCTCTCCCAGCAGTTTTCTCGCCGAGAAACCATACACACGGCCGGTTTTCTCAGCAAAAAGCTCTCCCAGCAGTTTTCTCGCCGAGAAACCATACACACGGCCGGTTTTCTCAGCAAAAAGCTCTCCCAGCAGTTTTCTCGCCGAGAAACCATACACACGGCCGGTTTTCTCAGCAAAAAGCTCTCCCAGCAGTTTTCTCGCCGAGAAACCATACACACGGCCGGTTTTCTCAGCAAAAAGCTCTCCCAGCAGTTTTCTCGCCGAGAAACCATACACACGGCCGGTTTTCTCAGCAAAAAGCTCTCCCAGCAGTTTTCTCGCCGAGAAACCATACACACGGCCGGTTTTCTCAGCAAAAAGCTCTCCCAGCAGTTTTCTCGCCGAGAAACCATACACACGGCCGGTTTTCTCGGCAAAAAGCTCTCCCAGCAGTTTTCTCGCCGAGAAACCATACACACGGCCGGTTTTCTCGGCAAAAAGCTCTCCCAGCAGTTTTCTCGCCGAGAAACCATACACACGGCCGGTTTTCTCGGCAAAAAGCTCTCCCAGCAGTTTTCTCGCCGAGAAACCATACACACGGCCGGTTTTCTCGGCAAAAAGCTCTCCCAGCAGTTTTCTCGCCGAGAAACCATACACACGGCCGGTTTTCTCGGCAAAAAGCTCTCCCAGCAGTTTTCTCGCCGAGAAACCATACACACGGCCGGTTTTCTCGGCAAAAAGCTCTCCCAGCAGTTTTCTCGCCGAGAAACCATACACACGGCCGGTTTTCTCAGCAAAAAGCTCTCCCAGCAGTTTTCTCGCCGAGAAACCATACACACGGCCGGTTTTCTCGGCAAAAAGCTCTCCCAGCAGTTTTCTCGCCGAGAAACCATACACACGGCCGGTTTTCTCGGCAAAAAGCTCTCCCAGCAGTTTTCTCGCCGAGAAACCATACACACGGCCGGTTTTCTCGGCAAAAAGCTCTCCCAGCAGTTTTCTCGCCGAGAAACCATACACACGGCCGGTTTTCTCGGCAAAAAGCTCTCCCAGCAGTTTTCTCGCCGAGAAACCATACACACGGCCGGTTTTCTCGGCAAAAAGCTCTCCCAGCAGTTTTCTCGCCGAGAAACCATACACACGGCCGGTTTTCTCAGCAAAAAGCTCTCCCAGCAGTTTTCTCGCCGAGAAACCATACACACGGCCGGTTTTCTCAGCAAAAAGCTCTCCCAGCAGTTTTCTCGCCGAGAAACCATACACACGGCCGGTTTTCTCAGCAAAAAGCTCTCCCAGCAGTTTTCTCGCCGAGAAACCATACACACGGCCGGTTTTCTCAGCAAAAAGCTCTCCCAGCAGTTTTCTCGCCGAGAAACCATACACACGGCCGGTTTTCTCAGCAAAAAGCTCTCCCAGCAGTTTTCTCGCCGAGAAACCATACACACGGCCGGTTTTCTCAGCAAAAAGCTCTCCCAGCAGTTTTCTCGCCGAGAAACCATACACACGGCCGGTTTTCTCAGCAAAAAGCTCTCCCAGCAGTTTTCTCGCCGAGAAACCATACACACGGCCGGTTTTCTCGGCAAAAAGCTCTCCCAGCAGTTTTCTCGCCGAGAAACCATACACACGACCGGTTTTCTCGGCAAAAAGCTCTCCCAGCAGTTTTCTCGCCGAGAAACCATACACACGGCCGGTTTTCTCGGCAAAAAGCTCTCCCAGCAGTTTTCTCGCCGAGAAACCATACACACGGCCGGTTTTCTCGGCAAAAAGCTCTCCCAGCAGTTTTCTCGCCGAGAAACCATACACACGGCCGGTTTTCTCGGCAAAAAGCTCTCCCAGCAGTTTTCTCGCCGAGAAACCATACACACGGCCGGTTTTCTCAGCAAAAAGCTCTCCCAGCAGTTTTCTCGCCGAGAAACCATACACACGGCCGGTTTTCTCAGCAA